>CP092883.1:10576377-10656297 GCA_030710605.1 Cordylochernes scorpioides | reverse complement strand
TCAACACTAGCCTGTTCAGTGATTCGCTAATCTTGACGTATGTACGAAGGAACGTGTGGCCATTGGACATGCGTCGGACCAGGAGGCCGTTGTTGGGTGCTGCGCTACCTGAAGTACAGGAGCTCCATCTATTATTTCTTCCTTCCTGTGGTGAATCTGCATAAGACCGGTGGTCTTAATAAAGCTTTTTGTGTGCAAATAGATATATGATGCACTAGCGCGCCATCTGTTATTAAAATTCGAAACTATTTTAAAGGCGTGAGATTCTTTTTGAAATCGAACAATTTCTACTGCCCTTACTATAAACGCACAACGAATCCAAAGTTTTGCGGAGGAGGCTCCTCCGCAAAACTTTGGATTCGTTGTGCGTTTATACTATTTATACGGAGTTTACCTGTAGAACTGCCCTTACTGCAAATGGAAAAATTTGCAGTAAGGGCAGTAGAAATTGTTCAATTTCAAAAAGAATCTCACGCCTTTAAAATAGTTTCGAATTTTGAAATAGATATATAAATGAAATATCACCAGTAAATAACTAGTCTTTTCTAAGCAATTAAATGTACCTGGGTGAATCCTATGTAGGGAATAGGTCCCCAATAAAATTTTTGTTGTTTTTGTTCTATTTACACTGCATCATAGACGTCACCTCATATCTTCAGCTCTATTTCGATGGTTTTCTTTAAGATGAGAATATCAGGTTCCGGGAATAAATTTCTTTTTTATTCAGTATTTAATACGAATCTCTCTAGTTTTATCGTGCCTAATAACTCTTTTTTCTACATAAGGACACTATAAACTCGCTTTATTTTATTTCATTAAAATAAAACCAATTTATTTTATCTTGTTCTTCTGAGGTTTTCAAACTTTCAGAGCCAAAAGCTAGAGATTTATATATTAAATCTTATATAAAAAAGAAACTTATCCATGTGTGTGGGGGGAATCCTGATATTTTTCAACTTTATTTGATTCAGGGGGGTAATTTATTGAATGGTTTTCTCTCTTTATATAAATCTATTATTAAATAATTCAATAACAGCAGAACTATATCTACTCACAAGTACTCCTCTGGTAATTAAAATCCTTTTTGCGCAACTAAGACTCCTATGGGTGTTATTTCCAGAAAATTTTTCAAAGCGTTGGAAGACTGATTGTCCTTTAACTTGTGACCTATGTAATAGCAGAATACAAGATGAAATCATACATATAATAGTTGATTGCTTTTGCTTGGACAAACAGAGAAAAAACTCTTGGGTGACTTATCCTTATCTCAATCCGATAGTCAACAAATATATAACTGGATGAATGCAATGATGTTTGATCAAGGTCTTTGGTTTATATAAATTCTACAAGGCCGCAGTCACCGTTCGGAGGAGATTAATAGAATCGCCGAATGTCGTGATCCATTTGGATGAGGAAAGTGAAGACTAGAACGTGGCTGATTCCACACTCGTCTTTTCAGTGATACGGTAACCTATGCACGGTGGATTCTGTGGCCACTGAACATGCGTCGGACCTGGAGGATGTTGTTGGGTTCTACGCTGCCTGGAGTACAGGAGCTCCATCTATGCTTCCTTCCTTTGGTGAATCTATATAAGACTGGTGGTCCTAATAAAGATGCATGTGTGTATATAAATCTATTTCTCCAATCGCTATCACCGGTTTGTAAGTGCAGGTGTACCTGATAGCTGAGGTCCATGGAACTGACGATGCTAACTTCGCCACTGGACTCTACTTCCTCTCTCTCGCTCTCTTCAAACGTGGTAAAGTCAAGGAAGCCATCGCTTCATTCGTCAAGGTACCACCTCTTGTCTTAGTCTGGATCGTTTGGTATATTTCTTATACAAAGCAATAACGCGCCATCTATATATAACGAATTAAGACGCCAATGTTTCTTTTCAAAAATAATTCATAATTGCACTTTTTCAGTGCAGCATATAAAAGCAGAATGATCTAATACAGTATTGGAGTTCTAAAGAAGCGGTCTGGTAGATTAAAAAAATTGGCGAAACCCTTGGGAGGGTTCACCACTGATGAGCAAAGCCCTCCCAATATTTTTTCATTCAGGACAGTAGAAATTTTAATTATTTGTGAAAATAAACATTCGCGTCTTACTGTCTTTATTCGTTATATATTTCTTTTAATTGACCCTAAAGTTAGCTATTCTTGGGTTCTATTTGATCTTAAAGACACCTCTTCTTGGCCCTGTTTGACCGTCAAAGTACCTCTTAATGGCCTTATTTAGCCATTTTGGCCTTGTTTGACTTCAAGTCGACCCTTCTTGGTATTTTCTGTCCAAGGTATCTCTTCTTATTCATGTTTGACTGTGAGGTTCCTCTATTCCGTTTTGTATGTAATTTAAAATATTTCTTCTTTACCTTGTCTTACCGTCAAAACACACATTTGCATTATTATCATTAAATTCAAACATTTTCTACTTTGAAAATATTTTACTTTTCAGACACTCCGTGGATGATTATTTATAAGACAATAAGTCTTAGTAAAGGTTTTGTATGTGTAGGAATAAGTAAAATTCCGCTAAGAAGAGAGAAGTATAGTGAAATAAGTTGATAATATCGTTTATAAATTAATATTTGATTGTAAATATATTTTCCTGATGAGAGCGGTGTGTTGGCAGATTGCAAAAGTTTGGCAGAACGCTCTCCTCAACGTGGTCACATTGGATTTCTTAGTTAACAAGGAGGCCCATCCCACTTCTGTCTTTGGTAAAAATCATTCTCATATTTCTCCCTTTCTGAAGAAAATATAAACTTTTACCTTAATATTCTTTGATACACGATTATAAGAACCTTTTAACTCCTAAGATCAAATACAATGGTCTTTTTTACCGCGCCTCTTCAGCGATAATGTCTTTAACGAACACGCCTTTTTATTAAACGACAATGTCTCTGTAACGACAATGTCTAAGGAATACGTTTCATTATAACGACAATGTCTTTAACGAACACGTCTCTTTAACGACAATGTCTCTTTAACAATAATGTCTAAGGAATACGCCTCATTATAATGACAATGGCTCTTTAACGATAACGCCTCTTTAACGACAATGTATCTTTAAAACTGTCTCTTCTAATGACAATGTCTCTTTAACAAACACGTCTCTCTAACGACAATGTATCTTTAACAATAATGTCTACGGAATATGCCTCATTACAATGACCAATGCCTCTTTAACGAGAACGCCTCTTTAACGACAATGTATCTTTAAAACTGTCTCTTCTAATGACAATGTCTCTTTAACAAACACGTCTCTTTAACGACAATGTATCTTTAACAATAATGTCTAAGGAATATGCCTCATTACAATGACAATGCCTCTTTAACGAGAACGCCTCTTTAACGACAATGTATCTTTAAAACTGTCTCTTCTAATGACAATGTCTCTTTAACAAACACGTCTCTTTAACGACAATGTATCTTTAACGACAATGTATCTTTAACGACAATATCTAAGGAATATGCCTCATTACAATGACAATGCCTCTTTAACGAAAACGCCTCTTTAACGACAATGTATCTTCAACAATGTCTCTTTAATGAACACGCCTCTTTAACGAACATGTCTCTTTAAAGACAATGTCTAACAATGCTCCTTCTAACGACAATGTCTCATCTAACAACAATGAATCTTTAACGAACACGCCTTTTTAACTTAAAAAAGCGTCTTTAGAGAATACTCCTTTATAACATCAAGGATTATTTAAAAATGTAACATATTCCTGGTGAACCAGACATGTCGGTATTGATGTAGAGTGGAGCTGGGGGAGTTATACAATCATACTTGTTATATTGAAGACGGAACAAAAGTTAAAGGCGACGAGTTTATTAATCCTGCAAATTCGGCAAGCATTCGGACTTTGACGTCCTTCAACAGGCCATGTAATTTGAATCCAAATTTTCTACATCTAGAACGATACAAGAAACGGAGGACTACTTACTATCAAACCTCCCTTTGAAATTTAAACGATTTATAGCCCGTTTAAATTGCTACTTCTGCAATGTTGGCATCCAAGACAATTTGGTCCACTATCTATTACATTTTCCATTCCTACATGAAAATAGACTGGAAATTCGCGAAATTTCGGAGCTAACTCACTACAATGAACAACATGTATATAAAATCTTCACTACTCTCCTGCTGGATAAAACATTTGTTTATAAATATTTTAAATATTTCAAGGCGATTGATAAAATGAGAGAAGAAGTGCTCAACTCCACAGACAACGGCTGATTGCTCCCCCTCCCCTCTAAATTGCTTTTCCTTCTCACTCATGTACATATATAACCTTTATGGGGAATCCCCTTGTAAGACAATAGTGTCTTAATAAAGGTTGTTGTTGTTGCTGTTGATACAAGAAACGTATACGCAAAAAATCCCTCCAACTGGTGGCCTATCGAAGGACATCAAAGTCCGAAAGCTTGCCAAATTTACAGCATAAGAAACACGTCGACGTAAACTTTCACTCCTTCTTCAAGATGATGTCAGGCGACTCCTTCCCTTGTAATACTTGTTATACGTTGAGTTATACTTGTATTTTGGCTTGGTTCCAATATGGCTGACGAGGCAGCACGCGCTTTACACAATGTTCCAGATATATTCACTAGAAGCGACTGTACTTCCTGGGTTAACTGAGGATTGGTGTTGACAGGGGAGCTAGTAGAGAGCCGGGGTGCCACTGTCCTCAAGAGCATCATCAAGTGGTGTGAGAGCCAAGAACCTCAGACCATCAACATCTTGGCTCTGCTCTTCACTAACTGCCATGCTCTGGCCATGCTGCGCATTCTTAAACAGGACGTGGTCGCGGTAAGTCACTTTTGTTATTGTTGTTTTTTATTTATTTTGGGTGGCGTGTTGTGTGTTGTGTTGTTTTGTTATTTTGTGTGGTGTGTTGTGTGTTGTTGTGCTGTGTTGTGTTGCTATGTTGTGTTGTTGTGTTGTGTGTTGTATTGTTGTGTTGTTATGCTGTATTATTTTGTTGTATGTTGTTTTGATAATTTGTGTTGTGTGTTCTGAATTGTTGTGTTGTATGTTGCGTTGTGTTGTTTTGTTGTGTTGTATGTTGTGTTGTATGTTGTGTGTGTGCGAGGACAGAATTATTGCTTCTCCCTCCTGCTCTGTACCAGTCACAAGTGCAGCAGTAGATTTCCATTATTTTTGGCATTAGGTTTTGATGATACAGAGAGGGTCTTTTTCATACAGTAGAGTGGTAGATTGTCTGGCCTCAGTGGAGAAGAACTGATGATTTTGTCCAGAGAGTCTTCCAGTTCATTTCCGGGAATTCAACATGAGTTGAAGCCATTGTAGTGTAACAGAACTGTTAGCCTGTAGTCGGTTTACTGACTTGGCGTTACACTAGAGCAGCCATCAACAAACAGAAATTTGTAAGAATGGGTCATCAGTGATGAATCTTCCCAGTAATTTTTTCAATTGAATGTCAGGTGAAAACACACGCGTAGGACCCAAATACATTTTGATCATCCCTACCTTATTTTTGCGAGGTTACCAGCTGAAAAAATCACAAGACTCAGAATGAAACATTATAAAGGAATGACAGTTCATCCAGATGGTACAAGAATCTACAGGACAATTGTCCTGGTGTGGAATCTACCTACATATTCTCATGTTCAGCAATAGCCGCAGAAAATTGACATTGACCCAGAACAGCAGTTTCACACACCCAAAATAGAGAACATTGCTGTGATAGAGATGTACGGAGACATCTGTTCATTGGACACGACAACAACAACAGAAAATTGACCCAGAACAGTAGCTTTACACACCCAAGATAGAGAACATTGCTGTGATAGAGATGTACGGAGACATCTGTTCATTGGACACGACAACAACAACAGAAAATTGACCCAGAACAGTAGCTTTACACACCCAAGATAGAGAACATTGCTGTGATAGAGATGTACGGAGACATTGGACACAACAACCAGCTGATAAATGAATGAATCTTCTTAGCCCGGTTTTCCCGAGTGAATTTTTACCAAATAAATGCTACACATTTTATAAATACTTTTCTTGACACCTTATATACATATTTACACAGATTCTTCTCTTCAATCGAATCTACCCGAGCCACTCTATAACTGAGTTATGTGCGTAGGCCAAACGAGCCTGCCACAATGCCGTGATGGCACAAAAGGTGATCCACAAGATGGATCCTACCAGCACTGTGATCAACCCCCGTCACCAACGGCATGTCAAGTATATGTTCAGTGTCATCTAGGGACAATAAACTATACATCTCTCGAATCTTTTATATTATTTAAGAAAAAAGGTATCTCCTTATCGTGCAACTGAAATTTACTGATGACTTTCGCCATGTATCGGAATAAATATTGTCACAGTAATGAAGGTGACGAGTCGTTTGGGTAGAATAAAATAATAATTTATTAGATGACTTTAAATAGTTAATAAGTTTGAGGGATAAAAAGAAATAAACTAAGTTAAATGGATAAAAAAATAATGATAAATTAAGGAAGTAATGTCAGAGACCCAAACGGCTGGCGATCGGCTCCACCCCTCAAGGGCTCCAATCAGCTCCACCCCTAGATGGCGACTATTGTTTACAAACTTCCCGCCTAGCGCGCCCGCCATCTATCGGAGCTTAGGTACATAGCACTTGCCAAGCTGACAGCGCGCGCCACCTATCGGAGCTTAGGTACATAGCACTTGCCAAGCTGACAGCGCGCGCCATCTATCGGAGCTTAGGTACATAGCACTTGCCAAGCTGACAGCGCGCGCCATCTATCGGAGCTTAGGTACATAGCACTTGCCAAGCTGACAGCGCGCGCCATCTATCGGAGCTTAGGTACATAGCACTTGCCAAGCTGACAGCGCGCGCCATCTATCGGAGCTTAGGTACATAGCACTTGCCAAGCTGACAGCGCGCGCCATCTATCGGAGCTTAGGTACATAGCACTTGCCAAGCTGACAGCGCGCGCCATCTATCGGAGCTTAGGTACATAGCACTTGCCAAGCTGACAGCGCGCGCCATCTATCGGAGCTTAGGTACATAGCACTTGCCAAGCTGACAGCGCGCGCCATCTATCGGAGCTTAGGTACATAGCACTTGCCAAGCTGACAGCGCGCGCCATCTATCGGAGCTTAGGTACATAGCACTTGCCAAGCTGACAGCGCGCGCCACCTATCGGGGCTTAGGTACATAACATTCGCCAAGCTGCCGATGTACTACTCTGATCAAAAAGTTTCGACACTTTGCTCATAAGTTAAAAAAAACTTTATTATTATACAAAATTCAAATTGTCTCCTTCAAAGTAGTCCCCGTTGGCCGCGATGCACTTCAACCACCTTTTTTTCCAGTCGGCAAAACACCTCTGGTAGTCTGTTTTCGGGATCGCCTTCATGGCCTTCTTCGATTCCACTTTGATCTCTTCTATGCTCTGAAATTTCCGACCCTTTAACTTTTTTTTGAGCTTTCCAAAAAGGAAGAAGTCGCAGGGTCCAAATCGGGACTGTAGGGGGGTTGGGGGAACTCAGGGGTTGAATGTCCTGCAGGAACTTCGAGATTTTTAGAGCTGTGTGCGCCGGCGCGTTATCGTGGTGGAGAATCCACGACTTGCTCCTCCACAGCTCCGGCCGTTTTGTCCTTCATTATCGATTTAGTCGACCCGAATGATATCCCTGCTTCTTCGGCGACCTCCCTGATAGTTATTCGTCGGTCTTCATGCACCAGTTCCAACACCTTGTCCACTTTTTCAGGCGTGGTTGATGTGGACGGTCTCCCGGAACGCTCGTTGTCGGCGGTCTCTTCCCGACCCTCCTTGAAGCGCTTGTACCACTCGAAAACTCGTCTTCGGCTCATGACGGCATCCCCATAGGCTGTTTGCAACATACAAAAAAATTCGGCACTCTTGAATCTGTTTTTCATACAGAACTTGATGCAAATTCGTTGATCCTCCATTTCGGTGACTAACGAAATCGAAGTACGGGCAAAATGGCTTCACTTCGAACAGCCGCTGCTCGCGCTGTTCTGGCGCGTGTTTTTGAAAATTGGCAGGTCTCCAAGCCAAGGGCGACGCTTGCGTTTGCCACAAACCGGGAGAAAATATATTGAGTTTTCAGGATTTTATGAGCAAAGTGTCGAAACTTTTTGATCAGAGTAGTATTATTTACAGTTACAAGCTATGTACATTTTTGGTTATGACAATACATTATGCTTCTCAGGGCTCTCAGGCCAGCCTATGGGAGATATGCACTTAAATCTTGGACCTTCTTTATCACCAGTTGGGATATATGTAACTGAAGCCGCGACATTCAATGCCAGCCTATGCGAGATATGCACTTAAAGCTTGGACCTTCTTTATCGCCAGCAGGTAGCTTCTCCAGTATTTGACTTGGCAGAGAGAGAGAGAGAGGAACTTGACAGTCGTTCGTTAAATTTTAATTATTCCGATAGATGGCGCAAGCCACAACTTTCTGTTGAACGATAAGATGTGTTTTGTTTTCCTAATTTATGCATCTTATCCCAGTACATAATATCACATTTTTACTACTTTTTTAAAAAATATTATTGTTATTGTTTATTTGGTTAACCTCTTTCTTTAGGAGATTTAACTCTTGTAAACTTATTGACTACGTGATGAATGAAATATGATGATTTTTTTTAAACAACAACAAGAAGATTGGTGAACAGCTTCATCAAATATTAATTTTTGAAAGAAATATTATTTATAGAATAGAGAAATTATTGTTTTGAAAATAGAGCAATCCATAAATAAATCTTTAATTAAAAAGGAATATATTGGATCAAAATATCATTTATTTTACCAATATTTCAGTTGGCTGAACGCCAACCTTTATCAAGGTATTATAACATATTAATGTGTGTCTAATATGTTATAATACCTTGATAAAGGTTGGCGTTCAGCCAACTGAAATATTGGTAAAATAAATGATATTTTGATCCAATATATGTCTTTTTTAATTGAAGAGAAATTATAGGTTATGCAATAGAACTAGGATAATTGTCTTTAATTCTAAAACGTTGAATTTATCTTGGTCCCTAGACTTTTAAGCCTTTTATTCAAAACGTTTTTAATTCGAATTTTTAGATAATTTTAAATATTTTTTGGTCCCTTGGGCTTAGAATTATCCAATTTCGACTGTATATCATAGGTTATTATTGATTATTAATAAATGCATCTATTTCCCCCATCAGTCAACGTGATGTATTTGAGCAACGACCAACTTCTACAGTACTGTAAGAGAATAAGACGCTGGATCTCAGAGATTATTGTTTATTTTTAATAATACATTAAATTAAAATGACATAAAACAAAAGAGTAAAAACAAAAGCAAGCGTAGGGGCAGACAACAAAAGCAAAACTGAAACTAAAACCGTTACAGCCGGCGCCAGCCAGGTCGCGTGATGTCTGTCACGTGATGTCTGGTAGGAAGGTGGTGTTGCTAGGCAACGGCTGATGTGCGTAGTTACTCTCCAACAAGTACTGATTGTGTACTGATCAACATTGGTGTGCTAACTACTTGTGGTGAAACGACACGCCAGCAAAGCTATGATTGAGTTTTGATTTTTTTAATTATTCCATTGTATAGTTGTACAAGGTCATGAATATTGAATTAATTAATTAATTGAATTTACAATCTTGATAGGGTTGGAATATAGGTCCTGTCTTGAGGCTTCTATACATTACAAGAGGTGGTCTGGTGAGGCCTCTTTGATCCTGCAGATTGTTTCAACTGGCCATCCGAATTGACTGAACATGCTTCTCTACAGAGTGACCATTGCCCAGGGAGGTGTACTGCCAGGCCATTCTCCTGCCCAAGAAGACCAAAAAGAAGTTAATTCTCTCCTGATATCTTCTTTTAATATTGTATCTTGATATCATTCTCTGTGTAAAAGGATTGATTGTTTAAATAAATGATGTAATCTTGTTTGAAATGTATCAGTAGCACTTATTGTACTTCTTTGACTTTGGCCGCATTTTGATTTCCCTTTTCAGAATCTGAAAGAAACTTGGCAGCTTCTCCAATATTTGACTCGGTAGAGAGAGAGGAACTTGACATCCGTTCTTTACTTGAGAGGATTGAAATTCGAACTTCCACCAATTCTGGACTTTCGGAGGACTTGATGCCACGTTATACGTTTTCTTATTAGTTACACTATAGTACGAGGTACAACAGTACTTAGTACACAACAAGTACCATAACCCTTGTTGTAATTGTACACAACTTCGCACTTTCCACCTACTGACAGAATTATACTATTAACTCCCTCCCATTACTGACCGGAGATTCACATTTAGCTTTTCCAACAACCTTGAAAGGGTAGTTGGAATGAACTAATTGACCTGCTGAATTAAGAGGCAGTACTGACTACCAGTGAGTTGTTGAAGTTGTTGCACAAAGAAATCACCAGTAGAACAAGGAATAAGAAGGTAATACAAACATCATATAGTGAGTAGAGGGTGTCAAGGAAGAGCGGTGAAGGCCAAAGAAGATCCCAATACAATCTAGCGGGGGTAAAGAAAGGTATTTACCGTGAATTGGTCGGTGGACGGAGACCAGCTGGGTAGAGACCAACCAGAGGTGGAGCTAGTGAACCTGCACACAACGTGGACCAGTGGACCAACTGGCACGACACAAACAGATGGAATACTGTATGGAATGGAACAAGCGACCACTTTGCAACAATCCCGGACAACATGAGGAGTTGAGAAATGGAAGAGGTCTAGGGCAACGACGTGCCACGTCAATCAACGTCGACAAAAAGGTCTTACTCCTCTTGTCTTTGGGAAAGACGAGGTTATGACAACTGTCCCGGACATGGCAACGACGCACCATGTCTCTCAGGAAAAACTATGGATGGAGCAACGTTGATCTAGGTGAAACGGTGCTATCAGATCCTCTGACAATACCAGTTGAGCAACGCAGGAAATCATGAAAGAGCCTGACAGAAGTGGACAGAACCTGGCCGAGAGGACGAGTTCCCAGTGGCTTAGCGTTGGCAACGTTGGTTGGAGGACGGGGCCCGAGGAATCATTCATCTCGAACTCCTGGAAAACACACTGGACACGACTTTGAGTTAAGTTAGCTAGCTAAGGTGCGGGATTCTTTGGCCTTCACCGCTCGTTCCTAGATGTACTGGTGATTTCTTGTACGTTATCAATAACCTATTGATCTCACTGATATATGTAAATGTGTGATATTCATTTAATTAAATGCATTGTTGAAATCTGGTCTACATAGTCATGATTAAACATTTGCCATGAGACATGAACATATTCATAATGTTAAGGATGTCTCATCCTTTTTGACAAAAACAAATGAACTTCAAAGATCCAACCTTGTTGAAGTTGCTGAATATCTTGAAATGCTGAAATTTCTTGGGAACTTATCGCCACTTCAAAGCTTATTATTTTCCTTCATTGGATATATATCGGTAGCTTGATAATCATCATTACTTGGAACGTCATCATCATTTTTATAGATAACGGTTGAGCATATTCAAGATTTCGTTTTCGTTTGCTCTTCGAATTGCATATCTCCCAGAGGCTGGCATTGAATATCACAGCTTCAGTTGCATATATCCCAACTGGTGATACAGAAGGTCAAAGCTTTTAATACATATTTCCCAAAATGCTGGCATTGAATTTCACGGTTTCAGTTGCATATATTCCAAAAGGTGGTAAAAATATCCTAGCTTTAAATACATATCTTCTAGAGGTTATAGTTGAAGGTCACGACTTCAGTTTCATATATCCCAACTGGCGATAAAGAAGGTCCAAGCTTCAGGTGCATATCTCCCAGAGGCTGGCATTGAATATCACGGCTTCAGTTGCATATATCCCAACTGGTGATACAGAAGGTCCAAGCTTTGAATACATATTTCCCAAAGGCTGGCATTGAATTTCACGGCTTCAGTTGCATATATTCCAAAAGGTATAGTAAAATGATTCCAGCTTTAAATACATATCTTCTAGAGGTTATCGTTGAAGGTCGCGACTTCAGTTTCATATATCCTAACTGGCGATAAAGAAGGTCCAAGCTTTAAGTGCATATGTTCCAGAGGCTGGCATTGAAGGTACGGATTCAGTTGCATATATTGCTTTAAGTGCATATCTCCCAGAGGCTGGCATTGAAGGGTACGGCTTCAGTTGCATATATCCCAACTGGTGGTAAAGAAAGCCCAAGCTCTCTTCTTCATATGCATATCTTCCGAAGGCTGACATTAAAGATCGAGGATTTGGTTGCATATATCGCTTTAAGTCCATATCTTCCAGAGGTTAGAATTGAATTTCACGGCTTCAGTTGCATATATCCCAACTGGTTGTAAAGAAAGCCCAAACTTCATGTGCATATCTCCCGAAATCTGGCATTGAAGGTAGAATGGCAGTCCATATAAAGTATCAGTCAACAATTGGTTCGGTCGGTCTAATATTTCCCCGAGACAACAACAAACGACGCCATGTTGCCAAGCCCTATTACATATGTTTCCACATTATGATCATTTTACCATCATATCGACATAATCCTGGAGCATATAAATTATTAAAAAAGAAGAATCTTCTACTTCATTTACAATATGAAATAGAGAAACATATATCGAGGTAAATTCAACTCACCTGACAACTTTTTAGAACAATCACGCGTGGCATGAAACGACAGCCACTTTCTGGCAAAGTAAAACCATAGGTCCAGCTAGATACAATTTTTGGGAGATAAAATATCCCTAGAAATAAAACTCTATCCCAGTGTGTGAAAGATTTTCCTACTAAGACAAATTGATAATTAAAAAACATGCAATGATATTAATAATACCATTAAGATATAAATTTGAACGATAAATGTTTGATAACAAATATTTTAAAAAAACATAAGAGAAAGAGGTTTGTTTTTAATATTTAAAAAATAATAAGAAGAGAAAGAGAGAGATTGAGATTGAAACTTCTTTGTTACATAGTTCATATAAGGTTAAATACAAAATAAAGAAAAAAACTCAACAGAGATTCGGTAGTTACACGTCATAGGCTGGGTATAAAAAGGAATATGCAAATATAGGAATTTATAGAAAAGAGCAAAGACAGAGAGAACCATATGATAATAAATTTTCAGTAATTAAATATAAGCTAATGTGAAGAATAAAAAAATTCATCCAAGAATTTCCATAAACTATGCTATGGTCGATTATACAAGAAACTTTCATTAAATTCCCTAAATTTCTGAAAATCAAAAATAAAATATATAAGATCTAAAGAAAATTATATTTAGTAATCTTTAAAACAATCCCTTTTTCAGGATCTAAGCATATTTTTCATTTCGCTTTTCAAATTTCTTAGCATTTTTAACGGCCGTCTTCTTTCAACGAAATTTCCATTAAGACTTCTCGTGACTTCGAATCGCTACCTTGTTTTAATGCTTGGTATTTAAGATTTATAACACATTTATAATTTAAATATTTTATTCTATTAAGATTAAAATTACACAAGCATAACATTTAAATATATATCCTGCCTAACAATTCTCTATACTAACTATATACATCAATTTAATATTTATTTAAAACAAATGAACAACTATATACATCAATTCCCCCTTCTTAGGCTTGGCCCCCCTTATTTATTTATTTACTCTCCATATCTCTGCGGACATCTGCGCTCCCTCTGAGGATACCTGGGGGTTGTAATACTTTTCTCCTCCGAATTGGAGTTGGCACACGTACAGCATCATTCATATTAGTGGGATGTGATTTACCAGGCAACATTTTTCTAATGTAGTTTTGATGAACCTTTTTTATACTGTCACCTTGTTTTATTAAATAAACATTCCTTCCTAGTATTTTAATTATCTTTCCTGTATACCAAGAGGGATGCCCATTAGTAATCCACCTAAACTTCACAGTCTCATCCACTTTAAATTTACTGTTAACATATTGACTATTGAATTTGGAGGCTTTTACTTCTTCTTTTGATAACACCGAAAGTCTTGATCTGATCTTTCTTCCAAGAAACAGTTCCGCAGGTGATGTCCCTTTCCTAATATTTACATCGGTCCTTATAAAGAACAAAGCCCTGGACAGAGCCAAATTTAGTTCCACCTGCTCATTTTCATATAATTGCTTTTTTAGCAATTTCTTTACCTCTCTTACAGAGACTTCTGCCTGTCCATTCGATTGTGGGTGATATGGGGGAGATGTCACATGGGATATGCCATTCTTAGACAAAAAATCACCAAAGTCACTACTAAAGAAAGGAGGACCATTATCAGAAACCACTACTTGTGGAAATCCGTAGCGAGCAATACAATTTCTCATAAAATTTATACAAAAATATGCACTGGTAGATGGTACTTCAGAAACTTCAACCCATGAAGAAAATGAATCTACTGCTAGTAAAAACAGTTTGTTTTTGAAATTGAAATAGTCCATGTGAACCCTCCTCCATGGTCCTGCATATTTAGGCCAACTCTCAGTCCTTTGAGGAGGCAAACTTTCATTAGAAAGACAAGTTCTGCAATTTTTTGTAATTATTTCTATTGAAGAGTCCATGCCGGGCCACCAAATAGATGAACGTGCCATCATTTTCATTTTATTAGTTCCTGCATGGCTCTCATGTAATAATTGAAGTACCCTTTCATGTAGACTTTTTGGGATAACCATTCTATTCTCCAGAAAAATACATTCTTGGAGAATGGTAAAGTCATCAATCCTTTTTAAATAAGGAATGAGATCATCATTGGGACTTGAGGGTAACTCCCCTGTCTCAATAATTTTATACAATTTGATTAAAGTCCTGTCTAATTGTATTTCATGAGTCACAAGAACATGGTCAATGATGGAAGTATTTAAGAGTAAAATTTCACCACTCCCATCATTATATTCCAAATTATCCTCTTGACACTCTGGAAATCTAGAAAGGAAATCTGGAATAATATTATCCTTTCCTTTTTTATACTTAATTTCAAAACTATAATTTGAAAGAGTTAGAGCCCATCTATGAAGTCTATTTGCAATGAGTGGAGGCAAATTTGTTTTATCTCCAAAAATAGTTATTAAGGGCTTGTGATCAGTATAAATGGTAAATTTCCTACCAAAAAGGTAATTTTTAAATTTATTTACTGCAAAGACAATTGCAAGTCCTTCTCTTTCAACTTGAGAATATTTTCTTTCATGAACATTTAACGTTCTGGAAATGAAACACACAGGCCTTTCCTCCCCATCCTTCAAATGTGAAAGGGTTGCTCCTATTCCCACCTGACTTGCATCACACGAAAGAATCAAAGGCAAATTTAGGGAATAATGCGATAAACATGTGGTCTCATCTAATGCATTTTTACAGGAATTGAAGGATCTATCTGTCCCAGCATTCCAAGACCATTTAACATTCTTTTTTAATAGGTTGTATAAAGGATATGCTAAATCTGAAAGATTTGGCAAAAATTCACTATAAAATGACAAAAATCCAAGGAAGCTTTTTAATTCAGTTATATTCTTAGGAACTGGACAATTCTTTATGCAAGCTAGCTTGTCTTTCAAGGGATATATACCAAATTCATTAATTTTATGTCCAAGATATTCAATCTCATTTTTAACAAACAAGCACTTATTTTTGTTTATCGTAAAATTATTTTCTTTAAGAATATTAAGTGTTCTTTTAAGAATATCTAAATGGCTTTCCAAATCCTCTGATGCAATAAGAATGTCATCAAAATAAATGTAAACATCCCTGATTCCCGAGAAGAAGGATTCCATTGTCTTCTGAAATATTTCAGAAGCAGTCTTTATACCAAAGGCCAAACGATTATATTTATATAAACCTTTGTGAGTGGAGACAACCAAATACTTTTTTGAAATATCATCCATCTCAATTTGATGGTAAGCCTTTGACAAATCTAATTTAGTATATAATTTCTTTCCTTGAAAATTACTCAAGACTGAATCTATGTTAGGAATAGGATATTGACATCCTCTAAGTAAGGATTTAAACTCTTTTTAAAATCAGCGCAAAGTCTAATTTGGCCATTTGGTTTTGCAACACAAACAAGTGGTGAAGCACAATCACTTTTATCTATTGGAGACAAAATATTCAAATCAACCAATTTATCAATTTCATTTTCCACAAGTTGTTTTAATGCAAAAGGAACTTGTCTAAATTTGTAAAATTTTGGGATAAAGTCAGCCTTCACATCAAGATGGCATTTGATACCTTTAATAGGGTCAGATTTGTATTCAAAAATGGACTCATAATCATTTAAAAGTGAATCTATACTAAAAGAGTCCAATTTATGCAAATAATTGAATGAGATATTGAAAAGATTAAGGAAATCTCTTCCTAAGAGAAATTTAGAACAATTTAAATTAGTTATTAGTATTTCAATGGTTCTAGAAACATTTCTTAATTTTATATCAAATTTAGCCTTGCCCAAAATAGGTATTTTAGAGCCACTATAGCCGGTCAAGACTGTATTACATTTATTTAATTTAACATTTTTGAAATATTTAAAGTACTCATATGTAGTAATGGCTGCTCCAGTATCAATTTCAGCCAACAATTTTATATTATTTACATATACTGTTTCAGTCAAAGGAGGATGTAAATTTATATTATTCGATGATAAATTATTTTGAGATCCCGAAGGATTATTATCATTAGCATGCTTTTTAAATTTATTAAAAGTATTTTTGGGATTTCTGGGCAATTTACGGGCAGAACTGTCTTTTTTATAACATATTGTAGAAATATGCCCTACCCTACCACAAACTCTACAATTAGCTGATTTAAAAAAACAATTATAGTGTAGATGGTTGTTCTTACCACAGTGTTTGCAGGGATTATTGATGGCATGAAGATGCTGTGGGGACCGATGGGCATCTTCGGATCTCTTGAGGTTGTGGAGGTCATTATCTGCAGACTCCGCAGACAGAGCGATGTCTAATGCTCCCTCAAAAGTTAATCCTTCTTCCTGTAGTAGCTTCTTTTGGGTTGGTGTATCAATGATGCCCGCTACAAATCTGTCTCTTAGGGATTCTTGCAGAAAATCTCCAAAGTTACACCTTTGAGCCTGTTCTTTTAGGCGTATTATATATTTCGAAATTGCCTCGCCTGATTTTTGATCCATTTTCTGGAATACAAATCTTTCATATATTATATTGGTCTTAGGATTGAAATGTTTCAATAAGATTTTGCATAATTTATCAAAGGGAACTTGATCAACTTCCTCCGGAAAAACCAAATTTCGCAAGATTCCAAAATATTTAGGCCCGATGCATGATATCAGAAATGGCGTCTTAAAGTCTTCTTTTGTTTTAGAAATTAGCATGAATTGCTTCAAGCGATAAATATAATTTTCAACATTTTCTATATTTTCGTCAAATCTTTCAAACATACCTGAAGACATTTTTAAAGTATAATTTCTTTTCACTATTTAATTTCTTTTTTCTTTCTAAAATTCGCTTTTACTCGTCGCCAGTTGTTTTAATGCTTGGTATTTAAGATTTATAACACATTTATAATTTAAATATTTTATTCTATTAAGATTAAAATTACACAAGCATAACATTTAAATATATATCCTGCCTAACAATTCTCTATACTAACTATATACATCAATTTAATATTTATTTAAAACAAATGAACAACTATATACATCATACCTTTTAAGAGATTTTTTCATTTTACTGAATAGGAAAAAAAATCATTTGGAGAAAGATCCGGTGATTATGGGGTCTGAAAAATTATAGGTACTTTGTTCTTGGATAAGAAATTCAAAATTGCAACAGCAGTGTAAAGTCTGGTGTTGTCATGGTGGAGAACCTTATATTGAGAATGTTCATTTTTCTGGTCGTTTTTTTATTATGGCTTCTTATAGCCGCTACATAACATCGATATAGACATGCTGGTTTATGGTTTGTCCTTAAGGAATAAAATAATGGTAGACCTGTCATTTATGATTTATAAAAAATGTTGCGAACAAGAATCTCGAGTTTGTAGTTTGAGAAATGAGCTTTATTTGGATTTAATTCTTCTTTAAAGCGTCATTCTTATAATTGACGTCTGGTTCCCTAGTCATAAAACCATACACCCACGTCTCTTCCTCCGTTATCACTTTCTTATACCATAATATAAAGCAATAACGCGCCATCTATATATAGAAAATGGAAACATTAAGACACGAATGTTTCTTTCACAAATAAAATCAAACTTCTACTATCCTTACTGCGATGAAAAATATATTGGGAGGGCTTGGTTCATCAGTGGTGAACCCTCCCAGCGTTTTCGCCAATTTAATACGCCAGACAGCTTCTTTAGAGCTCTAAAACTGTATTGAATCATTCTGATTATATATGCTACACTGAAGGGTGGAATCTTAGAAATGGTATTTAAGTAAACTATGGATATAAAATTTCAAGACAGTAGAATTACATATAATATTTGCATCGGACAATTCTCTTCCGCAAACATTTCATTTACTTTCTTTCGAAAATAGAGCAAACCATAAATAAATCTTTAATTAAAAAGGCATATATTGGATCATAAAATGATAAATGGTAAAATAAATGATATTTTGATCCAATATATACCTTTTTAATTAAAGATTTACTTTATAAATCATAAGGTGGAATCCTCTGGTGTATAATAAGCAGCAAACATAAATAAATTCCGAGGATAAGTTTCTTTTATAAATAATAATAAAAGAAACTTATCCTCGGAATTTATTTATGTTTGCTGCTTAAAGATTTACTTTCTTTTACCATTCATAATTATCTACGACAATTTCAAGCATGGTCTCACATATTTCTTGGCGTCTCTATTTCTGCTCGAGTATGAGATGTCTAGGGACAAATTTGGAGAAATTCTTTACCATTTGTAGAGATTGTCGTGAATAATGGGATGAATTAATCTCTTTGAAAAACCCGTTATTGCCGAAAATTTCTTTATACTAATTTTTCGATGATTCGGCAATTGTGGGTTAATATTTTTTTCTATAGAAGAAAAAAACACAATTCGAGAAGAAGAGCTTCTCTATTAAAAAAAATTCTTCTCCCTGACTTCTGTTTTTCTTCTTTTGTAGCGAATAGAGATATTACCTTTGTATTGATTCTTTTTTTTTTCTGTTTTCTTCTATATAGGTGTTCCGACTCTTGGATCATCTTGAATTGAACTTCGTCCAATTTTAAAACGACTATACTATTCATAAACTTTCCTCACTGATTTATAATATTATAAAGGAAATAAAGACTCCAGGGCTAAGTTTCTTGTTCAAATTTTATTCTCTAGCTTTCGGACCTGTCAGTGCTTCTACAGGTGATACTCGTGATACTCCTGTGGATGGACTGACAGGTCCGAAAGCTAGAGAATAAAATTTGAACAAGAAACCTAGCCCTGGAGACTTTATTTCCTTTATAATATTCATAAACTGCAGTTTTCTTTAGGTGTCTTTCCAAATGTTTTTTTAGAAGCACTAAAAACGTTCCTGTAACTGGATTTTTTTTAAATACAGAAACGAATGCATATTCGTTGTTAAGAAATGTTAGGCATCATAAAAATTGCTGAAAACTCGTTAATAGCAAAAAATATGTATATTATTTAAAACGTAAGAATATTTTTGTAGAGATAAAAGAATATTTGTGGTTTTTTAAGACTCAATACGAGTATATATATATACTCAATACTATATACTCGTATATATTTTCACGAATTGCAAATTTTTGCTCCTTGGTCCACGGGCAGATTTTTAAAAATTGAATCATTCTGTGAAATCCCCCCCCCCATTCCAAAATCACTTTATTAGGTACCGCTCAACAAGAGCAACCCAGTTTATGATATTGCCATAATGAATAATATATGAAGGTTATTCACCTATTAAACAAAATGCTAACGCGGGATTCAATCCCGGTTCATGGCTGTCGGGAATCGAGGGTGTTACCTACTTGTCATGCTCTGAAAGTAGCTTATAATTTTTTTAGATAAGAACCTATCCTTGATTTAACTAGAATTGGCTGAAGCTGGGTTATTTTCCCAAAAATTATCTCTTTGAAATGTTCACCTGGTGAATTTTTATTTAATAAAACCTTTAATTTATATAAATTAAAATATTGAAAAGTTTTAAAATATTTAAAAAATTAAATGTTCATTTAAAAGTGTTGAAAATAAACCAATAAATATTATAAATTCCTTTTTATAATCTGTTAAATAATATTTAAATGAATTCATCTTTTTTTTCGAATATTATTGCTTCTTTTCCTATATTTACGGTAATTTTACAGTAATTATATATAGACACAATATCACCCCGGGGAATTCGTGTTAACACAAAAATATACAGTTCTAAATATAATAAATTGAATATTTAGAACTATTTTTTTCACTACTGCACTGTTTATAAAAGATAGAATTTCACAGATGGATGATGATCATAGTGACAATAGCGAAGAATGTGGGAAAAGCGAAGGATATTTCCAGTTACAAGAATTCATAGATGGCGAATATCTAGAAGTGTTAGACAATATCTTAGAAGTTTGTGACCAATTGTATCCTGATCATTTTGAAGATATATTTGGAGTACAATCAATTAGCAATTTAGTACTCCTTGGGTCAGGTAAATATGCAAATTGTTATCTAATGGGAGAAAAAGTTTACAAAATTGTTAAGATCGGTAAAAATAACGATGTAAAATATTCACAAAATTTATGTTTACCTCTCTCAGAATTATTTATCTCCAAGGAACTGAACAATCTTCGCTACACAACTCAACATCAAACTCAGGGATTTATTCGACTCACTAACTCATGGTTAGTATGGGACTATGACCTTATAGAACCTTCCGAAAATGAACAAAAAGATAAAGATCTTTATATAATATACGAGATGGATAACTATGGGAAAACGTTGAGAACTCTTGAATATAATCAATTAAATTCTGAACAGGTGTTAAGTATCATAGCTCAGGTAGGTTTAGCTCTTTCTGCGGCTGAAGCTGCAGTCAGATTTGAACATAGAGATCTTCACGACAAGAATGTTCTGGTAACACCAACAACCGACCAATACCTAGATACTGTCATTCATGGCAGACGATACCGTACAAAACTCCACGGCTACAAGACGACAATAATCGATTACGGCCTATCACGCGCAGATGTCGGAGAAACAGTCTGCTATTCCATAATTGAAGTAAATTCTGATGATACTTATCAACAGATTGTCCAAGAAAGCTGGGAGAAATTCTTCCCGAAAACTAACCTACTGGCTTTATTAAATCTCTTTGAACAGCTTATTGAGATATGTTTAGAAGATATGAACGAGTGGACCCTAAACATTAATACAATTCTTAATCAAAAACGTGATTGTTTTGGCATGCTTGGTAAATACTTCAGACAATTTGGATGCTGTATTGTACCGAGGCAAAATAACCTTCTGAGACCGTTGGAACAGAAAACGACAATCACAATATAGTATTTGTATACTAAAAGATCCTATCATATAAGCTACGGAAAACTGGAAAAATATAGAGTAAAAAAATGATAATTTAAATTTTAAGAAAATTTTATATACAATAGAACCTCCCTGTAAAGGACACCTAATTGCAGAGCCAAAGTGTCCTTTAGAGAAAGGTGTCTTCCTACCGGAGAATTTCTAAATAGTAAAAATGGTAATTTTGCAAATGAAAACTGTCCTTTGTAGAGAGGTGTTCTCTCATGGTGGCTCTACTGTATTGTAAAAATATTTTTAAAATGTATATATATAATTTTAATAAAATATTTAATTTTATAAAACTCTTTTTTTTTTTTTAATTTGTGTGGTAAGATTTGTGTCTAAAATTATTGTTATTATTTATTTGGTTAACCTCTTTCTTTGGGAGATTTAACTCTTGTAAATTTATTGACTACGTGATGAATGAAATATGATGATTTATTTTTAAATAGCAAAAAGAAGATTGTTGAACAGTCTCATCAAATATTGATTTTTGAAAGAAATAATATTTATAAAATAGATAAATTATTGTTTTGAAAAAATAGAGCAATCCATAAATAAATATTTAATTAAAAAGGCATATATTGGATCAAAATATCTTTTATTTTACCAATATTTCAGTTGGCTGAACGCCAACTTTTATCAAGGTATTATAACATATTAGACACACATTAAATATGTTATAATACCTTGATAAAGGTTGGCGTTCAGCCAACTGAAATATTGGTAAAATAAATGATATGTTGATCCAATATATGTCTTTATTAACTGAAGAGAAATTATAGGTTATGCAATAGAACTAAGATAATTGTCTTTAATTCTAAAACGTTAAATTTATCTTGTTCCCTAGACTTTTAAGCCTTTTATTTAAAACGTTTTTAATTCGATTTTTTGGATAATTCGAAGTATATTTTGGTCCCTTGGGCTTCAAATTATCCAGGTTTAACTGTATATTTTAAAAATAAAACTACAACCTTTCGCAAAGAGTTTCTTTAGAATAAAATAAACTCATTGCGAAAGGTTGTATTTTTATTTTTAAAATTTATAGCGCAATTTTTTCGTTTACTTCAAATATGAACCTTAACTGTATATCATAGGTTATTATTGATTATTAATAAATTCATCTATTTTTCTCATCAGTCAACGTGATGTATTTGAGCAACGAACAACTTCTACAGTACTGATTGTGTACTGATGTACCGATCAACATTGGTGTACTAGCTATTTGTGGTGAAACAACACGCCAGCCAGGCTATGATTGGGTTTTCGATTGTTTTTTTATTATTATTATTATTATTATTCTATTGTATAGTTGTACAAGGTCATGGATATCGAATTAATTAATTAATTAAATTCACAATCTTGGTAGGGTTGGAATATAGTTCCTGTCTTGAGGCTTCCATACATTCCAAGAGGTGGTCTGGTGAGGCCTCTTTGGTCCTGTAGATTGTTTCAACTGGCCATCTAAATTGACTGAACAAGCTTCTCTACGGAGTGACCATTGTCCAGGGAGGTGTACTGCCAGGCTGTTCTCTTGCAATAAGACCGAGTAGAAGTTAATTCTTCCCTGATATCTTCTTTTAAAATTGTATCTTGACATCATTTTCTGTGAAAAAGGATTGATTGTTTAAATAAATGAACTAATCTTGTTTGAAATGTATCAGTAGCATTTCTTGTTTTTCTTGGACTTTGGCCGCAATTTGATTTTCCTTTGCAGAATCTGAAATTTGAGAGCAACTTGGCAGCTTCTCCAATATTTGACTTGGTAGAGAGAGAGAGAGAGAGAGAGAGAGGAACTTGACATCCGTTCTTTACTTGAGAGGATCGAAGTTCAATCTTCTAACAATTCTGGACTTTCGGAGGACTTGATGCCACGGTGTACGTTTTCTTATTAGTCACACTATAGACCGCGATACAATAGTACTTAGTACACAGCAAGTACCCTTGTTGTAATTGCACAAAACTTCGCATCTTTCACTTACTACATAATTATATCACTTCTTCCACCCGCCCATTAGAGACCGGTCTTGACTCACATTGAACTTTTCAACAAACTTGGAAGGGTTGTTATAATAGACTGGTCTATCTAACGAATTAAAAGACAATTGTGACTACCAGTGAGTTGTTGAAGTGGTTGCACAAATAAATCACCAGTAGAACAAGGAATAAGAAGGTAGTACAAGCATCAAACAGTGAGAAGATCGTGTCAAGGAAGAGCTGTGAAGGCCAAAGAAGATCCCAATACAATCTAGAGGGGGTAAAGAAAGGTGTTTACCGTAAATCGGCCGGAGGACGGAGACCATCTGGGTAGAGACCGACCAGAGGTGAAGCTAGTGGACCTGCACACAACGTGGACTAGTGGACCAACTGGCACGACACAAACAGATGGAATACTGTATGGGATGGAACAAGCGACCACTTTGTAACAGTCCCGGACAACATGAGGAGTTGAGAAATGGAAGCGGTCTAGGGCAACGACGTGCCACGTCAATCAACGTCGACAAAAAGGTCTTACTCCTCTTGTCTTCGGGAAAGACTAGGTTATGACAACTGTCCCGGACATGGCAACGATGCACCATGTCCCTCAGGAAAAACTATGGATGGAGCAACGTTGATCTAGGTGGAATGGTGCTATCAGATTCTCTGACGATACCAGTTGAGCAACGCAGGAAATCATGAAAGAGCCTGACAGAAGTGGACAGAACCTGGCCGAGAGGACAAGTTCCCAGTGGCTTAGCGTTGGTAACGTTGGTTGGAGGACGGGGCCCGAGGAATCACTCATCTCGAACTCCTGGAAAACACAGCGGACACGACTTTGAGTTAAGTTAGCTAGCTAAGGTGCGGGATTCTTTGGCCTTCACCGCTCGTTCCTAGATGTACTGGTGATTTCTTGTACGTTATCAAGAACCTATTGATCCCACTGATATATGTAAATATGTGATATACATTTAATTAAATACATTGTTTAAATATGGTTCCCATATTCATGATTAAACATTCGCCATGAGACATGAACATATTCATAATGTTAAGGATGTCTCATCCTTTTTGACAAAAACAAACGAACTTCAAAGATCCAACCTTGTTGAAGTTGCTGAATATTTTGAAATACTGAAATTTCTTGGGAACTTATCGCCACTTCAAAGCTTAATCTTTTCGTTCATTGGATATATATCGGTAGCATGATAATCATCATTACTTGGAACGTCATCATCGTTTATATATATGACGGTTGAGCAAGTTCAAGATTTCATTTAAGTTTGCTCTTCGAATTGCATATCTCCCAGAGGCTGGCATTGAACATCACGGCTTCAGTTGCATATATTCCAAAAGGTGGTAAAAAGATTCCAGCTTTAAATACATATCTTCTAGAGGATATCGTTGAAGGTCGCGACTTCAGTTTCATATATCCCAACTGGCGATAAAGAAGGTCCAAGCTTCATGTGCATATCTCCCAGAGACTGGCATCGAAGGTACGGATTCAGTTTCATATATTGCTTTAAGTGCCTATCTTCCAGAGGCTGGCATTGAAGGGTACGGCTTCAGTTGCATATATCCCAACTGGTGGTAAAGAAAGCCCAAGCTTCATATGCATATCTTCCGAAGGCTGGCATTAAAGATCGAGGATTCGATTGCATATATCGCTTTAAGTGCATATCTTCCAGAGGCTGGCATTGAAGGGTACGGCTTCAGTTGCATGTATCCCAACTGGTGGTAAAGAAAGCCCAAACTTCATGTGCATATCTCCCGAAATCTAGCATTGAAGATAGAATGGCAGTCATTAGAAAGTATCGGTCAACAATCAGTTCGGTCGGTCTAATATTTCTCCGTGACAACAAACGACGCCATGTTGCCCAGCCCCATTACATATGTTTCCACACAACGAAAACTCTACCAACATATCGACATAATCCTGGAGCATATAAATTAAAGAAAAATGAGAATCTTCTACTTCATTTAAAACTTAAAATAGAGAAACATATATCGAGATAGATTCAACACAACTGGAAACTTTTTAGATCAAGCACGCGTGGCATGAAGCAACAGCCACTTTCTGGCAAAGCAAGTCATAGGCCCAGCTAGATACAATTTTTTCCAATATGTTTCCACACCATGAAAACTCTACCATCATATCGACTTAATCCTGGAGCATATAAATTGAAAAAAAGGAGAATCTTCTACTTCATTTACAATTTGAAATATGGAAACATATATCGAGAAAGATTCAACTCACCTGACAACTTTTTAGAACAATCACGCGTGGCATGAAATGACAGCCACTTTCTGGCAAAGTAAAACCATAGGTCCAGCTAGATCCATTTTTTTTAGAAGATAAAATTACCCTAGAAATAAAACTCTATCCCAGTGTGAAACATTTTCCTACCAAGACAAATTGATAATAATAAAAAAACATACAATGATATACATAATACTATTAAGATATAAATTTGAACGATAAATGTTTGTTATCAAATATTGAAAACATAAGATAGAGAGAGAGAGAGGGAGGCGGGGGGGTGGTATTGGTTTTAATATTTAAAAAATAATAATTAGAGAGAGAGAGAGAGATTGAGATTGAAACTTCTTTGTTACATAGTTCATATAAGGTTATATAAGGTTGAATACAGAATAAAGAGGGAGAGAGATAAATAAAAATAGAGAAAAAACTAAGCGGAGATTCGGTAGTTACACGTCATAGGCTGGGTAGAAAAAGGAATATGCAAAAAGATAAGAGTTTATAGAAAAGAGCATATACAGAACCATATGATAATTTTGTAATATATATTATATATATATGGTTTTGACCAAGGACTTGGTTGTTGTTTTGTGATGTAATCAATATATAGCGTGAGATATTCATGTTTTTATTTCTTACCCTCTACATCCCGGCTCTCCTGGCCTCACCTGGCGATGATCCCCTGGCCACCCATCCCCAGGCCCCTCCAACAGTGATTTGTATATATTCCGCTTTATGCGTCTATCGGGGCTCAAAAATAATCCATTCTGGTTAGCAGCCTCGTAAATAAAGATATTCATGTTTTTAGTTCTTATGATAATTCTGTAATAATATTATACAAATATATAACAGTAGCATACATTATATTTTAATAGAAACTACACTACCTATTGAATATTAGGTAGAAGAATACATAATAATAATAATACATTTTCAAAAATTAAATATAAACTAATGTGAAGAATGAATTTTTTTCAAGAAATTCCTTAAACTATGTTAGGATCGTCGATTAAACAAGAAACTTTCCTTAAATTCCCGAAATTTATGAAAATCGAAAATAAAATATAAGATCAAAATAAAATTATATTTAGTAATCTTCAAAGCAATCTCCTTTTCAGAATCTAAGCATATTTTTCATTTCGTTTTTCAATTTTCTTAGCATTTTTAACGGCCGTCTTCTTCAAACGAAGTTTGCAGACTTCTCGTGACTCGAATCGCTATCCATTAAAATATATTTTAATTTTACAAGATCCGGGGATTATGGGGTCTGAAAAATCATAGGTACTTTGTTCTTGATTAAGAAATTCAAAATTGAAACAGCCGTGTAAAGTCTGGTGTTGTCATGGTGGAGAACCCAATATTGAGAATGTTCATTTTTCTGGTCGTTTTTTTTTTACGACTTCCTATAGCCGCTACATAACATCGATATAGACATGCTGGTTTATGGTTTGTTCTTAGGGAATAAAATAATGGTAGACCTGTGATTTATGATTTATAAAAAATGTTGCGAACAAGAATCTCAAGTTTGTAGTTTGAGAAATGAGCTTTATTTGGATTTAATTCTTCTTTAAAGCACCATTCTTATAATTGACGTCTGGTTCCCTAGTCATAAAACCATACACCCATGTTTCTTCCCCCGTTATCACTTTCTTATACCATAATATAAAGCAATAACGCGCCATTTATATGTAGAAAATGAAAACATTAAGACGTGAATGTTTCTTTTATACATAAATCAAACTTCTACTGTCCTTACTGCGATGAAAAAATATTGGGAGGGCTTGGCTCATCAATGGTGAACCCTCCCAGCGGTTTCGCCAATTTAATCTACCAGACCGCTTCTTTAGAGCTCTAATACTGTATTGGATCATTCTGATTTTATATGCTACGCTGAAGGGTTAAATCTCAGAAATAGTATTTAAGCAAACTATGGATATAAGCTTTTAGAACAGTAGAATTACATATAATATTTGCATCGAACAATGCTCTTCCGCAAACATTTCATTTACTTTCTTTTAAAAATAGAGCAAACCATAAATAAATCTTTAATTAAAAAGGCATATATTGGATCATAAAATGATAAATGGTAAAATAAATGATATTTTGATCCAAAATATGCCTTTTTAATTAAAGATTTAGTTTCTTATACCATTCATAATTATCTGTGACCATTTCAAGCATTTTCTCACATATTTCTTGGCGTCTCTGTTTCTGCTCGAGTGTGAGATATCTAGGAAAAAATTAGGACAACTTCTTTACCGTTTGTAGAGATTGTCGTGAATAATGGGATGAACTAATCTCTTTGAAAAACCCCGTTATGGCCGAAAATTTCTGTATATTAATTTTTCGATTTTTCGGCAATTGTGGGTTAATTTTTTTTCTATAGAAGAAAAAAACACAATTCGATTTATAATAGCTTCTCTATTTAAAAAATTCTTTTCCCCGACTTGTGTTTTTCTTCTTCTGTGGCGATTAGAGATATTACCGTTATCTTGATTCTAATTTTTTTTTTCTGTTTTCTTCTATATAGGTGTTCCGACTCTTGGATCATCTTGGATTGAACTTCGTCCAATTTTAAAATGACTATACTATTCATAAAATTTCTTCCCTGATTTATAATATTACTAGCCGAATGACCCGGGCAACGCCCGGTGTTTTATTTTAGACACGTGGACCTGTTGGATCATTAACGCCCGTGTTTTACCCGATTGAATGTTTTTATTCAAATACTATTTGTTACAATTATAAATTGGCGCCTTAAATAAATGCATATATTAGTTAATAACTATAGCCTATGTGCTTTATCTGTCTATGTACTGTTGGCTTCCGTAGGCGTCTCTTACTGGGAAAAAGAAAGAGAGGATTCCATTTAGTTATTAACTAATATATGCATTTATTTAAGGAGCGACCCGCTCCAACACAATAGTTACAAAAACCAAAAAGCAAGTGGGGGGGGGGGGCAAAATGTCTCGCGCAGTGGCGGCGCCATCGTAGCGAACCAATAGGAGAGCGCCATTCCAAAAAAAAAAAAAGCAAACGGTGACAGAGATGAAGAACGCATGACGCTCGTAACTTTGTATAGAATAAAGGAAATAAAGACTCCAGAGCTAAGTTTCTTGTTCAAATTTTATTCTCTAGCTTTCGGACCTGTCAGTCCTTCCACAGGTGATACTCGTGATACTCCTGTGGAAGGACTGACAGATCCGAAAGCTAGAGAATAAAATTTGAACAAGAAACTTAGCCCTGGAGACTTTTTTTCCTTTATAATATTCATAAACTGCAGTTTTCTTTAGGTGTCTTTCCAAATGTTTTTTTTTTAGAAGCACTAACAACGTTCCTGTAACTGATTTTTTTTTAATACAGAAACGAATTCATATTCGTTGTTAAGAAATGTTAGGCATCATAAAATTTGATGAAAACTTGTTGTTGATAGCAAAAAAATATGTATATTATTTAGAACGTAAGAATATTTTTCTAGAGATATATAAAAGAATATTTGTGTTTTTTTTTAAGACTCAATATATATTCACGAATTGCAAACACTTGCTTCTTTTTTTTTTGGTCCACGGTCAAATTTTGTTAAAAATTAAATCAGTCTGTGATTTTAATGAAAGTACCTTATACATATGTCATAATATATACTCTTCCTGGAATAATAAAACGGACCTACAGTCGACGCAGAGAGGGATGGGCAGCTGAAGGGTGTCACTTTAGACAGCACGACATTCCAAGGGGTTCCTGGGGTCCGTCACTTGGCACCTCGGGACCTTGGGGACAGTTGGGTGATTGTGTGCGACACGAACGGCCGCTCAGCAGTGGCAGCCCCCTCGCTCTCCCTCTCTCTCTCGGATGGCTTCCAAATTCCTCTACCAAATCGTGGTGTGATTATTTCGCTTTCCCCACATTATTATTATATTCTCACATTGAAAGTCGACAGGATCTTATAACAGAAGAGTCGACAGGATCATATCACATAAAGAGTCGACAGGATAAGACCTGGCTGGGAAGCAAATCCCTCATATACCAGAGTATGAAGAAACAAAAAGCCAAGCCACGATAATCGGCCAAACCCAACTCAACTGTAACCACTCCTCTTCGAGCCCTCAACCCCTTCCTCGCCAACTTTTGAACCGTTACCCTGAAGAAGTGATCGCCTACGACGGAGATGAAGCTGCCGCCCACTTCTTCCAGCACTAGACCTGCCCAAGAACGATCGCCGCGCCAGAGCAGGACACCTTCCATCATCATGGACAAGACTCCGCCATATCCCTGACATTACTGTGGCGGACAACACTGTCCCGTACAATATCAGCAGAAAGAACCCTTCCTCAATGACAAGGACCTTATGACCATCACACGACGGGGTGTCACTAAAATAATTGTTCCACCATCACTCCGTGGCACCCTACTACAACGAGCCCTTCGCGATTTCAATCACCCCGGCATTTCGCAGATGACCAGACTGATCGCAGCCCAATACTATTGGGACGGCATGACAAATGACATCAGGACACATGTAAGAACCTGTTCAGTATGCCAATTAGTCAAACCACCAAAAGGACCTACCTACGGAGAATTGGGACAACTCCCCCCAGCGGTCCTGCCATACGAACTAGTGTCACTAGATACTATTTCTGGATTCGAGAAATATGGAAATTCTCAGACCTTCTTACATGTCGTAGTGGACCATGCCACACGGTACGCGTGGGCATTTCCATCGCGGTCCACCAGCATTCTCACCTATACCCAAGTGATTAAAAAGGTGATGCAGTTTGGTTCTCCTAAACGACTTTTGACGGATAGAGCTCCTGCCTTCACCTCTCCGAAATTTCGTAGATTTTTGATTAGACATAACATTGGCCAACTTCTCACGACAAGCAAAAACCCTCAGGCCAACGGATTAAGTGAACGACTAAACGCCACGATTACTGGCAAACTTAAACTGTTGCGCCTCCAACAACCTAAGACGGCCTGGACCAAACTACTACCTCAGGTCCTTCAGGCTTATAACCATACCCCACATTCTGTGACCGGGTTTCCACCGTCATACCTCTTGTTAGGTAGTTTTCCGCTACAACTATCCGAGCATGTACAAAACTACCCAAAAATCGAAGACGCCAGAGAATTGGCCTATCAAAGGACACGCGAACGACACTTACGCGACAAAGCGAGATTCGACCAAACACATAGAGCTTCCGATTTTGAAGTAGGCGATCTCGTTTTGGCAAAAACATACCACCACCCAGACACCGGTAAACTGGCACCTTTCTTCTCAGGACCTTATGAAATACTGGAGATAATTTCCCCTCAAATCGTACGGATCAACCGCTCCAACCGACCTCTAAGTAGTGAGACAGATACAATTCATGTCAACAAATTAAAACACTATACGGAAAACGAACAATTTATTTCACCGCCCGTAAATGATCGAGACCAACCTAAAAATACCTTCAATTTCCCATATAAACACTTCAATCACACTCTAATCCATACTAAAATGGCTATTAACTCACGAAAGCAACATGACTACACTTACAATCAAGATGATCAAAGATATTTGAACCGCTTATCCCCTGAAATCTTTACCAATTACTAACCTGACAACGAGACTTTACGAACCCAGTAGTATCTAAATAATTAAGGTAGAAAGGCCCAATGCAAGTTTCCCCTCGCTCTGTCCGCCTATATTCTACCTTTGCATCTCGAACTACTTTATCTTCGCAAATTAAATATAAGTCCATTCGACTTCCTCACCTACACACGGGACTTTTCCCCTCGGACTCGCTACACAAGTAACTGCATAGATAAGGTAGAATGGCCCAAAGCAAGTTTCCCCTCGCTCTGTTCGCCAAAAATCTAACATTGTATGTAGTTCTATATTTACCTCAGTCCTGAGCTCACGCAATTTCCAGCCTCAACCTCATTTCTCGTACTCTACACCTATAGCATAAAAAGCCCATGCCAAGTTTCCCCTTGCCTTGTCCGCCTGAAAAATAGCTTAAAGTATAGAGTTCCCCAGGCTTAATGACCTTCAAAATTTCATCATGTGTACGTGATCCCCCTTCTCGTTGTTCACACTCCTCCATAGCATTTCCCTTATAATACATTAGATGTTATTGTATATAGCCTTTTATAACTTTGATATTATAAAGAATCCCCTTAAATATCAAACTCTCCGGTGTTGTAAAATTGCCTGTAAATAATATTTACTTGTGTACTATACAATATTTTATTTACATAAAACTATGTCACCATAACCTTAATTAATTTCAACTGTAAAATAATTTTCTCTATTCCTGGCTTCTCCAGCTTTAAGTATACTCAAACCATGTTCAGCCTTCTTCAACGGGGGCCATATGTCATAATATATACTCTTCCTGGAATAATAAAACGGACCTACAGTCGACGCAGAGAGGGATGGGCAGCTGAAGGGTGTCACTTTAGAAAGCACGACACTCCAAGGGGTTCCTGGGGTCCGTCACTTGGCACCTCGGGACCTTGGGGACAGTTGGGTGATTGTGTGCGACACGAACGGCCGCTCAGCAGTGGCAGCCCCCTCGCTCTCCCTCTCTCTCTCGGATGGCTTCCAAATTCCTCTACCAAATCGTGGTGTGATTATTTCGCTTTCCCCAAATTATTATTATATTGTCACATTGAAAGTCGACAGGATCTTATAACAGAAGAGTCGACAGGATCATATCACATATATATATTACAGAAGAACATATACTTGATTTATTTGATTACAATCAGCTGCAGCTGGGTTATTTTCCCAAAAGTTAACTCTTTGAAATGTTCACCTGGTGAATTTTATTTTTAAAAACCTTTACATTTATATAAATTAAAATATTGAATAGTTTTAAAATATTAAAAAAATTAAATGTTCATTTAAAAGTGTTGAAAATAAACCAATAAATATTATAAATTCCTTTTTATAATCTGTTAAATAATATTTAAATAAATTCATCTTTTTTTTCGAACCTTATTGGTTCTTTTCCTATCTTTACAGTAATTTTATAGTAATAATATACACAATATCACCCCGGGGAACTCGTGTTAACACAAAAATAAACAATTCTAAATATAATAAATTGAATATTTAGAACTATTTTTTCACTACTGCACTGTTTATAAAAGATAGAATTTCACAGATGGATGATGATCATAGTGACAAGGAAGAATGTGGGAAAAGCGAAGGTTATTTCCAGTTACAAGAATTCATAGATAGCGAATATCTAGAAGTATTAGACAATATCTTAGAAGCTTGTGACCAATTGTATCCTGATAATTTTGAGGATATATTTGGAGAACAATCCGTTAACAATTTAGTACTCCTTGGGTCAGGTAAATATGCAAATTGTTATCTTATGGGAGAAAAAGTTTACAAAATTGTTAAGATCGGTAAAAATAACGATGGAAAATATTCACAAAATTTATGTTTACCTCTCTCAGAATTGTCTATTTCCAAGGAACTGAACAATCTTCGCTACACAACTCAACATCAAACTCGGGGATTTATTCGACTCACTAACTCATGGTTAGTATGGGACTATGACCTTATAGAACCTTCCGAAAATGAACAAAAAGATAAAGATCTTTATATAATATACGAGATGGATAACTATGGGAAAACGTTGAGAACTCTTGAATATAATCAATTAAATTCTGAAAGGTGTTAAGTATCATAGCTCAGGTAGGTTTAGCTCTTTCTGCGGCTGAAGCTGCAGTCAGATTTGAACATAGAGATCTTCACGACAAGAATGTTCTGGTAACACCAACAACCGACCAATACCTAGATACTGTGATTCATGGCAGACGACATCGTACAAAACTCCACGGCTACAAGACAACAATAATCGATTACGGCTTATCACGAGCAGATGTCGGAGAAACAGTCTGCTATTCCATAATTGAAGTAAACTCTGATGATACTCGTTAACAGATCGTTCAAGAAAGCTGGGAGAAATTCTTCCCGAAGACAAACCTACTGGCTTTGTTAAATCTCTTTGAACAGCTCATTGAGATATGTTTAGAAGATATGAACGAGTGGACCATAAACATTGATACAGTGTTTAATCAAAAACGTGATTGTTTTGGCATGCTTGGTAAATACTTCAGACAATTTGGATGCTGTATTGTACCGAGGCAAAATAGCCTTCTGAGACCGTTGGAACAGAAAACGACAATCACAATATAGTATTTGTGTACTAAAATATCCTGTCATATAAGCTACGGAAAACTGTAAAAATATAGAGTAAAAAAATAATAATTTAAATTTTAAGAAAATTTTATATACAATAGAACCTCCCTGTAAAGGACACCCAATTGCAGAGCCAAAGTGTCCTTTAGAGAGAGGTGTCTTCCTACCGGAGAGTTTCTAAATAGTAAAAATGGTAATTTTGCAAATGAAAACTGTTCTTTGTAGAGAGGTGTCCTCTCATGGTGGTTCTACTGTATTGTAAAAAATATATTTTAAAATATGTATATATAATTTTAATAAAATATTTAATTTTATAAAACTCATTTTTTAAAATTTGTGTGATGAAATTTGTGTCTAAAATTATTGTTATTATATATTTATTTGGTTAACCTCTTTCTTTAGGAGATTTAACTCTTGTAAACTTATTGACTACGTGATGAATGAAATGTGATGATTTTTTTTAAATAGCAAAAAGAAGATCGGTGATAAGCCTCTTCAAATATTTATTTTTGAAAGAAATTATTGTTTTGAAAATGAAGCAATCCATAAATAAATCTTTAATTAAAAAGGCATATATTGGATCAAAATATCATTTATTTTACCAATATTTCAGTTGGCTGAACGCCAACCTTTATCAAGGTATTATAACATATTAGACACACATTAAATATGTTATAATACCTTGATAAAGGTTGGCATTCAGCCAACTGAAATATTGGTAAAATAAATGATATTTTGATTCAATATATGTCTTTTTTAATTAAAGAGAAATTATAGGTTATGCAATAGAACTAGGATAATTCGAATGTCTTTAATTCTAAAACGTTAAATTTATCTTGGCCCCTAGATTTTCAAGCCTTTTTTTAAACGTTTTTAATTCAAATTTTTGGATAATTCGATTTTTTTTGGTCCCTTGGGCTTCGAATTATCCAGGTCCAACTGTATATCATAGGTTATTATTGATTATTAATAAATGCATATATTTCCCCCATCAATCAACGTGATATATTTGAGCAACGACCAGCTTCTACAGTACTGTAAGAGAATAAGAGGCTGGATCTCAGAGATTATTGTTTATTTAACAATACATTAAATTAAGATAACATAAAACAGAAGAGGCAAAAAGAAAAGCAAGCGTAGGGGCAGACAACAAAAGTAAAACTGAAACTAAAACCTGGTACAGCCGGTGCCAGCCAGGTCGCGTGATGTCTGTCACGTGATGTCTGGTAGGAAGGTGGTGTTGCTAGGCAACGGCTGTTGTGCGTAGTTACTCTCCAACAAGTACTGATTGTATACTGGTGTACTGATCAACATTGGTGTACTAGCTATTTGTGGTGAAACAACACGCCAGCCAGTCTATGATAAGGTTTTGATTGTTTTTTATTATTATTATTCCATTGTGTATAGTTGTTCAAGGTCATGGATATTGAATTAATGGATTAAATTTATAATCTTGGTAGGGTTGGAATATAGGTCCTGTCTTGAGACTTCTATACATTCCAAGAGGTGGTCTGGGGAGGCCTCTTTGGTCCTGCAGATTGTTTCAACTGGCCATCTAAATAGACTGAACAAGCTTCTCTACACAGTGACCATTGTCTAGGGAGGTGTACTGCCAGGCCGTTCTCCTGTCCAAGAAGACTGAGTAGAAGTAAATTCTTCCCTGATATCTTCTTTTAAAATTGTATCTTGACATCATTATCTGTGGAAAAGGATTGATTGTTTAAATAAATGAACTAATATTGTTTGAAATTTATCAGTAGCATTTCTTGTTTTTCTTGAACTTTGGCGACATTTTGATTTCCCTTTTCAGAATCTGAAATTTGAGAGCAACTTGGCAGCTTCTCCAGTATTTGACTTGGTAGAGAGAGAGAGAGAGGAACTTGACATCCGTTCTTTACTTGAGAGGATCGAATTTTGCTCTTCCACCAATTCTGGACTTTCGGAGGACTTGATGACACGTTGTACGTTTTCTTCCTGGCCGCAATATATTACGAGGTACAACAGTACTCAGTACACAGCAAGTACCCTTGTTGTAATTGTACAAAACTTCGCATCTTCAACTTACTACAAAATTATATCACTACTTCCACCTCTCAGTGGCAGGCCGACTTAGCTCCAAAAGAAATGGCCGCCTCTTTTACCCACACTACTTTCACCCGCCCATTAGAAACCGGTATTGACTCATATTTGACTTTTCCACAACCATTGGAAGGGTTGTTATAACGGACTGGTCTACCTACCGAATTGAAAGACAATTGTGACTACCAGTGAGTTGTTGAGGTTGTTACACAAAGAAATCACCAGTAGAACAAGGAATAAGAAGGTAGTACAAACATCAAACAGTGAGTAGAGGGTGTCAAGGAAGAGCGGTGAAGGCCAAAAAAGATCCCAATACAATCTAGCGGGGGTAAAGAAAGATGTTTACCGTAAATTGGCCGGTGGACGGAGACCATCTGGGTAGAGACCGACCAGAGGTGAAGCTAGTGGACCTGCACACAACGTGGACTAGTGGACCAACTGGCACGATACAAACAGATGGAATACTGTATGGAATGAAACAAGCGACAACTTTGTAACTGTCCCGGACAACATGAGGAGTTGAGAAATGGAAGAGGTCTAGGGCAACGACGTGCCACGTCAATCAACGTCGACAAAAAGGTCTTACTCCTCTTGTCTTTGGGAAAGACTAGGTCATCGCAACTGTCCCGGACATGGCAACGACGCACCATGTCTCTCAGGAAAAACTATAGAAAGGAGCAACGTTGATCTAGGTGGAATGGTGCTATCAGATCCTCTGACGATACCAGTTGATCAACGCAGAAAATCATGAAAGAGCCTGAGAGAAATGGACAGAACCTGGCCGAGAGGACGAGTTCCCAGTGGCTTAGCGTTGGTAACGTTGGTTGGAGGACGGGGCCCGAGGAATCATTCATCTCGAACTCCTGGAAAACACAGCGGACACGACTTTGAGTTAAGTTAGCTAGCTAAGGTGTGGGATTCTTTGGCCTTCACCGCTCGTTCCTAGATGTACTGGTGATTTCTTGTACGTTATCAAGAACCTATTGATTCCACTGATATATGTAAATGTGTGATATTCATTTAATTAAATTCATTGTTTAAATATGGTTCACATATTCATGATTAAACCTTCGCCATGAGACATGAACATATTCGTAATGTTAAGGATGTCTCATCCTTTTTGACAAAAACAAAGATCAAACCTTGTTGAAGTTGCTGAATATTTTGAAATGCTGAAATTTCTTGGGAACTTATCGCCACTTCAAAGCTTATTATTTTCGTTCATTGGATATATATCGGTAGCATGATAATCATCATTACTGGAAACGTAATCATCATTTATATAGATGGCAGTTAAGCGTGTTCAAGATTTCGTTTGCGTTTTCTCTTCGAATTGCATATCTCCCCGAGGATGGCATTGAATATCACAGCTTCAGTTGCATACATCCCAACTGGTGATACAGAGGTATTAGCTTTTAATTCTTATCTTCCATAGGTTATCATTGAAGGTAACGGCTTCAGTTGCATATATATCAACTGGTGATACAGAAGGTCCAAGCTTTGAATACATATTTCCCAAAGGCTGGCATTGAATTTCACGGCTTCAGTTGCATATATTCCAAATGGTGGCAAAAGAGATCCCAGCTTCAAATACATATCTCCCAGAGGCTGGCATTGAGGGTCGCGGCTTCAGTTGCATAAATTCCAACTGGTGATAAAAGAAGGTCCAACCTTCAAGTGCATATTTTCCGAAGGCTGGCATTGAAGATCGAGGATTCGATTGCATATATTGCTTTAAATGCATATCTTCCAGAGGCTGTCATTGAAGGGTACGGCTTCAGTTGCATATGTCCCAACTGGTGATAAAGAAGGCCCAAGCTTCATGTGCATATCTCCCGAAATCTGGCATTGAAGATAGAATGGCAGTCCGTAGAAAGTATCAGGCAACAATTAGTTCGGGAGGTCTAATATTTCCCCGTGGCAACAAACGACGCCATGTTGCCCAGCCAGATTTCATATGTTTCCACACTATGAAAACTCTACCAACATATCGACATAATCCTGGAGCATTTAAATTGTAAAAAAGGAGAATCTTCTACTTCATTTACAATATGAAATAGAGAAACATATATCGAGATAGATTCAACTCACCTGACAACTTTTTAGACAAGCACGCGTGGCATGAAACGACAGCCACCTACTGGCAAAGTAAAACCGTAGACCCAGCTAGGTGCAATTTTTTTTTGGGGAAGATAAAATATCCCTAGAAATAAAACTCTATCCCAGTATGAAACATTTTCCAACCAAGATAAATTGAGAATAAAAAAACATACAATGATATACATATAATACTATTAAGATAAAAGTGAACGATACATGTTTGTTATCAAATATCTACTTATATAATTGCCTTATTCTGTCTGTGTGAAGTTCACTGTGTGAAGTTCACGATAGATTTTGGTCATCAACGCGCGCATCATCATTATGATCATTATCATTATCTAATGATAATAATAATTATTATTATTATCTACTTATATAATTGCCTTATTCTGTCTGTGTGAAGTTCACTGTCTGAAGTTCACGGATAGATTTTGGTCATCAACGCGCGCATCATCATTATGATCATTATCATTATCTAATGATAATTATTTATTTATTATATATTATCTACTTATATAATTGCCTTATTCTGTCTGTGTGAAGTTCACTGTGTGAAGTTCACGGATAGATTTTGGTCAGAATGGATAAAATAAAAAAAGTGTCAAAGGATGGGAATCGAACCCACGACCTTCCACTTACCGGGCAGATGCCATGACCACTAAGCCACAAGTACAATACTTAAATGAAAATATGTTTCTTATACAATCTAAAATTATAAAATAGACTTTTAAATCGGTAACCTTTATATATTATATATTATATATATTATATATTTTATATTTTTATATATTTTATATAAATTATATTATATATAAGTACCTTTATAAGAATAAAATATGATATTCATTAAATAGGTATTTAATTTTTAGTATCTCATTTATATTTATTCGAATTTTATATTTGAACGATAGGCTCATTATTTCTTTTGATGTTTATATATCGTAAATACCGTTTTGCACAATTATTTAATCTTTTTTATATAAAAAATCGACATGATGAAATCTTTATGAAAATTCACATTTTAATTTTTATATTTTCAAGACACACACAGTTTGGGGCGGGACGTTTCACAAGAGAGACATCCATGGCGCCAATTTATAATTGTAACGAATAGTATTTGAATTAAAACGTTTTTAAAATATATACGCACTCGGGTAAAACCCGGGCGTTGCCCGGGCCATTCGTCTAGTAAAACATAAGAGAAAGAGGTTTGCTCCCAGTGTGAAACATTTTCCTACCAAGACAAATTGATAATAAAAAAACATGCAAGGATATACATAATACCATTAAGATATAAATTTAAACTATAAATGTTTGTTAGCAAATATAAAAAAAAACATAAAGGAAAAGGTTTGTTTTAATATTTAAAAAATACTTAGATAAAAAATTCAAATATAGAAAAAAATTCAGCAGAGATTCGGCAGTTACACGTCATATGCTGGTTAGAAAAAGGAATAAGCGAAGAGAGAAGTTTATAAAAAAAGAGCAAACACACAACCATGATAATAAATTTTAAATAATTAAATATAAGCTAATGCTAGGGTCGATTATATAAGTAACTTTCATTAAATTCCCGAAATTTATGAAAATCAAAAATAAAATATAAGATCAAAATAAAATTATATTTAGTAATCTTTAAAACAATCCCTTTTTCAGGATCTAAGCATATTTGTCATTTCGCTTTTCAATTTTCTTAGCATTTTTAACGGCCATCTCCTTTCAACGAAATTTCCATTAAGACTTCTCGTGACTCGAATCGCTACCTTTTAAGAGATTTTTCATTTTACTGAATAGGAAAAAATCATTTGGAGAAAGATCCGGTGATTATGGGGTCTAAAAAATTATAGGTACTTTGTTCTTGGATGAGAAATTCAAAATTGCAACAGCCGTGTAAAGTCTGGTGTTGTCATGGTGGAGAACCCAATATTGAGAATGTTCATTTTTTTCTGGTCGTTTTTTCCTTATGGCTTCTTATAGCCGCTACATAACATCGATATAGACATGCTGGTTTATGGTTTGTCCTTAGGGAATAAAATAATGGTAGACCTGTCATTTATGATTTATAAAAAATGTTGCGAACAAGAATCTCAAGTTTGTAGTTTGAGAAATGAGCTTTATTTGGTTGTTTAATTCTTCTTTAAAGCGTCATTCTTATAATTGACGTCTGGTTCCCTAGTCATAAAACCATACACCCATGTTTCATCCCCCGTTATCACTTTCTTATACCATAATATAAAGCAATAACGCGCCATTTATATGTAGAAAATGAAAACATTAAGACGCGAATGTTTCTTTGACACATAAATCAAACTTCTACTGTCCTTACTGCGATGAAAAAATATTGGGATGGCTTGGTTCATCAGTGGTGAACTCTCCCAGCGGTTTCGCCAATTTAATCTACCAGACTTCTTCTTTAGAGCTCTAATACTGTATTGGATCATTCTGATGATATATGTTACGCTAAAGGGTGGAATCTTAGAAATGGTACTTAAGCAAACTATGGATATAAGCTTTTAGGACAGTAGAATTACATATAATATTCGCATCGAACAATGCTCTTCTGCAAACATTTCATTTACTTTCTTTTGAAAATAGAGCAATCCTTGAATAAATCTTTAATTAAAAAGGCATAATAAATGGTAAAATAAATTATATTTTGACCCAATATATGCTTTTTTAATTAAAGATTTACTTTCTCATACCATTCATAATTATCTGTGACCATTTCAAGCATGGTCTCACATATTTCTTGGCGTCTCTGTTTCTTCTCGAATGTGAGATGTCTAGGAACAAATTTGGACAACTTCTTTACCATTTGTAGAGATTGTCGTGAATAACGGGATGAACTAATCTCTTTGAAAAACCCGTTATTGCCGAAAATTTCTTTATACTAATTTTTCGATTTTTCGGCAATTATGGGTTAATTTTTTTTTCTATAGAAGAAAAAAACACAAGTCGAGAAAAAGAGCTTCTTTATAATAGCTTCTCTATAAAAAAAGTTCTTCTCTTTAACTTCTGTTTTTCTTCTTCTGTAGCAAATAGAGATATTACCGTTATCTTGATTCTAATTTTTTTTTTGTTTTCTTCTATATAGGTGTTCCGACTCTTGGATCATCTTGAATTGAACTTCGTCCAATTTTAAAACGACTATACTATTCATAAACTTTCTAACCTAATTTATAATATTATAAAGGAAATAAAGACTCCAGGGTTAAGTTTCTTGTTCAAATTTTATTCTCTAGCTTTCGGACCTGTCAGTCCTTCTACAGGTGATACTCGTGATGCCCCTGTGGAAGGACTGACAGGTCCGAAAGCTAGAGAATATAATTTGAACAAGAAACTTAGCCCTGGAGACTTTATTTCCTTTATAATATTCATAAACTGTAGTTTTCTTTAGGTGTCTTTCCAAATGTTTTTTTTAGAAGTACTAACAACGTTCCTGTAACTGATTTTTTTTTTAAATACAGAAACAAATGCATATTCGTTGTTAAGAAATGTTAGGCATCATAAAAATTGCTGAAAACTCGTTGATAACAAAAAAAAAGCTGTATATTATTTAAAACGTAAGAATATTTTTCTAGAGATAAAAGAAAATTTGTGGTTTTTTTAAGACTCAATCAACATATATAGTCACGACCGTCTTTCCACCGTCAATTCCTCATGTCACGGATGCGCGCTCATCATTATGATAATTATCATTATCTAATGATAATAATAATAATAATTATTATTATATTATTATTATTATTAACATATATAGTCACGACCGTCTTTCCACCGTCAATTCCTCATGTCACGGATGCGCGCGCATCATCATTATGATCATTATCATTATCTAATGATAATAATAATAATAATTATTATTATATTATTATTATTATTATCAACATATATAGTCACGACCGTCTTTCCTCAATTCCTCATGTCACGGATGCGCGCGCATCATCATTATGATCATTATCATTATCTAATGATAATAATAATAATTATTATTATTATATTATTATTATTATTATTTTATTATCAACATATATAGTCACGACCGTCTTTCCTCAATTCCTCATGTCACGGATGCGCGCGCATCATCATTATGATCATTATCATTATCTAATGATAATAATAATAATAATTATTATTATTATATTATTTTATTATCAACATATATAGTCACGACCGTCTTTCCTCAATTCTTCATCGCTGTCACGGATGCGCGCGCATCATCATTATGATCATTATCTTCTATAGAAGCTTCTATCTTTATAATTATGTATATTTACAAAAAGTCAATTCGCTCGCGCCTCTAGCGGTGAAAATGAGGGGTAATACCAGCTGACCTAATGTACATGTAAAGTTTGGAGCGGGGCGTTTCACAAGAGTGACATCCACGGCTCCAATTTATAATTGTAACAAATAGTATTGGAATAAAAACATTCAATCGGGTAAAACACGGGCGTTGCCCGGGTCATTCGTCTAGTATATATATATTCACGGATTGCAAACACTTGCTCCTTTTTTTTTTGGTCCACGGTCAAATTTTGTTGAAAATTAAATCATTCTGTGATTTTAATGAAAGTACCTTATATATATATATTACTGAAGAACCTATGGTTTATTTGATTACAATAAGCTGCAGCTGGGTTATTTCCCCAAAGGTTAACTCTTTGAAATGTTCACCTGGTGAATTTTATTTTTAAAAACCTTTAAATTTATATAAATTAAAATATTGAATAGTTTTAAAATATTTAAAAAAATTAAATGTTCATTTAAAAGTGTTGAAAATAAAACAATAAATATTATAAATTCCTTTTTATAATCTGTTAAATAATATTTAAATGAATTCATCTTTTTCTTTTCGAATATTATTGCTTCTTTTCCTATCTTTACAGTAATTTTACAGTAATAATATACACAATATCACCCCGGGAACTCGTGTTAACAAAAAATATACAATTCTAAATATAATAAATTGAATATTTAGAACTATTTTTTTCACTACTGCACTGTTTATAAAAGATAGAATTTAACAGATGGATGATAATCATAGTGACAATAGCGAAGAATGTGGGAAAAGCGAGGGATATTTCCAGTTACAAGAATTCATAGATAGTGAATATCTTGAAGTGTTAGACAATATCTTAGAAGCTTGTGACCAATTATATCCTGAAATTTTTGCGGATATATTTGGAGAACAATCCGTTAACAATTTAATACTCCTCGGCTCAGGTAAATATGCAAATTGTTATCTTATGGGAGAAAAAGTTTACAAAATTGTTAAGATAGGTAAAAATAGCGAAGGAAAATATTCACAAAATTTATGTTTACCTCTCTCAGAATTGTCTATTTCCAAGGAACTGAACAATCTTCGCTACACAACTCAACATCAAACTCAAGGATTTATTCGACTCACCAACTCATGGTTGGTATGGGACTATGACCCTATAGGTTCATCTGAAAATGTACAAAAAGATAAAGATCTCTATATAATATACGAGATGGATAACTATGGGAAAACGTTGAGAACTCTTGAATGTAATCAATTAAATTCTGAACAGGTGTTGAGTATCATAGCTCAGGTAGGTTTAGCTCTTTCTGCGGCTGAAGCTGCAGTCAGATTTGAACATAGAGATCTTCACGACAAGAATGTTCTGGTAACACCAACAACCGACCAATACCTAGATACTGTCATTCATGGCAGACGATATCGTACAAAACTCCACGGCTACAAGATGACAATAATCGATTATGGCCTATCACGAGCAGACGTCGGAGAAAGAGTCTGCTATTCCATAATTGAAGTAAATTCTGATGATACTCGTCAACAGATTGTCCAAGAAAGCTGGGAGAAATTCTTCCCGAAAACTAACCAACTGGCTTTGTTGAATCTTTTCGAACAGCTTATTGAGATATGTTTAGATGATATGAACGAGTGGACCATAAACATTAATACAATTCTTAATCAAAAACGTGATTGTTTTGGCATGCTTGGTAAATACTTTAGACAATTTGGATGCTGTATTGTACCGAGGCAAAATAACCATCTGAGACCGTTGGAACAGAAAACAACAATCACAATATAGTATTTGTATACTAAAAGATCCTATCATATAAGCTACGGAAAACTGCAAAAGTTTGAGTTTTAAGAAAACTTTATATATTGTAAAAATGTTTTTAAAATATGTGAATATATATATAACCTTTTTATATATTTTTTAAAAATAAAAATATTTAATATATTATACGTATACAATTCATTTTTTTTTTCAATTTGTATGGTAAAACTTTTTACGTAACTTTAATTTAAAAAAAAAACGTTTAATATTTATTTATTAACTATTATTATTTATATAAAAGAAAACTGTTCATACAGTCATAGAACAAAATATAAACATGCCTATTTTAAATGTGAAGATAAGTATTAAAATCAAAAAAGGCATATCTTGACCACGAGCACATGAGCTTTTTAAATGGCAGATACATAGATGGCGTATGAAAAATACTAGAACACAATTCTATGAATGGCTCTAGAATAGCAGCCATTTCTGTCTTATTGATGTTGTAACATTTAAACTAAATAATAAAAATATAGAACTTTAACACATCGCACATGCGAAAGAAAATTATAAAAATAATTAAACCTTAAAATATGTCAACTCTTATAATTGATAAACACGATTAAATTAAATTTATTTTGAATACTTTGGGGGTATTTTCAAAGAATGCTTTATGTATAATGTTTTGTGTGATTCACAGAGCTCATTATAAAAAATTTAAATTTAAAGTATATCTTGTATTGTTATTATTTAATTTATTAATTAAACATTACTCACCAGATGAAATTATTTTATTTCAATTATATATATTTAAAAAGTTACATTTATTTTATTTTACAATTTATTTACACCTTTAAATCCAATGTTTACGCTTCATGCTTTCTATGATGATGATATCTTTTCTATTTTTAAACACACAGAATACTATTGTATATTTAGAGAGATATTTATAACTCAGGTTATAAATCCAGGTCTCTGGAGCGTAAAACGCCAACTACCCTCTCTGCAAAGATTTAATAAATCTATATATAAATATATATTTAATTTAAAAGGCATATAAAGGCTCAAAATATCATTTATTTTACAAATATTTCAGTTGGCTGAACGCCAACCTTTTTCAAGGTATTATAACATAATGTGTGTCAACAACAAACTCAGCGCGCCACATAACGTCAATAGAATTAAATTAATTAAATAGAATTTTAAAATATTTTGAATATTAAAATATAATTAAATTAATTCTATTGACGTTATGTGGCGCTGAGTTTGTTGTTGACACACATTAAACCCAATAAATATAAAAGTCAGTGTATGTATGTATGTTTGTCAGCTATACACGTCCACAATACGTAACTAATCTGACTGAAATTTTAAGAGTATATTGAGTAGAATTTGGAAAAACTTATAGTGAAATTTTCAGGTCTCTATCCCGAATATTCTTCGAGTTATTTGCACATTGCGTTGCAAATTTGCCCTTTCGCTCGCAAGCAGCGCCTCCAGCGGTGAAGATGGGAGGTAATATCAGCTGACCTAATATGCATGTTAAATTCAAAAGACAAAAACCTCTCGCAATCAGTATCTTTTATTATAATAAAAGATACTGATTGCGAGAGGTTTTTGTCTTTTGAATTTAATTTTATCCTTAATATGCATGTAAAACGTGTTTTAACAGGACATAGAGAAAAATCTGGAAGAGATATTCATCGGATTTTTAGCCAAGAAAAATTGAAATTGACAGGTTCTGGGCAAAAATAGTTGTTTTTTAGTCAGAAAACGCTGATGACAATATTGTTGTATCATGTTTGATTATCAGAAACAAAATTATACCGGGGACAAATCCAAAAAGCAGAGACCACGGGAAGCCAGTTTATTTTTAGTGTATGCGGGAATAAAATTTTAACAGAAAAACATTCATTCGAGCAGAAGACACAAAGCCAGATCTTCTCTCTATAAAAATATCGATTCTCAGACACAAAGTTTGGAGCGGGACGTTTCACAAGAGTGATATCCACGGCGCCAATTTGAATTGTAACGAATAGTATTTGAATAAAAACATTTATTTGGGTAAAACCTGGGCGTTGCCCGGGTCATTTGGCTAGTATGTTATAATACCTTGAAAAAGGTTGGCGTTCAGCCAACTGAAATATTGGTAAAATAAATGCTTTTTTGATCCAATATATACCTGTTTAATTAAAGATTTATTTATGTATTGCTCTATTTTCAATATTTACTATATATAGTCACGACCGTCTGTCGTGGCCTCTGTCACGGATAATATACAGTTATCATCGTCATGCGTTCTTAATTCTGTCACCGTTTGCTTTTGGTTCAGTGGTAGAATGCTCGCCTGCCACGCGGGCGCCCCGGGTTCGATTCCCGGCCGATGCATTTTTTTTTTTTTTTACAATTTTTAAAACTCAATCATCTATCTATATTAATAAAATGCAAATTTCATAAGTGTACATCACTAAAACCTTTCGTTACAATGCATCAATTTCAACCAAATTTTCAACATTTATGTAAAACGAGATGGAGCAGGTTTTGCTTAACATCAAAATATTTTTCCCTAACATTAACATGCGTAACTTCGCTGTTATCGATTAAATACAAAAAAAATCAACAGAGTTAATTTTATTTATATATAAATACAAAATTAAATTTCAACAGAGTTATTTTTTTTACAAACTAGCTAATAATCTCAATCTAAAAAAATATTCAAAACAAGCAATTTTAAGATAACACCATATGTAAAACAGTCGGCCAAGAAAACAAATAACGTGTAATATATATATAATATAATATATATAATAAAATCTTAAATATTATTTATCAAAAGTAAGATTATCTCAGGATGACACGGCAATTTATTTGAGACAAGAATAATGATACAATTCCAAGGCGAAGATACTATTCCTTTAACTTCCAATTACCGAGGGAACCAATTAATATTGATTTTATTCAACTTATCGAGTATTTTTCAAGGGACCGGAAAAAAATGCTCACTAGATAAAACGATGATTTTGTAATGTAGAAAATTAGGAAAGACAAAATTCAGGATGACACGGCACACAGGGACCGGGAAAAAATGTTCACTTTATCGAGAGATTCAAATTTACAAATTTCAAATTATCAAAATATATCTTCTTTTTAAAATAAGTTTATAGAGAATTGTTTTAACAAATGTTCGTTAGACAAACCTTTACTCGGGTAAAAACCCGGGCGAAGCCGGGCACATCCTCTAGTATATATATAAATGAATGTATGTGTGTGGTCTGCTTGTCCTTTATGCCTGACCAAACCACTCATTGGAACGCCATGAAACTTTGGGAAGTTATTTAGTATAGTACTGGGAAGGTTTCTAGCAAATAAAATTTTTGAAATAACTTTTCGCTTTAAAATAATCAAGATAAATATTCTAATTTATCTGTTATAATTCAACAATCTTCTCTAAATATTATCATGATGATACGATGATTTTGTAATGTAGAAAATTAGGAAAGACAAAATTCAGGATGACACGGCAATTTATGATACAATTCCAAGGCAAGATACTATTCCTTTAACTTCCAATTACCGAGGGAACCAATTAATATTGATTTTATTCAACTTATCGAGTATTTTTCAAGGGACCGGGAAAAAATGTTCACTTTATCGAGAGATTCGTTAGACAAACCTTTACTCGGGTAAAACCCGGGCGAAGACGGGTACGTCCGCTAGTATATTATACAAGAATGACATCCACGGTGCCAATTTATAATTGTAACGAATAGTATTTGAATAAAAGCATTTAATCGGGTAAACCCCGGGCGTTGCCCGGGTCATTCGGCTAGTATATATATATATATATATATAAATAGAGAGAGAGAGAAATATATATATGCATGATTATTTTTAAACAAATGAGAAATATTTATTTTGAATTTCAACCGTTATTTTTTCTTGTAATTCAAGAAGGTTGGTGTTTTATGCTTGTTATTAAAGTTTAAAACACATTTAAAATTTATATATTTTATTCAATGAAGATCAAAATTATATAACCATCACAATTAATTATATATCATAATTATTTATTTAAGTAACCCAGGTTCCTGGAGCGTACAGAAGTCGCCAACTACCGAGGATGTCCTTCTGACCTAAGTCTTCTTGGATTTATATACAATGCCAGTGGAAGTCCAATTAATGAGGTGTTGCCAGGCAGATTTCTTTCTTGTGATATTTTCTAGGGATGCCGGACATATGTTGGTGATACCAAGGAGAGTGGCTGTCTGGAATCTTTGGTATTGGAAGGTTGGGCAAGTGAAGAGGAATCATAACTATATAATATTAAGCCATATATTTACCGTTTGTTTGGTCACCAGTCCAATATTTTTATTTTCACAGACTAAATTATGAGATTAATTTATGATTGAAATATTATGCAAAACAAATAAACAACTATATACATCAGTTGGCGATAGAGAAGAACCTGAATTTTTGTATTTCTTCATGTTCTAGTCATGACAATCGCTGTAAGAATAAAGTCTCAGCAGTTTCTGAGTTCAAATCATGCATTACATTGTATTCACATATAGATGATGATAGAATGAATACAGTAGAACCTCCATGAGAGGACACTCGCGCTAGCGGACACCTCTCTACAAAGGCCAGTTTTCATTTACAAAATTACCATTTTTACTATTTATTAGCTCTCCGATGAGGGGACTCCTCTCCTTAAAAGACACTTTGGCTCTGTAACTAGGTGTTGTCCTTCACAGGGAGGTAGTTCTACTGTATTTATACACATTGATATTTGAAGCGTAGCTTGTTTGATTATATAACAGACAAATTAATATTTATCGTGATTTTTTCTCAAAGCAGAATTTGTTTGTAATTCCAAAGAGGTTTGATATAGAAAGCTGAGTGAAAGAATTTTTGAATTTCCTACTCTTTTTAGATCGCGAAAAATCGCTGAAGAATAATAAAGTCTCAACTCCCAGTAGTTTCCGAGTTGAAATCGTGAATCACCGACAGATGGACATCGTATTTATATACGAGATGATTAGACGAAATAGATCAATAAACAAGACAAATGGCGATCAGTCCTAAGCCTTAATAAAGTTGTATCTTAAAAATTGTGAATAATAAAATCTGAACGAGACTATTAGTTTCTTAATTAATTAATTTATTTAACAGTTGGGAGAGACACGCCATATCCACAATTAGGATAATTGCGTGTATATCTTACATTATATACAATTAGCACAAGTGAACATTAGGAATCATGAAAATTAAACGTTTGATGTCAAATTTTGCATATAGCAATTAGAAATAGTAGCTTGAAATATGTACAGTCAACACTTTCGCCTTGAAATATACATCCTGCAGAATCTATTAAACTTAATGTATTGGTTTTTATTACAAGCAACTTGTTTTGTGTCTTAATATACATTTTGTATGTGAGCAATAATTATCAAGAAATTATTTGAAAAAGTAACAATCAGGTAAAAAGTTTCTTTTAATTTAAATTTGCAAGTTTTCGAGCAAATATACTGTTCTTTAACGGGCTAATACTCTATGTACTATCTCTGTATAAAAATATTTATTTAGAGATTGTACATAGAGTATCAGCCTGTTGAAGAACAGTATATTTGCTCGAAGGCTTGCAAATCTAAAATTAAAAGAAACTTTTTACCTGATTTTTACTTTTTCAAATATATTTTGTACCCTAAATAGTATAAATTAATGTTTTTTATTATTATTTCTTATGTCACATTACATAATGTCATTGAGAATATTTAGCGGTCTCGAGTCGGTAACAAAGCTACAGCACCAGCTTTGGCAAACTGAGAAGCATCCACCTAGGCCAGTTAAACACCTCTTTGACAGATTGTCAAGATTCCATTGGTCCCTTGGGGATCTCTTGGAATAAAATCCGCCTTAGTCTTTGTGTTAAAGAGTGATCATAAAGCTTTAACGACTGTTTTTGGAAACAAAAGACTTCTTCCGCCATTAATTGCTAATGGCTTGCATAGGTGGGCTTTAGAGTTGTCAAATTTCGATTTCGATATTAGATACACAAATAAAGATACCATGCTCTGTGCGGATGCATTTTCAAGACTTCCACTTGAGGAAATAAATTCAAGGGAAGACAACATTGATTTGGTGACACATGATATATCATTTTTAAATGTAACTCCATTGGACCACCTCATTATTGAAGAAGAAACCAAAAAAGATCCGGTTTTAAATAAGCTCAAGGAATATCCATGGTCTCCAGGTGGAAGTTTCTGTTTGCCAAAGCTGCTGTTGTGACTTTGTCACCGACTCGAGGCCGCTAGTTTTCGGCGACGGCCAATAGATGGCGTCTATTTTTGACGTTTATCTTGACGGGAGGGGCACTCTAGGTTTTTATAGATATATTCTGTTACAACATATACCATGTATATTGTAACGTAGAAAATTAGCAAAGACAAACTTCAGGATGACATGGCAATTTATTTAATGTAAAACCAAATTAAAACGAGAGAGAGAAAGATATATTTTTATAACCCAGGGAGCGCAGAACGCCAACTACCCGGGGGGTCCAGCTCACTAGTATGGACTAGTGTTGAGCACTTTTACTCGCGTCCTGTTTTGATTGCTGAGTTGAACCAGTTGACCAGAAGTTTCCATGCTGAGATTGAGTCTGGCCATAGATCTAGGATATGATGTGGGTCAGTCCAAGCAGGATAGCTGTTTGTATCCTATGTCTTAGGAAAGCTGGACAGCTGAAGAGAAGATGATCAACTGTCTCTGGCTCTTCTGAACAGTGGATGCAGGTAGGGTCTGTTTCGGGATGTACAGGTGTAATGTCTGCCAGTACATGGACCGTGAGGATCGTGGTGGGGGATTCCTCATGGCGGATTATTGGTAGAAATTTGAGGAGAAGGCTTGGAGTGGAAGCAATTCTTCTGAGGGATCTGGTCGAATGGTCTTGGGAATATAACACAGTCCATGATGATAGAGCAGCCTTACGTGTTGGGTTTCGAGCATAAGTTCAAGGCAGGGTGGAGTATGAGTGTGGTAGGACAGAAGTAGCGGCAATTTTTACTGCACTTTCTGCTAGTTCTTTGCCATTGATTCCAACACAGCCTGATGTAAGGAGCTCTGTTAAAGACTTTTATTATATACGCCACTAGCGATGTACGTGTTGGTCCTGAGGAGCAGATAGCTGCTAAAATTAAAACTAATAAAATAGAAGAGAGGCAATGGGAAACATTTTTACAGTATATCAAAATACAAATATCGAAATTTAAAAAATTATTTCGTAGAATAATAAATAATCTGCTATAATATATTTGATGATAAATATACAAAACCAATCCTTGAGCACCCATCTATCAATAATCTCCTATTGTCATTTGACCATCCACAAAGAATGGAGAGTTGACAACATTGAAGAAGGAGGTAAACATACTCGATGACAATAATTACGTAACACAATGGACACTCTTGAGGACAAGTTCCTAAAATTGTCTCAGAATTGTCTATTTGCAAGGAACTGAACAATCTTCGCTTCACAACTCAACATCAAACTCAGGGATTTAATCGACTCACTAACTCATGGTTAGTATGGGACTATGACCCCATAGGTCCATCCGAAAATGTACAAAAAGATAAAGATCTCTATATAATATACGAGATGGATAACTATGGGAAAACATTGAGAACTCTTGAATATGATCAATTAAATTCTGAACAGGTGTTAAGTATCATAGCTCAGGTAGGTTTAGCTCTTTCTGCGGCTGAAACTGCAGTCAGATTTGAACATAGAGATCTTCACGACAAGAATGTTCTGGTAACGCCAACAACCGACCAATACCTAGATACTGTGATTCATGGCAGACGATATCGTACAAAACTCCACGGTTACAAGACAACAATAATCGATTACGGCTTATCACGAGCAGATGTCGGAGAAACAGTCTGCTATTCCATAATTGAAGTAAATTCTGATGATACTCGTCAACAGATTGTCCAAGAAAGCTGGGAGAAATTCTTCCCGAAGACAAACCTACTGGCTTTGTTAAATCTCTTTGAACCGCTTATTGAGATATGCTTAGAAGATATGAACGAGTGGACCATAAACATTGATACAATTTTTAATCAAAAACGTTATTGTTTTGGCATGCTTGGTAGATACTTCAGACAATTTGGATGCTATATTGTACCGAGGCAAAACAAACTTCTGAGACCGTTGGAACAGAAAACGACAATCACAATATAGTATTTGTATACTAAAATATCCAATCATATAGGCTATGGAAAACTGTAAAAATATATAGTGTAAAAAAAGAAGAAATAATTTAAATTTTAAGAAAATTTTATATACAATAGAACCTCTCCCTGTAAAGGACACTTAATTGCAGAGCCAAAGTGTCCTTTAGAGAGAGGTGTCTCTCTACCGGATAGTTTCTAAATAGTAAAAATGGTAATTTTGCAAATGAAAACTGTTCTTTGTAGAGAGGTGTCTTCTATTGGTAGTTCTACTGTATTGTAAAAATATATTTTAAAATGTGTATATATAATTTTAATAAAATATTTAATTTTATAAAACTCTTTTTTTTTCAATTTGTGTGGTAAGATTTGTGTCTAATATTATTGTTATTATTTGGTTAACCTCTTTCTTTATGAGATTTAACTCTTGTAAACTTATTGAATACGTGATGAATGAAAAGTGATGAATTTTTTTAAATAGCAAAAAGAAGATCGGTGATAAGCCTCTTCAAATATTGATTTTGAAAGTAATAATATTAATAGAATAGAGAAATTATTGTTTTGAAAATGAAGCAATCCATAAATAAATATTTAATTAAAACAGAGATATATTGGATCAAAATATCATTTATTTTACCAATATTTCAGTTGGCTAAACGCCAACCTTTATCAAGGTATTATAACATATTAGACACACATTAAATATGTTATAATACCTTGATAAAGGTTGGCGTTCAGCCAACTGAAATATTGGTAAAATAAATGATATTTTGATCCAATATATGCCTTTTTTAATTAAAGAGAAATTATAGGTTATGCAATAGAACTAGAATAATTGTCTTTAATTCTAAAATGTTAAATTTATCTTGGCCCCTATTTTTTAAGCCTTTTATTTAAAACGTTTTTAATTTGAATTTTTGGATAATTCGAAATATTTTTTGATCCCTTGGGATTAGAATTATCCAATTTCGACTGTATATCATAGGTTATTATTGATTATTAATAAATGCATCTATTTCCCCCATTAATCAACGTGATGTATTTGAGCAACGAACAACTTCTACAGTGCTGTAAGAGAATCTGAGGCTGGATCTCAGAGATTTTTGTTTATTTAACCATACATTAAATTAAGATGACATAAAACAAAAGAGGCAAAAAGAAAAGCAAGCGTAGGGGCAGACAACAAAAGCAAAACTGAAACTAAAACCGGTACAGCCGGCACCAGCCAGGTCGCGTGATGTCTGTCACGTGATGTCTGGTAGGAAGGTGGTGTTACTAGGCAACGGCTGATGTGCGTAGTTACTCTCCAACAAGTACTGATTTTGTACTGATCAACATTGGTGTACTAGCTACTTGTGTTGAAAGAACACGTCAGACAGGCTATGATTGGGTTTGATTGGTCTTTTTTAATTATTCTATTGTATAGTTGTACAAGGTCATGAATATTGAATGAATTCGATGTACTAGAGCGCCATCTGTTATCAAATTATAAAACTATTTTAGAGGCGTAATATTCTTTTTTTAAAATAAAACAATTTCTACTGTCCTTACTGCGATGGAAAAATTAAAGGGAGGGCCTGGCTCATCAGTGGTGAACCCTCCCAGCGGTTTCGCCAGTTTAATCTACCATACCGCTGTTATATTGCATTTTTGGAACTTCCTTTTATAGGTGACTGTTGTAAGACTCTTGGAATGGGCATTTTAGAAGAACTATGGACATAAGCTTTTAGGACAGCAGAATTAAATATAATTATAAATATATAATATGCTTCGAGCAATCGCTCTTCCGCAAATATCAAATTGTGTCTTTTATTAAAACAATAATGTTACGATGTACTAGAGCGCCATCTGTTATCAAATTATAAAACTATTTTAGAGGCGTAATATTCTTTTTTTAAATTAAAACAATTTCTACTGTCCTTACTGCGATGGAAAAATTAAAGGGAGGGCCTGGCTCATCAGTGGTGAACCCTCCCAGCGGTTTCGCCAGTTTAATCTACCATACCGCTGTTATATTGCATTTTTGGAACTTCCTTTTATAGGTGACTGTTGTAAGACTCTTGGAATGGGTATTTTAGAAGAACTATGGACATAAGCTTTTAGGACAGCAGAATTAAATATAATTATAAATATATAATATGCTTCGAGCAATCGCTCTTCCGCAAATATCAAATTGTGTCTTTTATTAAAACAATAATGTTACGATGTACTAGAGCGCCATCTGTTATCAAATTATAAAACTATTTTAGAGGCGTAATATTCTTTTTTTAAAATAAAACAATTTCTACTGTCCTTACTGCGATGGAAAAATTAAAGGGAGGGCCTGGCTCATCAGTGGTGAACCCACCCAGCGGTTTCGCCAGTTTAATCTACCATACCGCTGTTATATTGCATTTTTGGAACTTCCTTTTATAGGTGACTGTTGTAAGACTCTTGGAATGGGTATTTTAGAAGAACTATGGACATAAGCTTTTAGGACAGCAGAATTAAATATAATTATAAATATATAATATGCTTCGATAAAAGACACAATTTGATATTTGCGGAAGAGCGATTGCTCGAAGCATATTATATATTTATAATTATATTTAATTCTGCTGTCCTAAAAGCTTATGTCCATAGTTCTTCTAAAATACCCATTCCAAGAGTCATACAACAGTCACCTATAAAAGGAAGTTCCAAAAATGCAATATAACAGCGGTATGGTAGATTAAACTGGCGAAACCGCTGGGAGGGTTCACCACTGATGAGCCAGGCCCTCCCTTTAATTTTTCCATCGCAGTAAGGACAGTAGAAATTGTTTTATTTTAAAAAAATAATATTACGCCTCTAAAATAGTTTTATAATTTGAATGAATTAATTAAATTTATAATCTTGATAGGGTTGGAATATAGGTCCTGTCTTGAGGCTTCTATACATTCCAAGAGGTGGTCTGGTGAGGTCTCTTTGGTTCTGCAGATTGTTTCAACTGGCCATCCAAATTGACTGGACAAGCTTCTCTAGGGATGACCATTGTCCAGGGAGGTGTACTGCCAGGCCGTTCTCCTGTCCAAGAAGACTGAGTAGAAGTAAATTCTTTCCTGATATCTTCTTTTGAAATTGTATCTTGACATCATTCTCTGTGATAAAGGATTGATTGTTTAAATAAATGAAGTAATCTTGTTTGAAATCTTGTATCAGTAGCACTTATTGTACTTCTTGGACTTTAGCGATAATTTGATATCCCTTTTCAGAATCTGAAACTTGAGAGAAATTTGGCAGCTTCTCCAGTATTTGACTTGGTAAAGAGAGAGAGGAACTTGACATCTGTTCTTTACTTGAGAGGATCGAAGTTTGTTCTTCCATCAATTCTGGACTTTCGGAGGACTTGATGCAACGTTGTACCTTTTCTTATTAGTCACACTATAGTACGCGATACAACGGCACTTAGTACACAGCAAGTACCCTTGTTGTAATTGTACAAAACTTCGTATCTTTCACTTATTTCATAATTATATCACTTCTTCCACATGCCCATTAGAAACCGGTCTTGACTCATATTTGACTTTTCCACAACCTTGGTAAGGTTGTTATAACGGACTGGTCTACCTACCGATTTAAGAGACAGTTGTGACTACCAGTGAGTTGTTGAAGTGGTTGCACAAAGAAATCACCAGTAGAACAAGGAATAAGAAGGTAGTACAAGCATCAAACAGTGAGGAGAGGGTGTCAAGGAAGAGCGGTGAAGGCCAAAGAAGATCCCAATACAATCTAGAGGGGGTAAAGAAAGGTGTTTACCGTAAATTGGCCGGTGGACGGAGACCATCTGGGTAGAGACCGACCAGAGGTGGAGCTAGTGGACCTGCACACAACGTGGACTAGAGGACCAACTGGCACGACACAAACAGATGGAATACTGTATGGAATGGAACAAGCGACCACTTTGTAACTGTCCCGGACAACACGAGGAGTTGAGAAATGGAAGAGGTCTAGGGCAACGACGTGCCACGTCAATCAACGTCGACAAAAAGGTCTTACTCCTCTTGTCTTCGGGAAAGGCGAGGTCATGGCAACAGTCCCAGACATGGCAACGACGTACCATGTCTCTCAGGAAAAACTATAAATGGAGCAACGTTGATCTAGGTGGAATGGTGCTATCATATCCTCTGACGATACCAGTTGATCAACGCAGGAAATCATGAAAGAGCCTGACAGAAGTGGACAGAACCTTGCCGAGAGGACGAGTTCCCAGTGGCTTAGCGTTGGTAACGTTGGTTGGAGGACGGGGCCCGAGGAATCATTCATCTCGAACTCCTGGAAAACACAGCGGACACGACTTTGAGTTAAGTTAGCTAGCTAAGGTGCGGGATTCTTTGGCCTTCACCGCTCGTTCCTAGATGCACTGGTGATTTCTTGTACGTTATCAAGAACCTATTGATCCCACTAATATATGTAAATATGTGATATTCATTTAATTAAATGCATTGTTGAAATCTGGTTTACATATTCATGATTAAACATTCGCCATCGGACATGAACATATTCATAATGTTAAGGATGTCTCATCCTTTTTGATAAAAACAAACGAACTTCAAAGATCCAACCTTGTTGAAGTTGCTGAATATCTTGAAATGCTGAATTTCTTGGGAACTTCTCGCCACTTCAAAGCTTATTCCTTTCGTTCATTGGATATATATCGGTAGCTTGATAACCATCATTACTGGGTACGTCATCATCATTTATATAGATGACGGTTGAGCATGTTCAAGATTCCGTTTGCCTTTTCTCTTCGAAATACATATCTCACAGAGGCTGACATTGAATATCACAGCTTCAGTTGCATATATCCCAAGTGGTGATAAAGAAGGTCCAAGCTTTAAGTGCATATGTTCCAGAAGCTGGCATTGAATGTCGCGGCTTCAGTTGCATATATTCCAAATGGTGGCAAAAAGATCCCAGCTTTAAATACATATCTTCCAGAGGTTATCATTGAAGGTTACGGCTTCAGTTGCATATATCCCAACTGGTGATACAGAAGGTCCAAACTTTGAATACATATTTCCCAAAGGCTGGCATTGAATTTCACGGCTTCAGTTGCATATATTCCAGAAGGAGAGAGGAAAAAAGATCCCAGCTTTAAATACATATCTTCCAGAGGCTGGCATTGAAGGGTATGGCTTCAGTTGCATATATCCCAAATAGTGATACAGAAGGTCCAAGCTTCATGTGCATATCTCCCGAAATCTGGCATCGAAGGTACGGATTCAGTTGAATATATTGCTTTAAATGCATATCTTCCAGAGGTTAGAATTGAATTTCACGGCTTCAGTTGCATATATCCCAACTGGTTGTAAAGAAGGCTCAAGCTTCATGTGTATATCTCCCGAAATCTGGCATTGAAGATAGAATGGCAGCTCGTAGAAAGTATCAGTCAACAATCACTTCGGTCGGTTTAATATTTCTCCGTGACAACAACAAACGACGCGATGTTGCCCAGCCCCATTACATATGTTTCCACACTATGACCATTTGACCAACATATCGACATAATCCTGGAGCATTTAAATTGTAAAAAAGGAGAATCTTCAACTTCATTTACAATTTGAAATAGAGAAACATATATCGAGGTAGATTCAACTCATCTGACAACCTTTTAGAACAACCACGCGTGGCATAAAACGGCAGCCACTTCCAGGAAAATCAAACCATAGGCCCAGCTAGATCCAATTTTTTGGAAGATAAAATATCCTTAGAAATAAAACTCTATACCAGTCTCTCTGAAACATTTCCCTACCAAGACAAATTGATAATTAAAAAACATGCAATGATATACATAATACCAATAAGATATAAATTTGAACGATAAATGTTTGATAGCGAATATAAAAAAACATAAGAGAAAGAGGTTTGTTTTTAATATTTAAAGAATAATAATAATTAGAGATAGATTTAGATTGAAACTTCTCTGTTACATAATTCACATAAGGTTATATAAGGTTAAATACAAAAGAGATATATATATATATAGAAATAGAGAAAAAACTAAGCGGAGATTCGGTAGTTACACGTCATAGGCTGGGTAGAAAAAGGAATAAGCGAATAGAGAGGTTTATATATAAAAAGGAGCATAGACAGAGAGAACCATATGATAATAAAATTTCAATAATAAAATATAAGCTAATGTGGAGAATGAAAATTATTTCGAGAATTCTCATAACTATGCTAGAGGGTCGATTATACAAGGAACTTTCATTAAATTCGCGAAAATTTTGAAAATTAAAAATAAAATATAAGATCTAAAGAAAATTATATTTAGGAATATTCAAAACAATCCCCTTTTCAGCATCTAAGCATATTTTTCATTTCGCTTTTCAATTTTCTTAGCATTTTTAACGGCCGTCTTCTTTCAATGAAATTTCCTTGTGACTTCGAATCGCTGCCCCCCCATTAAGAAACATTTTCATTTTACTGAATAGGAAAAAATCATTTGGAAAAAGATCCGATGATTATGGGGTCTGAAAAAGTATATGAACTTTGTTCTTGGATAAGAAATTCAAAATTGCAACAGCCGTGTAAAGTCTGGTGTTGTCATGGTGGAGTACCTTATATTGAGAATGTTCATTTTTTCTGGTCGTTTTTTCCTTATGGCTTCTTATAGCCGCTACATAACATTGATATAGACATGCTGGTTTATGGTTTGTCCTTAAGGAACAAATGAATGGTAGACCTGTCATTTATGATTAATAAGAAATGTTGCGAACAAGAATCTCAAGTTTGTAGTTTGAGAAATGAGCTTTATTTGGATTTAATTCTTCTTTAAAGCGCCATTCTTATAATTGACGTCTGGTTTCCTAGTCATAAAACCATACACCCATGTTTCCTTCCCCGTTACCACTTTCTTATACCATAATATAAAGCAATAACGCGTCATCTATATACAGGAAATGAAAACATTAAGACGCGAATGTTTCTTTGACACATAAATCAAACTTCTACTGTCCTTACTGCGATGAAAAAATATTGGGAGGGCTTGGTTCATCAGTGGTGAACTCTCCCAGCGGTTTCACCAATTTAATCTACCAGACCGCTTCTTTAGAGCTCTAAAACTGTATTGAATCATTCTGATTATATATGCTACACTGAAGGGTGGAATCTTAGAAATGGTATTTAAGTAAACTATGGATATAAAATTTCAAGACAGTAGAATTACATATAATATTTGCATCGGACAATTCTCTTCCGCAAACATTTCATTTACTTTCTTTCGAAAATAGAGCAATCCATAAAAAAATCTTTAATTAAAAAGGCGTATATTGGATCATTAATGATAATTGGTAAATTAAATGATATTTTGATCCAATATATGCCTTTTTAATTAAAGATTTAGTTTCTTATACCATTCATAATTATCTGTGACCATTTCAAGCATGGTCTTACATATTTCTTGGCGTCTCTGTTTCTGTTTGAGTGTGAGATGTCTAGGAACAAATTTGGACAACTTCTTTACCATTTGTAGATATTGTGATGTTTAAAAAGGAATGAACTAATCTCTTTGAAAAACCCCGTTATGGCCGAAAATTTATGTATACTAATTTTTCGATTTTTTCGGCAATTGTCGGTTCATTTTTTTTTTCTAGAGAATAAATTTTATTCTCTAGCTTTCGGACCTGTCAGTCCTTCCACAGGTGATACTCGTGATACTCCTGTGGATGGACTGACAGGTCCGAAAGCTAGAGAATAAAATTTGAACAAGAAACTTAGCCCTGGAGACTTTTTTTCCTTTATATTATTCATAAACTGCAGTTTTCTTTAGGTGTCTTTCCAAATGTTTTTTTAGAAGCACTAACAACGTTCCTGTAACTGATTTTTTTTTAAAATACAGGAACGAATGCATATTCGTTGTTAAGAAATGTTAGGCATCATAAAAATTGCTGAAAACTCGTTGATAACAAAAAAAAGCTGTTTATTATTTAAAACGTAAGAATATTTTTCTAGAGATAAAAGAAAATTTGTGGTTTTTTTAAGACTCAATCAACATATATAGTCACGACCGTCTTTCCACCGTCAATTCCTCATGTCACGGATGCGCGCGCATCATCATTATGATAATTATCATTATCTAATGATAATAATAATAATTATTATTATTATATTATTATTATTATTAACATATATAGTCACGACCGTCTTTCCACCGTCAATTCCTCATGTCACGGATGCGCGCGCATCATCATTATGATCATTATCATTATCTAATGATAATAATAATAATAATAATAATTATATTATTATTATTATTATCAACATATATAGTCACGACCGTCTTTCCTCAATTCCTCATGTCACGGATGCGCGCGCATCATCATTATGATCATTATCATTATCTAATGATAATAATAATAATAATTATTATTATATTATTATTATTATTATTTTATTATCAACATATATAGTCACGACCGTCTTTCCTCAATTCCTCATGTCACGGATGCGCGCGAATCATCATTATGATCATTATCATTATCTAATGATAATAATAATAATAATTATTATTATTATATTATTATTATTATTTTATTATTTTATTATCAACATATATAGTCACGACCGTCTTTCCTCAATTCTTCATCGCTGTCACGGATGCGCGCGCATCATCATTATGATCATTATCTTCTATAGAAGCTTCTATCTTTATAATTATGTATATTTACAAAAAGTCAATTCGCTCGCGCCTCTAGCGGTGAAAATGAGGGGTAATACCAGCTGACCTAATGTACATGTAAAGTTTGGAGCGGGGCGTTTCACAAGAGTGACATCCACGGCTCCAATTTATAATTGTAACAAATAGTATTGGAATAAAAACATTCAATCGGGTAAAACACGGGCGTTGCCCGGGTCATTCGTCTAGTATATATATATTCACGGATTGCAAACACTTGCTCCTTTTTTTTTTTGGTCCACGGTCAAATTTTGTTGAAAATTAAATCATTCTGTGATTTTAATGAAAGTACCTTATATATATATTACTGAAGAACATATGGTTTATTTGATTACAATAAGCTGCAGCTGGGTTATTTCCCCAAAAGTTAACTCTTTGAAATGTTCACCTGGTGAATTTTATTTAAAAAAAACCTTTAAATTTATATAAATTAAAATATTGAATAGTTTTAAAATATTAAAAAAAAATTAAATGTTCATTTAAAAGTGTTGAAAACAAAACCAATAAATATTATAAATTCCTTTTTATAATCTGTTAAATAATATTTAAATGAATTCATCTTTTTCTTTTCGAATATTATTGCTTCTTTTCTTATCTTTACAGTAATTATAGACACAATATCACCCCGGGGAACTCGTGTTAGCACAAAAATATATAATTCTAAATATAATAAATTTAATATTTAGAACTATTTTTTCACTACTGCACTGTTTATAAAAGATAGAATTTCACAGATGGATGATGATCATAGTGACAATAGCGAAGAATGTGGGAAAAGCGAGGGATATTTCCAGTTACAAGAATTCATAGATAGTGAATATCTTGAAGTGTTAGACAATATCTTAGAAGCTTGTGACCAATTATATCCTGAAATTTTTGCGGATATATTTGGAGAACAATCCGTTAACAATTTAATACTCCTCGGCTCAGGTAAATATGCAAATTGTTATCTTATGGGAGAAAAAGTTTACAAAATTGTTAAGATAGGTAAAAATAACGATGGAAAATATTCACAAAATTTATGTTTACCTCTCTCAGAATTGTCTATTTCCAAGGAACTGAACAATCTTCGCTACACAACTCAACATCAAACTCAAGGATTTATTCGACTCACCAACTCATGGTTGGTATGGGACTATGACCCTATAGGTTCATCCGAAAATGTACAAAAAGATAAAGATCTCTATATAATATACGAGATGGATAACTATGGTAAAACGTTGAGAACTCTTGAATGTAATCAATTAAATTCTGAACAGGTGTTGAGTATTATAGCTCAGGTAGGTTTAGCTCTTTCTGCGGCTGAAGCTGCAGTCAGATTTGAACATAGAGATCTTCACGACAAGAATGTTCTGGTAACACCAACAACCGACCAATACCTAGATACTGTCATTCATGGCAGACGATACCGTACAAAACTCCACGGCTACAAGACGACAATAATCGATTATGGCCTATCACGAGCAGACGTCGGAGAAACAGTCTGCTATTCCATAATTGAAGTAAATTCTGATGATACTCGTCAACAGATTGTCCAAGAAAGCTGGGAGAAATTCTTCCCGAAAACTAACCAACTGGCTTTGTTGAATCTTTTCGAACAGCTTATTGAGATATGTTTAGATGATATGAACGAGTGGACCATAAACATTAATACAATTCTTAATCAAAAACGTGATTGTTTTGGCATGCTTGGTAAATACTTTAGACAATTTGGATGCTGTATTGTACCGAGGCAAAATAACCATCTGAGACCGTTGGAACAGAAAACGACAATCACAATATAGTATTTGTATACTAAAATATCCTGTCATATAAGCTACGGAAAACTGCAAAAGTTTGAGTTTTGAGAAAACTTTATATATTGTAAAAATGTTTTTAAAATATGTGAATATATATATAACCTTTTTATATATTTTTTAAAAATAAAAATATTTAATATATTATACGTATACAATTCATTTTTTTTTTCAATTTGTATGGTAAAACTTTTTACGTAACTTTAATTTAAAAAAAAAACGTTTAATATTTATTTATTAACTATTATTATTTATATAAAAGAAAACTGTTCATACAGTCATAGAACAAAATATAAACATGCCTATTTTAAATGTGAAGATAAGTATTAAAATCAAAAAAGGCATATCTTGACCACGAGCACATGAGCATTTTAGATGGCAGATACATAGATGGCGTATAAAAAATACTAGAACACAATTCTATGAACGGGTCTAGAATAGCAGCCATTTCTATGTCTTATTGATGTTTTATCATTTAGGCCAGCCCTGGCCAACCTAAATGACGCCACGGGCCGCACGGAATCGTAAATAAGGTCTAAAAACTTTAACTATATCAAAATTTTAACTTTAAAATGTATTTTAAAAATACATAATACTTCCTTGATGCTTAATGTTTTTATTTTTCGGCTGCTTTTTTCAAATAAAAATAATAATAACAATTTAAAATTTAAAAAATATTTCTCTATTAATTACCATTATTCCTAACTTTTTTCTTCCTTTTTATGGAATCAAATATGTATTTTAAAAATTGTGGGACATATTTTTAATAAAAAAATCATTATAATTATTTCAATATATTTTCTGTTTTTGAATATACAGACGAGAAATGAAAGTTACAAAAGAAATATAAAGTTAAATGGCGAGCCGCAAAATTTTTTACGGCGGGCCGCGGGTTGGCCACGCCTGATTTAGGCTAAATAATAAAGTATATAACCTTAACACATCGCAATTGCGAAGGAAAATTATAAAAATAAATAAATCATAAATTTGTTAACCCTTATAATTGATAAACACGATTAAATTTATTTTGAATACTTTGGGGGTATTTTCAAAGAAAGCTTTCTGTATAATGTTTTGTAAATCACAGAGCTCATTATAATTATGTTTGTTAAAACTATTTTACCGAGCATTACTTTTGTACATAGAATGAAAGACTTAGGTGAAGGGAGACGAGGGGCAAGAAATCTACATGGTCGGGGAAACTCCCAGCTGGAACCGATCAGGACAAAGGTCGGTCGATGCCCAGGAGGCAGAGTCAAGTGGACGTGTGGAATTTGTTTGGTTGTTCTGCAAGCCCCGGGACGGGGGCCATGTGGCGTCATCTTTTTTTTCTTAGTTAGAAGCAGCGGACCAGGCGGAGCAGACGCGCCTGAGAAATATCCTACAAGCAGCGTCTTGTGGACGGAAAGACGTCTGAGAAGTATCCTACAAGCAGCGCCTTGGACGGAAAGGACGCCCTGGAGTATCCCTCAAGCGGCAACTTGAGGACGGAAAGGACGCCTTGGACATCGCACGAGCCGCGACAAGAGGAAGCCAAGCGAGCGACGTGGTGCCACCCGAGGTACTGTGTGAACACAAAGCTCGACACCCCCCTGCCATTTATTTTTTATCTCCCTTCCCTAAGATTAGTTAATTTTACTTTTTTTTGCTTAACCTTGTTTCTTGTTTTTTATGCATAATTCTTTATATATAAGTATAATTTTGCTTAACCCCTTTTTTCTTGTTTTTTATGCATAATTCTTTATATATAAGTATAATAGTTTTTAGCCCTTTTTTTAAATTTAAATAAAACCTTTTAGTATACTGTGTAAGTGTGCATTTATTTCCCCCATTGTTTTTCCTTTCAATCGATCACCCTTTATTTTTTTTTAAACGAACACGAACAATTTGGTGAGCCGGACGTGATCGATTTAAAGGAAATATGGAGGAAATGGATGCAATTAAAAAGCGCAGAAAAGCCATAAGAGGTACTTTCACTAGAATTATCAATGAAATAAATGGGGAATTTGAAAAGTCTCAAATTGATAGGAATGATATTTATTCTAAGTTTAATAGACTAGACTCTTATTACACGAAACTTGTAGATCTAAACGAAAAATATCAGGCTTTATTGGTTGTGAAAGAAGGGATTACAGAGGAAAGTATTGATAGGGAATGGCAAGAATGCGATAAATATGAAGAGGAAAAGTTTGATATTCAACAGAAAGTCAGTGTATTACGGAATCCCGATAAAGAAGAAACAATCCCGATTGCTAGCGAGGACACTGTAATAAATGTGAAATTACCAGAGTTAGCCCTAAAAAGCTATGATGGCTCTCTGGAAGGTTGGTGGGCGCAGTTTTCGAAAATTCACGAAAATAAGAATTTATCCGACAGCGACCGGTTTTTATATTTGCGTCAAGCAATTGTACCAGATTCAGAAGCCTATCGTGTTGTAGCAAGCTATCCCGTTACAGGCGCCAACTATGTTTTGGCGGTACAAGCCCTACAGGAGCGATTCGGTGACCCGAATATACTGACAGAACTATATGTCAGACGTCTATTGAATTCGGTTATATCTAATGTAAAGAAAGAAAATAGAAATTTAAGCAGTCTGTACGACGAACTGAGCAGTCACCTCCGGTCGTTAGAGACATTGGGCATTAATCCCCAGTTGTCGGGTATTTTTTTATACCCTCTTGTCGAGTCTTCATTACCTTCGGATATTTTGAAAATATGGCACAGGCATCCTTCTTCGGGTTATGGTCTGGAGTTAGCAAAACGGGAAGAGTCAGATAAAGGGGTTGGAGGAGCTCAAGAAAGGCTCAGGTTATTATTGGACTTTCTAAAAGCCGAAGTAAGGAGTGCTCAACGGCTGAAATTTGTGGAAAAAGGCTTTAAGCAGGAGGAACCCTATAAAAGGTCTTACAATGATGGGACCAGAACAAGGAGCAATTTCAGACCCGCCACTGTGTCTAGTCTGTTCGGAGGGCGAACTAATATAAAATGCTTCTTTTGTGAAAGAACAAATCATGCGAGTCATCAATGCCGCTCCATAATGAAAATGTCTCCGGGAGAGAGAAATGATAAAATACGTAGTGCCCATCTATGTTTCAAATGCTTAAGAAAGGGACACATACAGAGTCAGTGCCGAGAACAATTGGAGTGCAAAAACTGTGGGAGAAACCACTTGGAAGTTTTATGTGAAGGAAATTCTTCTAACCGGTTAACGAAACCAGGAAGAGAAAATCTAAAGGAAAATGCACCTGAACCCATTGCATCGCTTTCTAGTCAAGCCTGCACCGGTCAGGTCTTGCTGATGACCACGGTAGCACTGTTAAGAGGCCCAAATGCCTCTAGAAGGGTTAGAATTCTCCTCGACAGTGGAAGTCAGTTTTCGTATATCAAACAGTCGTTAGTCTGGAGTATAGGAATAGAAAGAAAAGACGAAATAACTATAACTAAAAGTCTTTTTGGAGGTAATAAGATTGGTGAAGAAAAGCACGGTAAATTTATGTTAGAATTGGAGAATTTAGGTAATAAAAGAGATGTGATCCATATTGAGGCGCTGGATCAACGTAAAATTTGCGACGCCATACCACCTTTGCCAAAAGGAGACTGGTTAGAAAAATTGAAGATTAAGGGCATAATATTGTCTCAGGACAATTTTAAAGGACAAGAGATTGACATATTGATTGGTGCTAACTATCTAGGTATGATTTTGACAGGAAAAATAGTTCAAGTTGAAGCAGATTTAACTGCGGTGGAAACGAAATTAGGTTGGACACTAATGGGCAATTCGCCAATTATTGATAGCAATGACAATGTGCAGCAGACTTTGAATCTGCTAACAACGCGATGCGATTTAAAGGATTTGTGGGATCTAGAAGTACTAGGCATTAAGGATCCTGTTGAAACTTGCTCCAAAGAGACCAGATACCAAGAAATAAAAGAAAAGTTTATAACAAAAATTCAAAGACAAAGTGATCAGAGATATTCTGTAGGTCTACCTTGGAAGGTAGAAAAGGAGTCAATCCGCAGCAATCTTGACATAGCGATAAAAAGGTTAGATATAAGCACTAAGAAAATGACCTCACAGAATAAGTTGACCGAATATAGTCAGATCTTTAGAGACTGGCTGACTGAAGGACTCATTGAAAGGGTCGAGGAAAATCCTCTCGAGAGAAGAGGCTACTATTTACCTCACCGCCCTGTGTACAAGATGGAATCTAAAACGACGCCCATACGTCCGGTTTTCGATGCTTCTTGTCTAGGTCATAATGGACTATCTTTGAATCAATGTTTAGAAAAGGGACCGAATTTATTGGAAAGAATCCCTGAAATGATGATAAGATTTCGGGAAAATAAATTTGGAGTCACGGCAGATATAAGAAAAGCATTCCAGATGGTGGCGATTGAAGAATCTGAACGGAACTACCTTAGATTCCTTTGGTGGGAAAAGGAGAGCGATAGAGAACTAATAGCTTACAGGCATAAGAGACTTGTATTTGGCTTAAACTGTAGTCCTTTTGTGCTGAACGCCGTAATAGAATACCATCTTCAATCAATAAGTGGCCCACTTGTTCAATGGGCAAAGATTTTAGCTCAATCCTTCTACAAGGACAATTGTATTACCTCGCTGGAAACAAAGCAGGAAGTGCAGGAATTTCAAAAGGCCGCAATTGAAATTATGGACAGGGCTAAAATGGACTTACGAGAGTGGGGATATTCTCTGGAGGAAAACCCTGAAAAGGGGACTTGTACAAAAATATTGGGTGTTGTTTGGAATAAAATGGAAGATTCATTAAAATGCGAACTCCCTGACAATTCGAGTCTTCAACCCAAATTAACGAAAAGGCTGGTACTGTCCATGGTTCAGCGGATATTTGATCCACTTGGATTTTGCGCTCCAGTATTCTTGCCACCAAAGTTGTTACTGCAGCGATCATGGGGGCTGAAACTAGGTTGGGATACACCTCTACCCGAAAGTATGGCCCAGGAATTTCGAACCTGGTTGGATCAAATAAAATTCATAGAGTTAATAAAGATACCGAGATATATGTGGAATGATCTCATTTTCCCTACAGAAGTTCATATCTTTTGTGACGCTAGTCAAATAGGCTATGGAGCTGTAGCCTATTTAAGGAGCGAAACGGGACGAGAAAATACTCTAACTTTGATTTGGAGCAAAGTCAGATTAGCTCCTATGAAGAGTATTACGATCCCTCGCTTGGAATTAATGGCCATGGTACTAGGAGCTAGACTAGCCAATGCAATCCAAGCTGCTTTGAAGAGAAAATGTGAAACAACTCTTTGGTCTGACTCTACTACCGCGCTAAGTTGGATAAAGAAAGAAATTGAGTGGAGAGTTTTCGTGAGAAACCGAGTCAGAGAAATACAGGCCACTAGCAATTTGAACGATTGGAGGTTCGTTCCTAGTCAGTTGAACCCGGCCGATCTTCTGTCTCGAGGTTGCCCTCCAAGCGAGTTTGTGCAAAGCAGATGGTGGGAGGGCCCCGAATGGTTGAAAAAACCTAAAGAATTCTGGCCCAATTCAGAGTTCTCGATAAATCCAAAAAAAATAAAGGTTGAAGAAAACATTATGAAAACCAACATTAATTTGAACATCGATTATAAAGACTGGATACTGACAAGGAGGTCTAATTACTCTCTCAACATCAGGGTAATGTCCTATGTTTTAAGATTTTTAGGGAAACTTAAAAAACAGTCAACTGAAACAGGACCTTTGAAAGTTTCAGAATTAGACTTGGCAGAAAAAAAGCTTATCCGAATGATTCAGGAGAAAGTCTCCATAGAGAAATCGAATGCAACCAAGAGTTTTAAAATATTAAAAAACACTGACGGACTTTGGTGTGTAGAAAGCAAACTTTTACATGGACAGGTCCCAGAAGAATTTAAAACTCCTATCATTCTACCAGGCGACCATCCCTTCGTAGAGCAACTTATATGGGAAGTGCACCTGAAGAATGGACATGTAGGGGTGCAATTCATTTTATCAAAGCTGAGAGAGAAATTTTGGATAATCAGGGGAAGGAAAACGATAAAGAAAATTATCAGTAAGTGCATTGCTTGCAAGAGACTTAAAGAAAAGTCTCTGCAAAGACCAATGGCAGCTTTGCCAGAAAACAGAATTGGACTGGGCAAACCCTTCCAAATTACAGGAGTTGATTTATTAGGCCCTCTTCATTTGAAAGAAGGTGGGAAAGTGTGGGTAGCCGCCTTTACTTGCGCCGTCTATCGCGCTATTCATCTGGAGTTGGTGAAGAGTTTAGAGACAGGAGTCTTCATGATGGCCCTCCATAGGTTTATTTGTCGGAGAGAGCGCCCCGAGAAAATATATAGCGACAATGGCACCAATTTCGCAAAACTTAATAGAATATTCAAGAGATTGGATTGGACTAGAATTGAAAGGGAAACCTCAATTAAAAGGATACAATGGATTTTTATCCCTCCTTCTGCTCCTTGGTGGGGAGGATTTTGGGAAAGAATGGTTAGGACAATAAAGGAAATGTTGATAAAGATGCTAGGTCACAGGAAGCTGAAATATGTACAACTGCAGACTGCCCTTTGTGAAATCGAATCTATCATTAATAATCGACCCCTCACTTATGTCTCTGAAGACGACAATGATCTAAAACCGTTAACTCCTAATGAGTTTTTACAAAATGGTCCAGAGTCTAGCTTTCCTGAATTTGAAAATTTAAAGCCAGAAATGTTGCACACTAGATACAGAGAGTTAGGTCAACTGAAGAGAGAATTGAAGCAGAGATTCTTAAAGGAATATTTAGGCGCGCTGATTCAGAAATCCGAAAATATTGATAGAAGACAGTTGAAAGTAAGAGACGTTGTACTGATCGGGCAAGAAAATCTTAAAAGAATGTTTTGGCCTAAAGGGCGAATAGTAAATCTCATACCAGGTAAAGATGGAATAGTGAGGGTGGCCCATGTTAAAACATCCACAGGAACCTTGATCAGGGCTCTACAACGCTTACACCCTCTTGAAATATCCTCGAATGTCAAGACGATTCAAATGGACAATTCAAATACCGAACCCCAATCTGATGCATTTTTAGGAAATAGGCCCAATATTGAATCCAGGTACTCTAGAAATAGATATGGTAGGGTAATCAGAAAGCCTGCAAGGTATGACTCGAAGGACTAGTGAAAGTACCTGTATGGAAAAAAAAAAGTGTAATATGTGTATTCTTTTATGTGTATTTTATGTAATGTAATAGGCATATCTACTCTTGTGTGTATTGTGTATTTATATGCTCTTTTGTCTTATACTTAATTTTGACTTCTTTCAGAGCAAAATTTTGTGGGAGAATGTTAAAACTATTTTACCGAGCATTACTTTTGTACATAGAATGAAAGACTTAGGTGAAGGGAGACGAGGGGCAAGAAATCTACATAGTCGGGGAAACTCCCAGCTGGAACCGATCAGGACAAAGGTCGGTCGATGCCCGGGAGGCAGAGTCAAGTGGACGTGTGGAATTTGTTTGGTTGTTCTGCAAGCCCCGGGACGGGGGCCATGTGGCGTCATCTTTTTTTTCTTAGTTAGAAGCAGCGGACCAGGCGGAGCAGACGCGCCTGAAAAATATCCTACAAGCAGCGTCTTGTGGACAGAAAGACGTCTGAGAAGTATCCTACAAGCAGCGCCTTGGACGGAAAGGACGCCTTGGAGTATCCCTCAAGCGGCAACTTGAGGACGGAAAGGACGCCTTGGACATCGCACGAGCCGCGACAAGAGGAAGCCAAGCGAGCGACGGTGCTGCCACCCGAGGTACTGTGTGAACACAAAGCTCGACACCCCCCTGCCATTTATTTTTTATCTCCCTTCCCTAAGATTAGTTAATTTTACTTTTTTTTGCTTAACCTTGTTTCTTGTTTTTTATGCATAATTCTTTATATATAAGTATAATTTTGCTTAACCCCTTTTTTCTTGTTTTTTATCCATAATTCATTATATATAAGTATAATAGTTTTTAGCCCTTTTTTAAAATTTAAATAAAACCTTTTAGTATACTGTGTAAGTGTGCATTTATTTCCCCCATTGTTTTTCCTTTCAATCGATCACTTTTTTTTTTTTTAAACGAACACGAACAATGTTAAATTTAAAGTAGGATTTTGAGAGAGATATTTATAACTTAGGTTTCTGGAGTGTAGAACGCCAACTACCCTCTCTGCAAAGATTTAATAAATCTATATACATCTATTTAAATGTATTAATATAAAGAAAATATATATGGATGATTATATTTTAAACAGAATAATAATATGAAAAAATAGTAAAAATGTGATATTGTACTTGGATAAATTGCATAAATTAAGAAAAAGGCATCTATTTATCGTGCAACTGAAAGTTGCTGATGAATTGCGCCATTTGGTTCATTTTGGAATAATAAAAAATCAACGAGAATAATTTATATTTATTCCGATAGATGGTGCAAGCCATCAGCAACTTTCAATTGCACTATAAGGAGGTGCCTTTTTCAGAATAATAATGTTTTTACGCAGATGAAAAATATTTATTTTGAATTTCAAAAATAATTTTTTTCCTTGTAATTTTTTTTACGAAGGTTGGCGATAGAGAGGAACCTGGGAAAATTTGGATTTCTTCTAATTTAAAGTCATGAACGAAATCTCTCTCTCTCTCTCTCTCTCGCTAAAAAAAAAATAGTCTTAACTCTCCCAGCGGTTTCTAAGGTGATATCATGCAACACACTCAGAGACAATGTTTTTACATAGATGGTGATAATTGATGATAGAATGAATACAGTAGATCCTCCATTAGAGGACACTCGCGCTAGAAGACACCTCTCTACAAAGGACATTTTTCATTACTGATTTAGTATAACAACCTCCATGAGAGGACAATCACGCTAGAGGAAACCTCTCTATAAAGGACAGTTTTCATCACCAATACAGTAGAACCTCCATGAGAGGACACTCACGCTAGAGGACACCTCTCTACAAAGGACATTTTTCATCACCAATACAGTAAAACCTCCATGAGAGGACACTCACGCTAAAGGACACCTCTCTACAAAGGACAGTTTTCATCACCAATACAGTAGAACCTCCATGAGAGGACACTCACGCTAAAGGACACCTCTCTACAAAGGACAGTTTTCATCACCAATACAGTAGAACCTCCATGAGAGGACACTCACGCTAGAGGACACCTCTCTACAAAGGACATTTTTCATCACCAATACAGTAGAACCTCCATGAGAGGACACTCACGCTAGAGGACACCTCTCTACAAAGGACATTTTTCATCACCAATACAGTAGAACCTCCATGAGAAGACACTCACGCTAGAGGACACCTCTCTACAAAGGAAAGTTTTCATCACCAATACAGTAGAACCTCCATGAGAGTACACCTCTCTACAAAAGACAGTTTTCATCACCAATACAGTAGAACCTCCATGAGAGGACACTCTCGCTAGAGGACACCTTTCTACAAAGGACATTTTGCATCACCAATACAGTAGAACCTCCATGAGAGGACACTCGCGTTGGAGGGCACCTCTATACAAAGGCCAGGTTTCATTTGCAAACTTACCATTTTTACTATTAATATTTAGTAACTCTTCGGTAAGAGGATACCTCTCCCTGAAGGACACTTTAGCTCTGCAATTAGGTCTTGTCCTTCACAGGGAGGTAGTTCTAGTGTATTAATATATACATGATGATATTTGAAGAGTAGATTGTTTAATTATAACACACACACACACACAGACAAATTAATATTTATCGTGATTTTTTCTCAAAGCAGGTTTTGTTTGTAATTCCAAAGAGGTTTGATATAGAAAGCTGAGTGAAAGAATTTTTGAATTTCCTACTCTTTTTAGATCGCGAAAAATCGCTGAAGAATAATAAAGCCTCAACTCCCAGTAGTTTCCGAGTTGAAATCGTGAATCACCGACAAATGGACATCGTATTTATATACGAGATGATTAGACAAAATAAATGAATAAACTAGACAAATGGCGGCCAGTCCTAAGCCTTAATAAAGTTGTATCTTAAAAATTGTGAATAATAAAATCTGAACGAGACTATATGTTTCTTAATTAATTAATTTATTTAACAGTTGGGAGAGACACGCCATATCCACAATTTGGATAATTGCGTGTATATCTGAAATTATATACAATTGAACATTAGGAATCATGAAAATTAAACGTTCGATGTCAAATTTTGCATATAGCAATTAGAAATAGTAGCTTGAAATATGTACAGTCAACACTTTCCCCTTGAAATATATACATCCTGCAGAATCTATTAAACTTAATGTATTGGTCTTTATTGCAAGCAACTTGTTTTGTGTCTTAATATATATTTTGTATGAGAGCAATAGTTATCAAGAAATTTTTTGAAAAAATAAATATCAGGTAAAAAAGTTTCTTTAATTTAAATTTGCAAGCTTTCGAGCAAATATACTGTTCTTTAACGGGCTGGTACTCTATGTACAATCTCTAAATAATAATCTTTATTAAGAGATTGTACCTAGAGTATTAGTCCGTTGAAGAGCAGTATATTTGCCCGAAGGCTTGCAAATTTAAAATTAAAAGAAACTTTTTACCTGATTTTTACTTTTTCAAATATATTTTGTACCCTAAATAGTATAAATTAATGTTTTTTATTAATATAATCTCTTGTGTCACATTACATAATGTCATGGAGAATATTTAGCGGTCTCGAGTCGTTGACAAAGCCACAACACCAGCTGTGGCAAACTGAGAAACGTCCACCTAGGCCAGTTAAACACCTCTTTGGCAGATTGTGAATATTCCATTCGATCCTTAAACCAGACGCCATCTATTGACATAAAAAAAAGTCGGTGGATGAGAGGGTAACACCCTCGATTCCCAACAGTCATGAACCGGGATTGAATCCCGCGTTAAAATTTGTTTAATATGTGAATAACCTTCATATATCATTCACTCTGTTTCAATTATCATGAACTAGGTTGCTCTTGTTGAGCGGTACCTATTGATGTGATTTTGAACCAGGCCATCTATTGACATAAAGAAAGTCGGTGGATGAGAGGGTAACACGCTCGATTCCCGACAGTCATGAACCGGGATTGAATCCCGCGTTAACATTTGTTTAATATGTGAATAACCTTCACATATTATTCACTGTTTCAATTATTATGAACTAGGTTGTTCTTGCTGAGCGGTACCTATTTATGTGAATTTGAACCAGGCCATCTATTGACCGTCGCCGCAACCATTAGCCTGAAACCATGGTCTCCAGGTGGATACTTCTCAGTTTGCCAAAGCTGGTGTTGTGGCTTTGTCACCGACTCGAGGCCACTAGTTTGCGGCGACGGCCAATAGATGGCGTCTATTTTTGACGTTTATTTTGACGGGAGAGGCACCCTAGGCTTTTATAGATATATTCTGTTACAACATATACCATGTATAGTGTAACGTAGAAAATTAGGAAAGACAAACTTCAGGATGACACGGCAATTAATTTATTGTAAAACCAAATTAAAACAAGAGAGAGAGAGATATTTATAACCCAGGGAGAGCAGAACGCCAACTACCCGGGGAGTCCAGCTCACCAGTACGGACTAGTGTTGAGCGCTTTTACTCGCGTTCTGTTTTGATTGCTGAGTTGAACCAGTTGACCAGGAAGTTCCATGCTGAGGTCCAGTCTGGCCATAGATCTAGGATTGAGGTGGGTCAGTCCAAGCAGGATAGCTGTTTGTATCCTATGTCTTAGGAATGCTGGACAGCTGAAGAGAAGATGATCGACTGTCTGTGGCTCTTCTGAACAGTGGATGCAGGTAGGGTCTGTTTCGGGATGCACGCGTGTAATGTCTGCCAGTACATGGTCCGTGAGGATGGTGGTGGGGGCCTCTCCATGACGGATTATTGGTAGAAATTTGAGAAGATGGCTTGGAGTGGAAGCAATTCTCCTGAGGGATCTGGTCGAATGGTCTTGGGAATATAATACAGTCCATGATGATAGAGCAGCTTTACGTGTTGGGTTTCAAGCATGAGTTCGAGGCAGGGTGGAGTATAAGTGTGGTAGGACAGAAGTAGCGGCAATTTTTACTGCACTGTCTGCTAGTTCATTGCCATTGATTCCAACACAGCCTGATGCGAGAAGTTCTGTTAAAGACTTTTATTATATTTGCCACTAGCGATGTACATGTTATTCTTGAGGAGCAGAGAGCTGCTAAAATTAAAACTAATAAAATAACAGAGAGACAATGGGAAACATTTTTACAGTATATCAAAATACAAATATCGAAATTTAAAAAATCTTTTCATAGAATAATAAAATAATCTGCTACAAATATATTTGATGATAAATATACAAAACCTATCCTTAAGCACCCACCTATCAATAATCTCCTATTGTCATTTGACCATCCACAAAGAATGGAGAGTTGACAACACTGAAGAAAGAAGTCAACATACTTGATGACAATAATTACGTAACACAATGGACACACTTGAGGACAAGGTCCTGAAATAAATGACCTCGAGACTAAACTGAGCATCTGATGGGACAGTGACAACTGTCACGTCTCTGGCTCAGTGAAAACTAAACTTCTCATAATGGAAAAATCTTTTTAACCGAAACTCTATTAGAATAAACATTTTTTAAATTAAAAAGACATATATTGGATCAAAATATCATTTACTTTACCAATATTCCAGTTGGCTGAATGCCAACCTTTATCAAGGTATTATAACAGATTAATGTGCCTTTTTAATTAAAGATTTGTAAAACGAAAATTGCAATTATACCGCGAATGTTTCTTTTAAACAAAAATCGAAATTTATTTTAAAGAGAAATAGCGATTATTTCTAACTTTAAGGATGAAGTATGATAGGATGAATTGTGAAGAGTAATGACAAACGGAAAAATAAAAGTGTCCAGGGATGGGAATCGAACCCACTGTGTTCCGCTTACCGGGCAGATGCCATGTCCACTAGGCTACCCTGGACATATTTTTCCGTTCGTAAATATTATATAAAGTAATTTAAAATACAATATAACGCGCTGATGATTGTAAAATGAAAATTGCAATTATACCGCGAATGTTTCTTTTAAACAAAAATCGAAATTTATTTTAAAGAGAAATAGCGATTATTTTTAACTTTAAGCGGAACACAGTGGGTTCGATTCCCATCCCTGGACACTTTTATTTTTCCGTTTGTCATTATTCTTCACAATTCATCCTATCATACTTCACCCTTAAAGTTAGAAATAATCGCTATTTCTCTTTAAAATAAATTTTGATTTTTGTTTAAAAGAAACATTCACGGTATAATTGCAATTTTCGTTTTACAATCATCAGCCGCGTTATATTGTATTTTAAATTAAAGATTTATTTATAACGTCACACACTATTTATTTATTTGAATTTGGTCTTAAAACCTTGTGTTTTATAATCAAAATTGTGCCATATCATTATATTTACAAAACTTTATGGCTACAAAGACAATTCTAAAAAATAATTATTGACATCTTGTCAATAATATAGTTGCACAATTATTATCACAATGATAGATAATTTGAAAAAATGAACCAATAAATACCATATACAAGATGCCATGGAATACAATGGAATATCATCAACAGGTTGATGTATATAGTTGTTTATTTGTTTTGCATATTTTTCATTTATAAATTATTCTCGTAATTTAGTCTATTAAAATAAAAATATTGGACCAGTGACGAAAACAAAAGAAAAGATAGTTGTCTTAATGTTAGGTAGTTATGATATAATTGTTTGTGATGATATATAATTAAATGTGATGGTTATGTAATTTTGATCTTAATTGAATAAAATATATAAAATTTAAATGTGTTTTAAATATTAATGACAAGCACAAAACACAGGTATTCAGCGACACCGTCATTACTTGGTTGACAAAGTAAATGGTAAACTACCGATGAGGTGTTGGTGCGGTTCATCAGAAAGATCCAGGGCTGCAGGGACATTTCTCTACAACGAATAAATCGATGACAGTTGATGAGACAGGCCCTTCCTTTTTACAATCAGTCACACAGCTTCATCCATCTCTTATCATACATCATATATATAATAAAAACTATTTTAACAATTCAGAACAGGCCATCTCAAACCATTGAAGATAGAAAATATCTACACCACTTGCCCAAAATGTAGCTTGGCACCTGCAGCTTCAGAACACATTTTGGCTTGTATTAGATGTACTAAACAGGACCTTTGGGAGAGGCCACTGCTTATTATAAAACAGCTCATCTGATCTCATGGAATGGGGTGTAGGGGTGCAGCTTTCGTTGATCATGGCACCATGATCCAGGCACACTTTGGTGAAAGTCTGACTTTGCCTGTAGTTTGAGGCCGTTCCTAACATGGAAGCAGACGCCTTTGCTGCCGACTCTAACATGAGTACAGACGCAGCTCCTCCGTATCCCTGGAGTGGGACCCTTGCTGAGGTCTATCAACTGGGTCAGTTGAAGTCAGGATTTTTAAAGAGGTCTACTCCTCTTCTAACAATTAAAGCTGCTGATGTGCTAGCGAAAAAAGGCACAAAAGAACCCTTGCCACAGAAAAATAAACTTACTTTTAAAGAAATAGAAACAGTAGCCAAAACAAAAATAAACAAGAACTGGAGGATCCCACCTAAGCACAGTTGGTACAGTGGAGTGAACCCAGGAGGAGCTCTGAACATCAGAAATAGACAGCATCAAACAAGATTTAGAACAGGCCATCTCAAGCCATTGAAGATAGAAAATAATAACAAAATCTACCCCACTTGCCCAAAATGTAGCTTGGCACCTGCAGCTCCAGAACACATTTTGGCTTGCATTAGATGCACTAAACAGGACCTTTGGGAGAGGCCGCTGCTCATCATAAAACAGCTCGAGGAGCATGAACTCATGGAATTTGTGTGATCTTTACACAAGGGGATAAGAAACAACAACTATTTTAACAGTCATCGGGAAGGGTTAAAGTAGGTACAGTAGAACTACCTCCCTGTAAAGGACAACATCTAGTTACAGAACCATAGTGTCCTTTAAGGAAAGGTGTCCTCTTACAGAGAGGTACTATATAGTAAACATTTTGGTGATGTGTGTGTGAAAACTGTCCCTTGTAGAGAGGTGGTCCTCTAGCGCGGGTGTCCTCTCATGGAAGTACTACTGTATATTGAATAACTCCAGTAGAGAGCCGACAACATCATAATGGAATGGCTTACACAAAAGGGGACTGAATGAAAGCTGGGTTAAGCGTTCGACTTCATTCTATGGATGGAAAAGAAGGATGGGGGTTTAGAAATGACCCCAAAAGGCTGAAGAACCACATTTGTTTGGCCAATGGCATAGACGGAAGAAGGCAATGGCAAAACCACCTCTGTATCAAGTACTACTGAGAAATGGACAAATTGGAGAATATTTTCCCGGTCAACAAAAATTGATGTTGATTTGATGAATATATATATGAAATAAGTTGAAGTTCTGGTAGCTCTTGTAGAATCCTGTCGATTAACTTTGTGATGATGAAGTGTCGACTCTCGCTATACTGTGTTAACTGAGAGGAACAGTCAGGATGTAGAGTTTTCCAGTACCTCTTTGCACCTTGGAAGACCTTTTACAATTCCCACAAAGTACAGGCAGTCGTGGTCGAGGCAGAGTGGAAAGCTGGGGAATGTCCACACAAAAAACGAAGACACAGTTGCACTAAGAAAGTTCCGTTAACAGATAAAAGTTGAGCTAGGAGCGAAAGATGGAGATAGAAGAGTCCTTACAAGTCTACATGGTGAATGAGGAGGACCTTGGTGACAACCGACGTGAGCTTGCGCTGAGAGTGAACTAACTGTGAAGTGACTGTAAAGGGACTGTATTTATAGGTTAAGACGGGGGGGCCTTATGTGACAGGGGGCCGTTTCTGAGAAAGGGGGCTTTGCATGTCACCAGGTGTGAGAGGGGGCTTTGCATTCCACCAGCTGTGAACAGTGTGGGTGGTCTTGTAATTACCATATATATATATATACTAACAACCACAAATTTAAAGATAGCAGGTTGAATAAAAGAGGATCTATTTGAGTTGGTAGGAATAATCTTCTCCAGCTCTGTATATTCAGCAAAATCCTGTGAATGTTGTTGTTACTGTCCATCAAGTTGAGTTTGACTTTTGATGACTATGGTGACAATTTGATCTGTTAGTAATCATCATTCATCTAGTGACCTTCTGGTAGTTTGACTCCTCCTAGCCAGCTCTCATTGCAAGTCTTCTCTTCAAATTTACCCATCATCAACATTTTTTCTGAACTATTTGCTGCACCTATTGCAATGATAAAATTATTAGGAGTGTCTGGATCATCAGTGTTGAAATCTCCCAGTGATTTTGTCAAGTTTGAATCAACTGTGCGATAATCTGATGCTATTATATTGGGCTATTCTTATATTTACATATATATCTGATCCGGGAGGTCGGTGGAAGGCTGGTTAAACCGTTTGGTTTTCGACTGCTACAACCCAGGTTCGATTCCTGCATTGGACACTTTTTTTCTGTTTAAAAAAAAAAAATTAAAAAATGCTCCAATGGCCCCCGATTCTTGCAAAAGTCCAACCCCACCAGCGAGTGCAAGTAACCAAACGGGGCTCTGGCACATTTGTAAGTGCAAAGTCGAACTACTTTTCACATGTGTAGACATGTGGTGCACTTACAGTAAAAGCAGTCGCCAACTTCTACCCACCATGATTATCATGGCCTGTACCACGTGTACTAGGGATAAGCAAAAAAAACATATATATCCTCTCTTCCTTCAATTTTAACCAACATCAACATCTTTTTTAAACCATTTTCTCTCATTATATATCTGAAGTAGGTCAGTCTTTATTTACATATTTGGGATTCTAGGAATCTAACAGGATTAATTCCATTTAAGATTGATACATTTGACCTTTAAGCTATCCATGGCACTCTGAATAGCTTTCTCCATGTCCACATTTCAAAGGATGTCAAAATATGTTACAAATTTCAAGGATAGATGGCAATTAAATATATAAATTTAACATTTC
>CP092883.1:10447910-10576277 GCA_030710605.1 Cordylochernes scorpioides | reverse complement strand
AAAGGCTTCAATTATTTTTCTTTCTTTTCTGAGTGTCCAGCTCTCACATCCATAAGTGGTGGTGGTGTTTATCTCATAGAGTAATTGGGTGCTTGGTTTCCTGCTGATGGGAACATCATACAAAGGTTGGAATATTTAGGAAATAAAAAGGAATATAGTTAAACCTGTCTATAGCACCCCCTCTTGGGACTCACCAAAATAGGGTGCTATAGATAGGTCACTTTTAATTTAAATCGCATCGTACTACGTATTTAAAATCGGGCGCTATAGAGAGGAAGGCGCTATTTAGAGGGGGCCCTATAGACAGGTTTAACTGTTTTGGATTGAATAAAATATATTTTTGCCAATACAGTAGAACCTCCCTTTAAAGGACACCTAATTGCAGAGTTATAGTGTCTTTTAGGGAGAGGAGAGTTACTACTTACCGGAGATGATAAGGCACAATTTGGATTATAGATTATAAACACGAGGTAATAAGACCAAATACAAATAAATAGTATGTGACATTTCGATAACAATGTTACATCACACACTATTTATTTAGATTTGGTCTAATTACCTTGTGTTTGTAATCTATAATCCAAATTGTACATAACCATTATTCCTTTCATTAGGAAAGTTGAGAGATAATTCATCAATTCCAAAAATAATCTCCCACATGTTGTTTCTTACCCCCTTGTACAAAGATTACACAAATTCTACGAGTCCATGATCTCATGGAACGAGGTATATAGGTGCAGCTTTCATTGATCATGGCACCATGATCCAGGCAACACTTTGGTGAACTGTAATTTGAGGGTGTTCCTAACATGGAAGCCTTTACTGCCATCTCCCACATGATTACAGAGAAGAAACAACAAAATTTGTATATCTTTTATCTTTATTAGAGTTTTATCAACTAAAAAAAAAATATATTTTTTTACAAGTCAAACAAGTCATAGCCCTTTTTAAAAAATATAATAATATCAATGATATCGAAAACAAAAAAAAAAGAGTAAAGAGGAGAAGGAGGAGGGGGGAGAAGAGAGAGATAGACAACAAAAAAAAACATTAAGAAATAAATAAAGTCATACGCATGGTGTGAGGAGGGTGAAGAGGTTTCAAACTGTTTGACTTTGAGGAGGAGTGGACATCAAGAAAGGAGGGAAGGGCCTGTGAACCAAACAACTAGAAGAATTTCATTGGCTGCAGCAACACACGGAGGAAGGAGGGGTGGGGGGGGGGGGGTATATACAACGTGGGCGGAGCCATGGACTCCTAGTTGTGGCCGTAGACATTCTCGTCATTGTAGGCCAAATAGAGGAAGGAGTCCTCCTCGTGGTGCTCCTGCACATATTTACATATTGGCGACACTCTGCTAAACAATGGGGTCACAATAACTAAATCTGTTTCAGTATTATCACATTGATAAGGCACAATTTGGATTATAGATTATAAACACGAGGTAATAAGACCAAATCTCCAATGATAAGGCATAATTTGGATTAAAGATTATAAACACAAGGTAATAAGACCAAATCCAAATAAATAAATAGTGTGTGATGTTACAGCGTTGTTACCATCTTCAGACAAAAGTACTGAATGAGAAATTTTACCACAGCATGGTTTAAATAGTTACTGTTATCAAGTGTGTAAAACAGTAACTATTTAAACCATGCTGTGGTAAAATTTCTCATTCAGTACTTTTGTCTGAAGATGGCAACAAGGCTGTTACCAAAACGTCACACACTATTTATTTATTTGGATTTGGTCTTATTACCTTGTTTTAGTATTATCACAACTCCGCCATTGCCGGTCCCAAGCCCGGATAAAAAAGGAGGAGGAGGAGCAGTAACAAGCTCGGTAAAAAACCTGGGTTCAGCTGGCCCGGCTGATAGTACCCTGTAAGGGCTCCTAATCCAGGGATACAGAATGAGTAGCGTCTGTACTCCATATTAGGAGCGGCTGTACATGGCGTCTGTTCCTCATGTCAGAGGCGGCCATTTTTTTTGGAACTAAGTCGGCCTGCCACTGAGTAGTGCTCCCAGTCTTAATGACAAAGGCAGATGCATTTTACTTCACCCAGTGTGGAGATAAGAAAGAAGAAGGAGTATCATCACATTTTACAATAAATCACAGCCAACTTCATTTGATTGTACCTTTATACAGTGGAACCTCCTTTTAGCGGACACCCTGCTAGAGGACACCTCTCTACCATTTTTACTATTTAGCAACTCTTCAGTAGGATGACACCTCTCTCTCCTTAAAGGACACTTTTGTCTCCTCAATTAGGTGTTGTTCTATACAGGGAGGTTGGCTACTGTATATATAATTCATCTTATAAATAAAAGACAAGGGGGTCGGTGGAAGGCTGGTTAAACCGTTTGGTTTTCGACCACTACGACCTGGGTTTGATTCCCGTATTGGACACTTTTTTCTGTTAAAAAAAAAAATGCTCCAATGGCCCCCGATTCTTTCAAAAGTCGAACCCCACCAGCGAGTGCAAGTAACCAAACGGGGCTCTGGCACATTTGTAAGTGCAAAGTCGAACTGCTTTTTACATGTGTAGACAGGTGGTACACTTACAGTAAAAGCAGTCGCCAATTTCTACCCACCATGATTATTATGGCCTGTACCACATGAACTAGGGATAAGCAAAAAAAATAAAAGACAATTCGCTGAGGGAAGAGTTTTTTATCATGACAATACAAGCTTTCGAGCGGAATAGCTTTTAGGGAAGCTCTTCTTTAGCTAATAATGGATGACAATGTTGTTTCTCATCTATGAGAACTTGTAAAGAGGGAAATAAAATTTATTCCTGTGGCAACCACACTTTGCAAACTATGGCGTCTGTTCCTCATGTCAGAGGCGGCCATTTCTTTTAGAGCTAAGTCGGCCTGCTACTGAGTAATGCTCCCAGTCTTAATGACAAAGGCAGACACATTTTACTTCACCCAGTCATGTTCAACACCATCAAAAGTCTCAAGCTCTACAGGCTTTATACCTTAATATGATTGAGTGGAGATAAGAAAGAATTTGTTGTATCTTTGATATACATAGGAACAATTATCCATGGAAACCTTTTTGCTGCCAGCTTCACATAACCTAGTGCTCTTTCAAACACACACAGTAAATATACTACAACAAAAGGTAACAAGACTAAATCCAAATTAATGAAATGTTTTTGAGGCTTCAGTAACAATGTAGTTACAGAGTGTATAACACTTCATAATTTTCTATTCATGATAAAATTGTGAAAAAAGTATTAAAATTACAAATATATTCTCACAATGAGTATCTTTTTTATTTAAAAAAACGCTAGCTTTCAAGCGTTAATCGCTCTTCAACGGGCTTACTATAATATCGACTTTATCCCACCAGAAATATTTACAAAAACAAACGCACGCAGTGTGGATATTTATAAAGGAATTTTTTTATAAATTTAAAATTTTCAGTTCTAAATATCCACGCTACCGGCGTTTGTTTTTGTAAATATTTCTTGTGGGATAAAGTAGATATTATAGTAAGCCCGTTGAAGAGCGATTAACACTTGAAAGCTAGCATTTTTTTTAAATAAAAAAGATACTCATTGTGAGAATATAATTGTAATTTTAATACTTCATAAATTAATATTAAAAATAATATATATCCATCTATAAATCCAAATACACTGTATAAATATGCAGTTGAACTCTGCAACTACAAGAAAATAAGACCTAATCCAAATAAATTGTGTGACGTTTCGGCAACAATTACTAAGACTTTTATAACACTAACTTTAGGTTATATCAATAATGATTAGGCACAATTTGGATTATAGATTAGAAACACGTGGTGATAAGACCAAATACATCAAGAGTGTGACACTTTAGTAACAGCATTGATGTGATGGCAGTGACAACGCTGTTACCAAAACCTCACATTTATGTACATGGAGATTTGGTGTCTTATTACCTAGTAGTTATAGTAATAAAGAGTAATGTTTTTTTTTTTGCTTATCCCTAGTACACGTGGTACAGGCAATGATAATCATGATGGGTAGTTAGCGACTGCTTTTACTGTAAGTGAACCATATGTCTACACATGTGAAAAGGAGTTCGACTTTGCACTTACAAATGTGCCAGAGAGCCCCGTTTGGTAACTTGCACTCGCTGGTGGGGTTGGACTTTTGCAAGAATAGGGGCCATTGGAGCATTTTTTTTTTAAATCAGAAAAAAAGTGCTCAATGCGGGAATCGAACCCGCGTCGTAGTGGTCGAATACCAACGGTTTAGACCATCCTTCCACCGACCTCCTCTAGAGTAATGTTGTTATAGCAAGAGATTTAGCTACTCCAAGCCTCAACATACATATGTATTTACAAATATAGATCAAGAATTCTTCCTGGATTGAAATTAGACGAAAAACATGGTGAAGGAAGAAGAGTTTCTTTTATTGATGAATAGGTGCAAGCTTTCGGGTAAAAACCTTTCAACAGGCGAGCGCGACTTATAAGAACTATGGTACAGATGGTAGGAAGGAATATATATATACAAAAAGGAAAGTTTTTAAACTATATGTAAATCTTAATTAAATATGTTAAATTTATATATATTATAATTTAACTAAGTTTAATATATTTAACTAAGATTAACATATATAAATAGTTTATAATAGATATAAATTTAACATATTTAATTAAGATTTACATATAGTTTAAAAACTTTCCTTTTTGTATATATATATTCCTTCCTACCATTTGTACCATAGTTCTTATAAGTCGCGCTCGCCTGTTGAAGGGTTTTTACCCGAAAGCTTGCACCTATTCATCAATAAAAGAAACTAGTCTTCCTTCACCATGTTTTTCGTCTAATACATATGTATGATAACCAAGGAACATTATTTCATCTACCCTCGAGTATGATCCACTTTGTAAAGATGTGGTGGGGGGACCTATAGAAACTACCCAGTAATAGAGAGGGTGTAAAGGTTTAAATAAACACATACTGCTGTGTGCGGTGGTGACCCTGGATCTTATCAGTGCAAGGGAGAAGATAAAACTATCACTGGTCACACTGGCTTGTTGTTGACTGCCAGGGATGGAAACTGGAGGTTTCACTGATACCTGACAGCGAGACATTCCCGCTAGTGGACAACTCTTTATATAGGATGGCTTTCAAATCTAAAACCAATTTTTGTTATTATTAATTAGCAACTCTCCGGTAAGAGGATACCCTCTCACCTCCTAATAGACACTTTGGCTCATCAACTAGGTGTTGTTGTTTCCCTTGTATAAAGATTACAACGAAGGATCAACTAGATGTTGTCAGAGAGGTGTGTTCTACTTGTACATTTAAAATACTATCAACCTACAATTGCTAATTACTCAAAACCAAGCACCCGTCTATCTGACGTAGTTTAAAAAATTGGACTTTAGGAATTATGACGTTATAACCAAGGTGCTGTTATAAAAGAGGATGACTTTAATGAGGCTCCAATGTATTTTTTTTATCCCCTTAGTACACAGTGGTACAGCCATGATATAACTATGGTGGATAAGTGAACAGTGCACAGCATGTCTACACATGTTGAAAGTAGACTTTTGCACTTACAGGTGTGCCAGAGAACCATTTTGTCAGGGGTCGGTGGAAGGCTGGTTAAACCGTTCGGTTTACGACCACTACGACCCGGGTTCGAACCCGCATTGGACAATTTTTTTCTGTTAAAAAAAAAAAAAAATGCTCCAATGGCCCCCCAATTCTTGCAAAAGTCAAACCCCACCAGCGAGTGCAAGTAACCAAACGGGGCTCTGGCACATTTATAAGTGCAAAGTCGAACTGCTTTCACATGTGTAGACATGTGGTGCACTTACAGTAAAAAAGCAGTCGCTAACTACCCACCATGATTATCATGGCCTGTACCACGTGTACTAGGGATAAGCAAAAAAAAAAAACCATTTTGTCAGTTGCACTCACTGGTGGGGTTAGACTTTTTGCTAGAATTGAGGGGGAACACCATTGAAAAGCTTTTTTTTTCCTACAGAAAAAAGTGCTCAATGCAGGGGGGATTCAATCCTGGGTCATAGGTGTCAATGGCTTATAACTCCAAATTGTTCCATTTTAAATAACTTGCCTCCATTAAAAGAGAAAGTATCTCAAAAAAATAAAATTAAAAAGGTGGAAGATAAGAAAGGATGAGGTAAGAGGAACCAATCATGTATGACTGTGAGGGATGACATCAGGTACAACGACATTTCAAGCCATTCTCCTCTCCTATCTCCTGAACCTTTATCTGCAAACAACATCAGCACACCCTCTGGGATTACCTGGTCAGATATAACATTGGGCGAGTGATGTTGCAACACATGTGCATCAATCACAGTCCACAAGATAACAATCTGATCTGAGAAAGATCTGTTTTTTTTTTTTGCTTATCCCTAGTATAGTACATGTGGTACAGGCCATGATAATCATGGTAGGTAGAAGTAGGTGACTGCTTTTACTGTAAGTGCACCACATGTCTACATATGTGAAAAGCAGCTCAACTTTGCACTTATGTGCCAGAAACCCGTTTGGTTACTTGCACTCGTTGGTGGGTTGGACTTTTGCAAGAATTGGGGGCCATTGGAGCATTTTTTTTATCAGAAAAAAGTGCCTAATGTGGGAATCAAACTCGGGTCGTAGCGGTCGAAAACCAACGGTTTAGACCATCCTTCCACCAACCCCCTCTACATACTCCGTGAGAAAACACCTCTCTTACTGTATTGGAAACTCTCCTGCAAGAGGACACCTTTATCTAAAAGACACTTTGGCTCTACAACTAGATGTTGTCCTTTACAGGGAGGTATTTCTACCTTATCAAAATGGTTGGCAGAGTTGGGGGGGAATTTTCAGAAAGGCACGGAGAGGACAAACAAACAAACCCACTTAAATACCAATAAAGCACAATATTTGGACACATATTAAACACAAGGTAATAAGGCCAAATCTAACAGCATTGTTAACAAAACATCACACACTATTTATTTAGATTTGGTCATTTTACCCTTACACTTAAATACCCTTTATTTTAAAAGAAGTTTCACACCCCTGGTGGGCTCTTAATATAGAGCCTACACCTAAATGACATGGGCCAACAGTCTGATATATGATTGTCCTTACTTGTTAATTCAAGAATAGATATTGGCCAAATTACGAAGAAAAAAAAAGTTATTAATTCTGACATTCTATCTTTCCAATCAGCAACAATTATTTACAGAAACTTGTATATATTTTATTACAAGGTGATAACACCAAATCCAAATAGTGTATGATGTAACAAGTGTTGTTACCATCAGACAATATACACACACAATTTGGATTTGGTCTTATTTACCTTGTAGTTCTAATCTACAGTTCAACTTTCTCAGATATATTTTATTAATAGAGAGGTGGTACTGTAGACAAGGACCTAGTCAAGAAACTGGGGTACTGCCGGGTAGTTGGTGATTTACGCTCCAGGAGCCTGGGTTATCTCTCTGAAGTAACTGCCTCCAGCAGGTGTCCAAGGTTGTTGCGAAAGAGGGTGAAAGAATCACATTACTGGCCGGGCTTAGTCATCTGGTGGTGCCACCGCTGATGGTGGCACAACATTTCAACTTTTGATTTCTTCCTTCCTTCCTCAATCTACAGTGGGTGGGTGGGTACCAAAGACCCTAAAACTGTTTCAATTACACATTGATGCCATTTTATTTTTCATTTTTAAAAAATGCCCAAAATGCAGGATTTGTACCAGGTCGTGGCTTTCAAAAATCAACAATTTATACCACACCTCCTCCAGAAAAAAAAAAAGTTAAAAAAAAAGGTTGAGAAAACTCAACTAACACCAGAGAAGAAAGGAGGCATCAACGACGACACACTCCAAACATGGACCCACCAGACAAACAAGTCAGTGGATGGCCACCAACTGGGACAAAAAGAAAGTAGGACAAGGATTGATAAACAAAGTGGCCTCAATATCTAACGACTGTGCCAGTAACATGGGATGGTCATCTTTCTCTATCCAATTATTTAAATATGGCATTCTCCCCCCATTTAAACCACTTTGTCAGATGGAATGGAGAAATTTTCAGAGATAACTGAAATAAAACTCTAAACTTGTTTAATATCTGATAAAGCACAATTTGGATTATAGATTATAATACAAGAAAATAAGACCTAATTCAAATAATTTATTAGTGTGTGACGTTTCGGCAACAGCATAGTCACCATCATCACACAGACAAAAGAATCTATATAATCATTACTATAAAATAAAAGGATTTAAAAGCGCGAATGTTTCTTCTATACATAAAACGAACTTCTACTGTCCTTACTGCGATGAAAAAATATATTGGGAGGGCTTGGCTCATCAGTGGTGAACCCTCCCAGCGGTTTCGCCAATTTAATCCACCAGACCGCTTCTCAGAGCTCTAATATTGTATTGGATCATTCTGCTTTTATATGCTACAAATATGCTATATTTTTCATCGCAGTAAGGACAGTAGAAGTTCGTTTTATGTATAGAAGAAACATTCGCGCTTTTAAATCCTTTTATTTTATATGTATAGATGGCGCGTTATTGCTTTGTGTTAATCATTACTATATAAATATATTACTGGATATAAGCTGGAAAGCTTTTCCAGCCTCTCATAGAAGAGCTTTCCAGCTGATTTCTCATCATTTTTCTAGTAGCCATTGATTATAACAATGTGTCTATAGATATTTTCTAGGGGTCAACTCACAAGGAAGTTTCAACGAGATTTGACTATCAGAATGAAACTGATACCACAAGTGACTGGAAAAGGAATCCCCGTCAACCTTGGCAAGTAACTCAATAACAGGCTAATTTGCATAATGTTTTTTTTTTGTCCCTAGGTTACCGCAAGATTTGACACCTTGGGTTGCCACAATAGTTAGGATTATCATGGCCTGTACCACTAGAGATAAGCAACAAGAAAAAGAATAGTTTGGTGTAGAGCAGTGATTCTCAACCAATGTGCCGCGGTAATTTTGTGTGCCGCGAAATTCTAAAAATGTGCCGCCGAATTTTAGTCATATGATTATGTTCACGTTTGTATTGGTTTTTCTTTTTTTCTTTTCCATTTTTTTACTTTTTAAAATAACGAAATTAGCAAATTGAATGTTAGAGATGTATATTACTTATATTTTGCATAGAAATATTGATACATAATTTGAATTTTCTTGCATTCAAGTTAGCAAAAGTGTGCCGCGAAATTCTAAAATTGTGCCGCCAAATTTTCAAATCTTTAAAATAATGCCGCAACAAAAAAAAGGTTGAGAATCACTGGTGTAGAGAGTCACACAGTGTCTAAAATTCAGCTTCTGCAAGTTATGCATTATGATTATTTTTGAAATAAAATAATATTTATGGTAAACTTGAAAAACCGCTGGGAGGGTACAACACTGATGAGCCATGCTCTCTCATTAATTTAAGTGTAGAATCATATGTATCAAAAATAGTTTCTCACATAGTATGATCTAATTTGTGCATCTTCGCTAATACTACCAATGAATACTAGGTTGATCAACATTGACATGGGTAAAGCCAGGCCACATTTGTCTAGGTCAGGGGTTGGCAAACTGCAGTTCGCGAGCCACATGCGGCTCTTTATATAGAGTTCCATATGCAAATATTATTCATATGAGTACTATTTATTGTTGGCAAGAAAAAAATTGCGGCTCTTTAAAAACTTTTAAATTTTTTCAATTGTAATTTTTGACTCCTCCTACTCCTTGTCTGGGTAAAAGTAAAACATTTTCCTAAGCAGCTCCAATATTCCCCAAGTACAGTAGAACCTCCATATGCGGACATTTTTAGACAAAGTACAGTTCCTCAAAATTGACCATTTTTACCAATCAGTTGTTCTCTGGTAAGAGGACACCTCTCTATAAAGGACACTCTGGCTCTTTAACTAAATGTTGTACTTTACAGAAAAAGTGATAAGGCACAATTTGGATTATAGACATATATATACACAAGGTAATAAGACCAAATCCAACACACTATTTGGATTTGGTCTTATTACCTTGTGTTTACAGACATAGGTTCTACTGTATATTTCAAGGAGTCAGATTATGTGTCTCCTCTTTACTAGAGAATTGCCAAATAGTAAAACTGTACTATTGACAATGGAAACTGTCCCTTGTAAAGAGGTGTCATCTTATGTAGATTCCACTGTAGTTGTCACAGACTGTAGTCAGCTTAGAGAGTAGAGGTACATAGTTCATGAATCATTTTGAAGGGAGAGAGAGGAATGTCTACCATAGAGAGAGAATTCTGAAGGTTATCACCAGAAGAGAGGTAGGGGAGTAAAAAAGCCAGATTGTTATCTCAATGTTATCTACAGTAAGTGGAGGAGGAATGAGTCAACCCTCATCATTCTGGAATTGGGGGAGTGAATAACCAACTATTACAATCCCTCAAATATTTATTCAAATTTTCAGGAATGTAAATAGAGTATAATAAATGAAAACATTAAGACGCGAGTGTTTATTTTACCAATAAATCAAACTTCTACTGTTCTTATTGTGATGGTAAAATATTAGGAGAGCTTGGCTCATCAGTAGTGAACCCTCCAGTTTGGTGAAACTGCTGGGAGGGTTCACTGCTTCTTTCTTATCTCCACACTGGGTGAAGTAGAATGCCTTTATCATTAAGACTGGGAGCACTACTCAGTGGCAGGCCGACTTAGCTCCAAAATAAATGGCCGCCTCTGACATGAGGAACAGACGCCATGTGCAGCCGCTCCTAATAATCCTGTATCCCTTACAGGATACTATCAGTCGAGCCAGCTGAACCCAGGTTTTTTAGTGAGCTTGTTACTGCTCTCCCTCCTTTTTCATCCGGGCTTGGGACCGGCAAAGAGGGAGAACAAGGTTCACCGCTGATGAGCTCTAATACCTATTATTTTTCATCGCAGTAAGGACAGTAGAAGTTTGATTTATTTGTGAAAGGGACACTCACGTCTTAATGTTTTCATTTGTTATATATAGATGGTGTGTTATTGCTTTATATTAATGTAAATAGTGCTGGATCTCGCTATAACTGCACCAATGAGGACTAAGTTGCTGCTTGCTATAACCCCAGTTAAAACATTTGGTAATTAAAACTTTACAACCACATTGCTGTCATAACAAGACCATGAACCTGTGGGGGCAGAGAGACTTCCTTCCAGCCTGCTGGGATGACGGACCACACCGTCAGCAAACATACAAGCGGGGGACATGAAATAGGAGATGACCACCGCTGTGCGGCGCGGCAGATCAGCAGAAGTGAAACAGAACCAGAATAGACATTTTAGGGTGTTGTCCTTTTGTCTTCCTCTGAAAATGTAGCTAATAAGTAATACCAATAAAACACTAACTTTGAAATACTTTCTGGGCCATCGCTGGACTAATAAATCGACACACCTACAAACCTTTCAATAGTATTAGTTTTGTAAACAAAAAAATACAACTTTTAATCAGGACAAGTGAGTAGAATTAATGAGGATGTATGAGGTGCAATCTGGATTATAGAATAGAATCACATAGTGAAAAAAGGGCCCAAATTATATAGGGGAAAAATTAATTGTAGCCATATTGCGTTTTCTTATTCAGTACTTTTGTTTGAAGATAGTTACAACCCTGTTGCCAAAATGTCATACATATATATATAATGCTGTGAGTGCAGTCAGGATATGCATTTTTTATTTATATATACAGTAGAGCCTCCTTGTAAAGACCTAGTTAAAGAGCCAAAGTGTTCTTTAGGGAGAGAGGTGTCCTCTTACAGGAGAGTTGCTAAATAGTAAAAATGGTAATATTATAATTGAAAACTGTCCTTTATAGAGAGGTGTCCTCTAGCATGAGTGTTCTCTCATGGAGGTTCTACTGTATATATAATACCTTGTAACAAGGGTCTTATTCAAAAGTGTGTTGAAATGTTGATGGTACCAGTGGTAGAGGTTTATCCCCACAACATACCTGGTAGAGGGTGCCCATGGTAGCGCTGTTGGGGGGAATGGAGTTGTTCACAAAGAAGAAGAGAGCATCCTCAGGCCGGAGGTGGATCCTCTTGCGGATCAGGAAGTAGAACTGTCCCACAGTGAGATCCGACGGCACCAGGTACTTCTTCTTGTCCAGGTCCGCAATGCGGGACTTGGGGGCCTTCTCCACAATCACCTGTGAAGCAAGGAGACATCTCAGCACCATCTCTGGTATTGTAAAAAAAAAAGTCAAACACTTACAGGGACACGATCCGGGTACTTCTTCCGGATCTTCTCTCCCTCCGATCGCCTCTTCTCAAAGGGGTTATCTTCCTTGTATTGAAATTTCATCTCTAGGAACTGCTGCAACAACAACAGAGTTAGGACACCACACATGCTTGGTAGTGACACAAGTCTAGAGCACAACTACCTTCATGACCAGCTTTCAGCATCATAAATTCACACTGCAAGAGGACATCTTTCTCTAAAAGAATTCTTTAGCTCTGCAATTGGATGTTGGGGATGTTTTGGTTTCCTTCTTAGCGCTCAATGCTTGGAATATAATACATGGATGAGTAGGTTGATTCAAAGAATGTGAAGCATCTACTGTAGATGATGAGGTCACTCGTGGATTTGTGCTGGTGATGTTGATACTTTAATGACACAGCACATAATTTTGCCATTCACCCAGTATAAGTCATTTTTGTCTTTGTGTCTCTTTTTATGAGTCTAGCTAGCTCCACCAGTCTGTTAGTCCGCCGGAACTGCTTAGTAAATATTGTTAACTTCGCATTTTCTGGTCCCAAGCCCGGATGAAAAAGGAGGAGGGGGAGCAGTAACAAGCTCACTAAAAAACCTGGGTTCTGCTGGCCCAGCTGATAGTACCCTGTAAGGGCTCCAGGGATACAGGATGAGTCTGTACTCCATGTTAGGAGCAGCTGCACATGGCGTCTGTTCCTCATGTCAGAGGCGGCCATTTCTTTTGGAGCTAAGTCGGCCTGCCACTGAGTAGTGCTCCCAGTCTTAATGACAAAGCATTCTACTTCACCCAGTCATGATGGTTGTCAAACAGACACCATCAAGGGTCACAACTTGATATTCTAATATGATTGAGTGGAGATAAGAAAGAAGAAGAAGTAAAAATTGTCAGCAGCTAAACTAGCCTGCCTGCTACTCTATCTACTAGCTGGTTGGTTTCCCCATAGGATGTGTTAGTTAAGAAGGAAACCTCTAGGACTGTCTCTTAGTGACTATTGCATCATGTTGGAACAGTTGTATTAACTGGCTGCCAATTCGGGGAAGGCAGATAATATTACCTGGTTTTTGTGATACAATATATACACTCCAACCCCGGAGTTTAAAAAAGGTTGAGAAAACTCAACTAACACCAGAGAAAAAAGAAGAAGGAAAGAGGACACTGTCTCATAGTGACTATTGCATCATGTTGAAATAGTTTTGAGTTGTATTAACTGGCTACTCATTGGGGGAAGAGAGAGATAATATTACCTGGTTTTTGTGATACATAATATACACTCTAACCCCGGAAAAAAGTTAAAAAAAAAAGAAAAGGTTGAGAAACTCAACAACAGAGAAAAAAGAAGAAGGAAAGAGGACACTGTCTCTTAGTGACTATTGCATCATGCTGAAACAGTGGTATTAACTGGCTACACTCATTGGAGGCAAGGAGATAATATTACCTGGTTTTTGTGATACAATATATACACTCCAACACCTGGGGAAAAATTGTTTAAAAAAGGTTGAGGAAACTCAACAGCAGAGAAAAAAGAAGGAAAGAAGGAAGGAGGCAATGTCAGCGAGGAGGTATCAACATATAGATGACAGATTCCATTCCTCCAAGATACTATGAAACAATGAAACAATTATAGATTAGAAACCAAATCTTCAAATTATTGAAATCTCTGCAACACTATTTGTTGCCATCAGATACAAAATAAATACTGAAATTTGATTCATTTTTAGTACTGTTGTCTGATCATGGTAACAAAGTATTGTTACCCCAAAATATCGCAAACATTTCAATAATTTGGAGATTTTTTTTTACCTTTTATTACCTAGAACTTTTATGTTCACAAGGTATAATAAGGCCAAATCCAAATTATTGAGATGTTTGTGACGTTTCGGTACAAATGCCATTACAAAAACGTTTCACACTATTTGGCGTTATTACCTTGTGTTTCTAATCTATAATATACTTTTACCTTACAAAGATTTTATGCTAACCCCAGTTCACAAATTTGGAAAACTGCTTTTTCACCTGTGTAGACATGTGAAGGATGGTCTAAACCTTTGGTTTTCGACCACTTCCGGGTTTGACTCCCACAATGAGCATTTTTTTACTGATAAAAAAAATGCTCCAATGGCCTCCGAATCTTTCAAAAGTTCAACCCCACAAGCGAGTGCAAGTAACCAAACGGAGCACTGGCACATTAGTAAGTGCAAAAGTCGAACTGCTTTTCACATGTGTAGACATGTGGTGCACTTATAGTAAAAAAGCAGTTGCCTACTTTTACCCACCATGATTATCATAGCCTGTACCACGTGTACTAGGGATAAGCAAAAAAAACACAATTGGAATAATTAAAACTTGGGATGTTCTAACTAAGTTGGGAGTGAGATTCCACTGTGATCACCATCACAGAGGTCCTAAACAAACAAACAAATTGCAGCGAGCTGACCAGGATTGGGACTTGGCCAACACCTGGCCATGGGGATGTCTGCCGCTATTTTTGACCCCCCCCCTACTTCCAAGGCTACTCAGGAGGTTTGAAGTAAACCTGGCGAGTATTTCCGCACACAGCTTACATAATAAAAACCTCTCTACCAAGAGGTCACTCACTCACACTTAGCTGGTTTTTATTCCTTTACACCAAAGCTATGAGCATAAGATTGCTACAGCCATCATCCAGGACGGCTCACAGTGAACTCCTAGTTGCTTGAAATCTCTATAATCTTCTTCTTCTTGCTTATCCCTAGTACACGTGGTACAGGCCACAATAATCATGGTGGATAGAAGTAGGTGAATGCTTTTACTGTAAGTGCATCACATGTCTACACATGTGAAAAGCAGTTCGACTTTGCACTTACAAATGTGCCAGAGCCCCGTTTGGTTACTTGCACTCGCTGGTGGGGTAGGACTTTTGCAAGAATCGGGGGCTATTTAGCATTTTTAAATTTTTTTTTTTTTTTAAACATAAAAAAGTGCCCAATGCGGGAATAAAAAGTGCCCAATGCGGGAATCGAACCCGGGTTGTAGTGGTCGAACGGTTTAGACCATCCTTCCACCGACCCCAAATCTCTATAATGAGTCGTGTTAATGTAAAAGTGTTAAAGTACATTTGGATTATAGATTATAATAAAAAATGAAAATAAGACCTAATCTAAATAATTTTTTAGGGTGTAACGTTTCGGCAACAACATTGTCACCATCATCAGACAAAGGAGTAAATGAGAAAAATACCACAGCAAGTTCTTAAACAGATAAGGAAAATACCTTAATTCTAAGAAGAATATTTCAAGTTGTTTTAAAAAATAATTTTTCCATATCTGTTATCTTCCTTATCTGTTTAAACACTTGATAACAGTACTAATTAAGAACTTGCTGTGGTATTTTTTCTCATTTACTCTTTTGTCTAATGATGGTGACAATGGTGTTGCCGAAATGTCACACACTAATAAATTATTTGGATTAGGTCTTATTTTCTTTTCTTTTTTTATTTCATTTTTAATTATTCTGTTATTGCAGTAGAACAACTTCCATGAAAAGACACTCTCGCTAGAGAACACCTCTCTACAAAGGGCAGTTTTCATTTGTAAAATTACCATTTTATAGCTCTCCTATAAGAGGACACCTCTCCCTAAAAGAACACTTTGGCTCTGCAATTAGGTGTTGTCCTTTTACAGAGAGGTAGTTCTATTGTATTTTAATTTATTTTAGAATAATCAGAAAGGGCACCACAGAAATGACTGGTATAATTTGACCAGTTGACCACTGTTTTGGCGGTAACTAGTTAGAGATAAACAGGCCAGTTATCTTTAGCCTCGAGATTGGAATATTTTTAACATGTCCTGTCTCAGCTACAACCCCTTCTACATCTGGGTCTGATGAGACCCAGAACGGACCATGAACCCAGCATTGGACTCAGTGACCATGGTCCACTCAGATGATAGAAGCACTTCCCCAAATAAACCTACTGAGCCTTACATCACCGCCTCTGTCATCACACTTTATCATCAATTTATTATCGTGATACTTCTGTTGAAGGACTGACAAGTCCAAAAGTTTGAAAATAAAAAGTTAAACAAGAAACTTAACCCTGGAAACTATTTATTTTATAACAGAGAACTTGGGAAAACAAATCAATTAAATTTAAGAAAAAAAGAAGGCATCTCCTGATCTTGCAACTTAAAAAGTCACTGATGGCTTGCGCCATCTATTAAAATTAATATCAACTAATTGTTGATTTGTAATTACACCAATACCTCGCTTTGCGTCGTTTCGTTTTGGGTTTGTTTTTTTTTTTGGAAGTTGCGTCGCTGCTTAATTTTTACTGATTTTCACTGTGCGCCGTTAGCTTTTCGAAGTTGCGTTGTTTTGGATTCGAGTCTTTAATTTTTTTTTTTCCTAAAACATGGCAACACCTTTGTTTTTGATTGCGCCTTCACATATTTTCACTTTGTGTCGTTTCAATTTGCGTCGTGTTTTTTTGGAACGTAACCCCGACGCAAAGCGAGGTATGGGTGTATTCCCCCAAAAGGTATTGGCCAACTAATGGCTAACTAAAAAAACCATCTATGTTTTGTGAAAAAATAAATAGTACAAATGTGATATTGTACTGGAATAAGGTGCATAAATTGGCAATGAAAAAGGCATCTCCTTATCGTGCACCATCAGCAACTTTCAGTTGCACAATAAGGAGATGCCTTTTTCTTAATTTCTATATTTTGTTTAAGAATTATCCTTTTTCTCCAAAATTAAGTTAGGTTCAACACACACACACACACAAAAATAAACAATTAAACAAAAGTTTTATAAAATACAACATGAAAATATATGGAGTGTTAGCAATTAGCAAAAACTTTCATAGGTGGCGCTGTACATTGCCAGGGCTGTACTTTCGAGGCGTTTTACACAAGTTAATGTTACAATTTCAGTGAAACACTTAAATCCATTTTGATTTATTATTTATAATATAAAAAAATATATTTAAAAGTTGAAAACACCATTTTTTTAAATATCAAACTGATCTGTTTCTCATGTCAGAGGCGGCCATTTCTTTTGGAGCTAAATCGGCCTGCCACTGAGTAGTGCTCCCAGTCTTAATGACAAAGACATTCTACTTCACCCAGTCATGATGGTTGTCAAGCTTTACAAGCTTGATACCTTAATATGATTGAAGGGAGATAAGAAAGAAGAAGAAGAATATTAAATTAAGTACTCAAACTAACCTATTTTTTTTAACCTATCTGAAACTAACCTAATTTAATGATTAATCAAAAATGGGTATTTGGCTAACTCTCTGGAATAATTACAAATCAACGAATAGTTGATATTTATTCTGATAGATGGTGTCACCTATCAGCAACTTTCAGTTGGACAATAAAGAGATGCCTTTTTTTTTTCTTTCGCAATTTATGTACCTTATCCCAGCACAATATTTCTCTCTTATTTGTACTATTTTTTCATATATATATCATTTATAAAATTTATTTAAGATGAAGTAATAAAAAAAAAATAATAAAAATGATGAAAAAGGAAGTTTTTGTTTGTATTTGAAAAAGGCAGCCATATTTGATGCACTACATACAAGAAATAAATACAATTTTTAATATTTATAAATAAAAAATTTAAGTAAACATTGATATTATCTAATTGTGTTTAATCTTTTTTAAGGAGGCATATATATTATTATTATAAAAAACAATATAGAACAAAGGGTGGTAGGATTTCGTAAAATGAAAGCTTGTTTATACAAATACATAAAAATAGATCAAATTACTTTTTTTTTTTTAATGATCAATAAATAGTTAATATAAAATAATAATGCGTGTTTCTTTTTTTATAAATCATTTAGATATTTTTATTTGTTTACAAAAATTGTTTTCTGTCATTTAAAAAAATATTTAGGTTCATTCAAATCATTATTTTTTTATTAAGAATATAAAAGCTATATTTTAAAAAATGAAATGTCTTTTATTTTATGAAATATAAATCTATATTCAAGAGAGAGAGAGACTTGTATAAATAATACAATTTATAATTTTCTTTTATAGTTTCTTTAGTTCTCATATTCTATAATTGTTTATAAACAAAATATATTCAATTTTTAATGTTTGCTATTTTTTAAATAAAAGCATTTTTATTAAATTGACCTCCAAGTGATATTAAAGTTTTACTTTTGCATTAAATATCAGCAGATTTCTTTAATATTTGTCTCTAAATACATATGCCATTCTATATATATAAATTAATAATTCAATTAATTATAAAATAATTTCAATATGCTCGTAGAAAAGAGGGAATGTCTTTCTTTAAACACAAATGCGAAGTAAAAGACCACCATCTGTAGACTAAGTAAATAAACCTTTAGGCCTAAAATCGAACAATTCAAGTATAACTATATATTAAACAATATTCGTTATGAGTTTTATAATTGATATAACTAGTAATAAAAGCTACAAACCTTTTTAAATAAAATCAATCAAATGAAAATATATAATAAGCCCTCCCTTTCCAAATCTTGCGCAAAAACAATTTAGAAATACAATTATAATGCGTCACGTTACTAGCCTCGAGCCTAGAACACTTACTATTTTTTTGTTTTTTAATAATAATAATAAATTTCACAGAACAACTAAAATGAGTTGTTTTTTATTTGTAAGTTTCTTATATTGTATATAAAATTTTCATTTAGTTCTCGACCGATTTTACTTACTTTAAAAATATATTTAATTTGTAAATTATATATTTTTTTATGTTGGTGAAGAAAACTTATATCAAGTTCTGAATACATTCAAAACTATTTTACATTTTATGCAAAATAAAATATATTTATCAAATTTATTGTTCTTTATCAATATATATAATGTTTTCTTTTGCGCTATTTTTAAATACAAAAATTCATTCATTTTCTATTACTAATTCTATGCCACGTCAAATATGTTATAAATTTCATTTTTATTCAAATGAAAATTCTTACATATTGTCATTCTAACATATTGGATATTACTTTAATAGTTTCCTGAGTAACTCTATAGGCCCTGAAATACCTTTACATCATTTTTCTGAAAGTCCCACCTTTCTTATTGAGATGAGAATTCATACCAGGCCATCGACGTTGTCGTTGTTGTAATCTATTGCCTCGTGGTTTGAATCATATCTGGCCTTATCCTTTTCTTGGGCTTTCAAGGTTTCTAATATTTGCTAACTGCCTAGTCTCTTCGACTCGCGGCGCAATCCCTTGGCTATATTCCTCTTGGAGCTCTTCTATGGGTTTAGAAATAAGGTATCTACAGTTGTTTCAGTTTCACGTCCGTATGTAATTATGCCTGTCTGCGCGCGCGCGCCTGCTGTGCGGTGTTGTAGGCGAAAATGACTGTAGAGAAGGTTAACCTGTCAGTCATTATGTTCAACATATATATACATCTCCAGCATGTTGGCTAAGGTTTTGTTTAACCTTTCAGTCAGTCGTGTACAGGTGTTCATATACCCCTGATAAGTCCTGGCTAAAAGTATTTGCTTCTAACCCTCTAATATATTTCAGAAAATCCTAGGCGAACCTCTGTAGGAGCGTCGTGTAGGCTTCTCAGTAGGTCCAACTTTAGGTGCTTGGGGATGACGAGGAGGTGTGGGTTTTCTAGGGAGTCGAAGTTCTTTTTGTACAAAGTTCCTTTCATCCTTCCCCTTTGCGGTCACTATTTCAGCCTACTGTGAATAGTTTAAAATAACCTGAATTTAATTATTAGAGCGACAGTTCAATCTGAGAGGTCGTCTCCACAGCAATTGTTTTCAGAGGTCCTAGAGCCTTCTCTTTCCTCTCCGATCATTTACTCACAGTTTTTTCTCCTGGACCCTGCTTCCTGTGTGCGTCCTTACCACTTACCAAACAAAACAAGACTGCATCGAAATCACCACATATATATATTGTTGCACCAAGTTGAAGCTTTGCAGGGTCGTCGACCTTGGTTTCTTCCTTCTTGGTGTTATACACGTTTCCCGAGCGGGTTTCCATATTAAAAGTAAATAAATAAAATTAAATAAAAATAAATTACCTTTTAAAGTTATTGTGTTTATTTATTCTTGTCTTCCTCGTAGGTTGCGATCCGCAGTCTTCGTCTAGGTCCTCTCCCCCTCCAATCAGCAATAAAGATATATGTACAAGAAATATTTAAAAAGGAGTGAAACTATAAAAAGGAATGATGCTAATCTAAATATTCTGTTTTAAATAAATATTAAATATCATAGAATATTTTGAATAAATGTAAGGCGCATTAAAATTGATGTAAAACTTCCCCCTCTTCAGAGGTTGTCACGTCCTCGTGAATGACCTCATCCATTCTCTCATAATAAGGCTTGATTCTTGAAACATGAACTATCAGAGGGTCTTGGCCCGGATTATCTTTCGGTTCTATTAGATAATTGACGCTAGACATCTTTTTTTAATATTCTATATGGACCAAAATATTTTCTCAGAAGTTTCTCACACTTTCCTATTTTCCTAATTGGTGTCCAAACTGCTACTAATTCTCCTGGTTCATAGCTTCTTTCCATGCGTTTCTTGTCATAGTTCTTTTTCATTCTTTCTTGAGTCTTTATTGTGTTGTTAATAACTAATTTTCTTGTTCTGTCTATTTTGTCAAAGTGATGTTTTATGTATTCATCATAATCATCCTTGTCAATGTCCACCGAGATATTCCTGTCGTCCAAAAGAGACGTGGGTTCTCTTCCAAACATCAGGAAAAAGGGAGAATATCCTGTGATTTCCTGAATTGTAGTATTGTAAGCGTGAGTGATGAACGGGAGTATTTCGTCCCAATTCTTCTGATCAGTGTTCACATACATACTGAGCATATTGATCAATGTTCTATTTAACCGTTCTGTCAATCCATTAAGTCTGGGGATGATAGCTTGTTGTGTTGGCCGGACAATAAACAGCACGCGCAGCACCGCTCCGGTAAATATAGTTATATTACTAATATTTCAGTGTATATTTGCCTTATACTATGAAAGGGATAATATGGTTACTCTTAATACTTGTGGTATGCAACACTAAATATGTAAATTTACTCAAGGTAACGCACTATGCAAAAATCTCAGTACGAAGGGATAATGATGGACAATGTGGTCAAAATATAAACTTACCATCTGGGAATATATCTGGTAACCAAAAAAGACTGCTATGTATCATTCTGGCTCTATTATTTATCTCAGGCATTGAACAAAACCCAGACCCCCCAACCAAAAGGCAAACTACATTGACTGCGCCAGTACACTCAGGAGAGAGGGAATCAATAGATGGCGAGCTAAAAATGCTAATCTTAAACATGGCGGCGGAAATAAGGAGTCTAGGAGAGAGAATTGACATCAGACTTACCAAAATAGAGACTCGAATGGACGATTGGGATATGCGATTCTGCAATATGGAGGAGAAGCTAACTAAATGTACAGAGTCTCAACAAGCTACCGAAAAATTGGCTTCATGTAATTCGTTAAAGGTAAATGAACTGGAGGCTAGAGTCGATTTTTTGAGACGAGATTGCGTGAGACCAATCTAGTGTTCTATGGTATTGAGAGGGAGGGTGACGAAAACTAGGCAGATTGTAACTTAAAGATTCAAAACGTAATTAGAGATAAAATGGAAATCGGAGATGATTTAAAAATAACAAAATGTCACCGACTTTCACGCGGATCCAATGCACCAGTTCTTGTTGTGGTGCCTGATTATGCTGATAGAGCAAAAATATTTAAAAATGCCTACAAACTCAGAGATACTAAAATTTCGATAAGTAAAGATTATAGTAAAATGTTAGAGAGCAACGGCGCATCCTAATTGCAAAAAGGAAAGAATTGGGTGAAAGGGGAATAAAATCGAAGTTGAGAGATAACAAGCTTTTTGTAAATGATAAAGTCTGTAAAGTGATGAATGGCCAAGTTGTTGATAGCACAGGAGCTGCTATATAGCAACAACCTCGTAGAAACAATTGTGTAAATAGAAGAAATACGACATCAAAATCACAAATTAATTCTCCACCCAACAATCAAATAACGGAAAGTTACTTCGACAAAAATACATGTAAATTCGATTTTCAAGACGCTGACAATGCAATTTTTTCTGAAAATTCATCGCGGAAAAAATAATATGTTGGAATATAAATGGTTTCTATAGGATTCTTTCGATATTTCCACTCCTCGAGCACATAAAGAATTACGAAATTTTTGCTCTACTTGAAACATGGTGCCTGAACAGGACTAACATAACACTAAAAGATTATCATATCATCGAATTACCTGCCACTAAAGAATCTGGAAGGGGAAGAGGGTCAGGGGGTATGATTGTCGGTTTTAGGGAAGGCGGGCAATATAGATTAGACAATTCAGAAAAGGATGGCACTTGGTTATCTATTTTCTTATCAACAAACACAAGAGCCCTCCAACATGTTATCTGTTTGATATTTGTATACCTTCCTCCAAACCAAATACAGCTGCATAACTTAGATAAACTGTCTACATATATTCAAAAGCAAATAGCAGATGGAAATTTTTTAGAGAAAACCACACCAAGATGCTCTGCGGTGAGGACCCGATTTGTACCTTCTGTAATTCAAAACTAAAAAATGAAATCACTCACTATATTTTTTATTGCTACGCTCTGAAAGAAGAAAGAAGAACCCTTATGCTCAAAACTGGGCAACTCTGTGCTTCACTTCCATCAATAATTGACAATATGACCCAGAATAAGTATATTGCTACGGCGTTTTATGGTTTCCACAAGTCCATATCTCAGAAGAAGGCCAAGTGACACTCACTCCTCACTTTCTTACTGCTACTCTTTTTGTGTTGTTTTTCTTGCTTCCCTCTTTCTCCTTCTTGTTTTTTTTTCCTTTTCTTCTGTATATATCGCTATTTCCTTTGTCTCACTGCTTTGTTCTTATGCATACCTCTGGTGAATCCTGTATAGGGTCAGTGACCCTGAATAAAGCTTTTTGTTGTTCTTGTTGATAGCTCGTTGTGAAGCAATGTTTAATCTTGCACATTTTAATCACCTCTTCCATTAAATTACTGGTAAATTGAGAGCCCCTGTCACTAATAAGATATTGTGGGGCTCCGTGCCGGAGAAAAATATCCTCTACTAGAAATTTTGAAACTTCTTTCACTGTTGCTTCCGAGACTGCTTTTGTTTCTGCATATCTAGGGTAGTAGTCCGTCAGCACGATTATCCATTTTTTCCTGTTTTTCGTAGATGGCAATGGAACAACAAAGTCAATTCCAATTCTTTCGAAAGGAAAGTTGGCAGGGGGAATGGGCTGTAGTAGTCCAGAAGGTAATTGGTTTGAGCCTTTTCTACTTTGGCAAAGGTGACACGTCTTAACGAATTCTGAGACATCCTTTAGCATGGATGGCCAAAAGTATTTACTCTTTATTCGGTACATGGTTCTGGCGACACCCAGATGGCCATTCGACATATGATTGTGATATTCTTTCATAATTTCTTTCTTTTTCTTCTCTGGAACCACAAGCAACCACGCCCTGCCTTCAGGGTTCGGGGTTTTCTTAAAGAGGCATCCATCTTCTACTTTAAAGTTTTGCGCAATTGATCGCCTGCTTCCATTAAGGTTTTTCTTAACACTTTCGATAAACTTATCCTCTTCGTCTGTTATTTGATTTAAAAATAGCCTTTCAAAATCCTCATCCCAATCAGTTTCTGGTAAGGGTCCCCTAGATAAGCCATCGGCGTCCAGATGCTTCTTTCCTGATTTATGTATTATATCGAAGTCATATTCTTGAATTTTTAATGCCCATCTTGCCAATCGACCTGTTGGATCCTTCAAGTTTTTGAGCCAGCATAAGGCGTGATGGTCTGTTACTATTTTAAAGTGTCTTCCATAAAGGTAGGGCCGTAATTTTGACATTGACCAGACAACGGCCAGACATTCTTTTTCAGTTGTTGAATAATTTTGCTCCGCTTTACTTAGGGTACGACTCAAATATGAGATCACCTTCTCTTCACCACCGATGTCTTGGACAAGTGTTGCACCTATGCCGATGTTGGACGCATCAGTATGAACATAAGTAGGCGCATTTGGATTGAAGTGACCTAAAATTGGTGGACTTAATAGTGCTGTTTTTAGGGTTTGAAACGCTTCCTCGTGTCTTTCTGTCCAGGTAAATGATACACTTTTTTATAAGGTTGGTCAAAGGGTCAGCAATTTTTGAGAAATCTTTGATAAATTTTCTATAATATGAACACATTCCCAAAAATGATTGTACTTCTTTGACCTTTTTGGGCCGAGGAAAATTTCTGACAGCTTTGATGTTATGTTCCGCGGGTTTTATACCATGTTTGCTCGTTATATAGCCGAGAATCTCCAATTCTTCAAAAGAAAATCGGCATTTTTTGTCGTTTAACCTTAAATTAGATTTGAAGTAAACGAAAAAATTGCGCTACAAATTTTAAAATAAAACTACAACCTTTCGCAATAAGTTTCTTTTATTATGATATGATAAAATATCATAATAAAAGAAACTTATTGCGAAAGGTTGTAGTTTTATTTTAAATTAGATTCACGAAAACATCTAAAAACAGCTTCAAGTCTTTTGAGGTGCGTTGGAAAATCCGGGCTATATATGATAACATCATCCAGATAACACAAACAAATTTGCCATCTTAGATTTCCAAGCATATTCTCCATATTTCTCTCAAAGGTAGCAGGCGCGTTACAAAGCCCAAAAGGCATCACGTTAAATTCATATAATCCATGCGCTGTAGTGAAAGCTGTTTTCTCTTTGTCTCTTTCTTCGACTTCAACTTGCCAATATCCAGATCTGAGGTCTATTGCTGAGAAGTATGTAGATCCTTGGAGAGTATCCATAACTTCGTCTATTCTAGGGATCGGATAGACATCTTTTACTGTCACATTATTCAGTTTTCTGTAGTCCACACAAAATCTGTATTTACCATCTCGCTTCTTGACCAATATTACTGGAAAAGACCAGGGGCTAGAAGATGGCCTAATTATGCCTTCTGTAAGCATCTCGTCAATTTTCTCTTTTATAATATCTCGTTCTTTAGCACTTACCCGGTAAGGCTTGTGTTTAATTGACTTCGCGTCTTCTGTGTCTATCCGATGTTTTGCCAAATTGGTTCTCCGTAATCTCGACGAAAACAGATCTCCATACCTTTCTAAAACTTGTTTTAACTCCTTCTGTTCCTTTGGTGAAAGATTTTCGTTTACTTGGAATCTAGGTTCTTCGTTCTCTTCTACCTCTCTTTCTCGACTCATATTTATTTTCGCTGGACTACTTCCAAAAGCCAATGTTTGGTTTTTCATTATTTTTAAAGGTCGAGGATACGGATTAGTTATCCAGATAAGTGTTTCCCTATTTATAACATTGATCAAGCTTCTTGCTAGACGAAGTCCATTTGTTTGAAACATTTTGCTGCTCTCCTCGATAATATATTCCCCATCCTCTGTTTCTACCAATGCCTTGATCAGTTTAATTGAACATTCCGGTACAATGGAATCCTTGGCACTCTTTATTTTCAACATTTCAAAATTGATTTCGTCATGATTATTCGTCAAATCGTATTTTATAGTTTCTTGCTTACAATCTATTTTCGCGTTCATTTTCTTAAGGAAATCTCTTCCAAGAATTAATGTCCGTAAATGCGTTTTCAATATCACAAATTTGTGTGATAATGTTTCGTCATCAATTTTTATATTTAAAAATATACTTCCTACCATGTCTAATTTTTTTCCATCGGGTCCTGCACAAGTTTTTGCGAGATTACTTATACCATGGCCTGTATCGAGGGCCGTTCTGAGGTCGACCACTGAGAGGTCAGCGCCTGTATCAACCAAAGCTTCAAAAGTCCCTATCTTGTCCACATGAATTTTTAATTTGTATTTAGGGTCCAACTTCTTGATTCCGTTTATGGTCGACTTGCTTTGATTGACAGATTCAGGCGCGACGCTTAGTTTAAATCTTCCAACACGGAATATCTATTCCGGGTAGGAATATTTGTCTGTGAGCTATGACATACATCAGCATAAAGCCGAGGTCCCGATTTATCTGATATTCCATTCATTTGGCATTTCTCTTCGACCTTCTCTTGGGTAGCTGTTGGATCCTCTTCTAGGATTCTTATAAACTTAACCCTACAATAACGGGCCACGTGCCCTGGCTTGTTACACTTAAAGCAGATTGGTCTTCCATCTTCCGTCCTATTTTTGTTCACTTCTTGGCTTTTATTGTAGGTGTTTCTCTGAAGGTTTGGTTTCGGCACAAAGTTTGGATTATAAGGACGTCTAGGGGTAGAGGGCTGGGGAAAGTTGTTTCGATACTGCCTGGGAGTAGGAGGGGAGTCATTCTTGTAATTATTGTAAACAGGGGCTTGGGGCCTGGAAGTGGTCTGATAGTTTCGCGTGGCAGTCGGCGGCACGTTCCTCGATTGTTGTTGGGGTCTAGGATTGCGTGGACCGTTATATAGGTTTATGGATTTCTCCACACGTTCCCGATACTTCTTTTCAAAGGAATCCATTTTCTTGCACACGACGAGAAGTTCATCGGTCGTTTTAGGAGGGTCCAGGTAGAGCGCGAATGAGTACTCTTTTTTCAGTCCTCCAATGACATGTTCGATTTTCGTTTCTTCTTCCATTGCGGGGTCAACCTTGTTGCACAACACTAAGATGTCTTCCGCGAACCTGATTGCTGGTTCATTCCAGTGTTGCATTCTGCTAAGCTTCATTCTTAATTCCTCTTTATTCGCGTCCAGAGAAAAGTCCTGAATGAGGCGGATTTTAATATTTTCCCAACTCGTGAAACTAGCTTTGTGCAAATTTAACCAGGTTTTAGCACTTCCCGTCATGTTCATGGCGGCATAACGGGCAATTATGTAGTCTGCCCAATGGTACAGGAAACTAATCTCTTCGAGGGATTCTATCCATGGGCGAGGGTCGTCTGTCCCGTCATATTTCGGAATTTCTATATTGGGGTTCAAAGCAACTGGTTCGAAACCAGCATCTCTACCAATTGTTGCACCAAGTTGAAGCTTTGCAGGGTCGTCGACCTTGGTTTCTTCCTTCTTGGTGTTATACACGTTTCCCGAGCGGGTTTCCATATTAAAAGTAAATAAATAAAATTAAATAAAAATAAATTACCTTTTAAAGTTATTGTGTTTATTTATTCTTGTCTTCCTCGTAGGTTGCGATCCGCAGTCTTCGTCTAGGTCCTCTCCCCCTCCAATCAGCAATAAAGATATATGTACAAGAAATATTTAAAAAGGAATGATGCTAATCTAAATATTCTGTTTTAAATAAATATTAAATATCATAGAATATTTTGAATAAATGTAAGGCGCATTAAAATTGATGTAACAATATTAATATGTTTGAAAATAGAGCAATCCATATATCACAATATTTAAAAATGCCTATATTGGATCATAAAGTTTTTATTTCCGATATTTCGTGTGGCAACTCGCCAAACTTCCTCAGGGAAAAAGATCGCTTTGAGAAGCTCGCTTATCAATTCGCATACGCGAGCTTCTCAAAGCGATCTTGTTCCCTGAGGAAGTTTGGCGAGTTGCCACACGAAATATCGGAAATAAAAACTTTATGATCCAATATAGGCATTTTTAAATATATAAATATATGTATGTATAATGGGTACTGTTGCGTGGCTGCTGTATCAAGGATAACTATATTTATCTTTGTGAATTATGGAGAACAAATCAAGTTAAAAGACAAGGAACATCATTCAATAAACGCCGTCAACAAGGGCGAGGAAGACTTCTTCTTCCTTATCGGTCTGTCCGCCCTCCTGTCCACAGGTAGTGGATGGTTTTAGCCTACTTTGGAGGTTGTTGTGTAATACTATTTAAAATTAGCTGATTTTCATAAATGTTATAAACGATTTCAAATAATTACTATTGCAAGATTATGCTGCTAATATAACAAATAACTTTTACAAATATGATAGTCAACACAAAGCAATAACGCGCCATTTATACATATAAAATGAAAGGATTTAAAAGCACGAATGTTTCTTTTATACATAATACAATTGCAGTAGAAGTTTTGATATAGGCTTAGCAAAATACGGTTATTCTTTTTGAGGATTTCTGGTTGTTTTGTTTGTACTCACGTATATTGTAGTTACGAGGACATCCCTTTAGATAAAAACAAATATATATTTATTTAAGGAACGACTTGTTCCATTACATATATTGTTAAGACAAGTTAGCGGTAAACATCAGCAAGGTTGAAGGTAGTCGTTGGAAGTTACGTCATAGTAGTGACGTCATAGTGTGACGTAGCATCGATGATGATTAAAGTCAAAGTTTGCGTAACAATTCCCTCCTTACTTTGGCTTTATTCCCACGATGCTGAGGCTCTCCAGGTGTTTCTTCATCTGGTCTCGGGATAGGTCCTTTGTGAAGATATCCGCCTCCAGGTCCTGGGATGGCTTGTACAGAAGGCAGATGTCTCTGGATTCATAACAGTCTCTCAAGAAGTGGTACTTTCTGTTGATATGTCTACAGCGACTGCTTTGTTTAGGGCTGGAGATCCAGTTGATCAATGACTGGCTGTCTGTATAGATCGCAGTTGGTTTTTCCATGAAATTCCATTCTTCCAGCTCTCGTAACAGGTTTATTATCCACTTGATTTGACAGCAGCTTTCACAAGCAGCTATCATTTCCGCTTCCATTGTGGAGAGGGCGACGAGTGGTTGTTTACTACTTTTCCAGTCTATAGTTGCTTCGCCGAGCTTCAATACATATCCGCCGTAGGATTTTCCATCATGAGTGGTCGACCAGCTGGCATCGGTGTAGGACTTCAGGATTCCAGTCTTTCCTCTTTCAAATTTCACTCCTAGGTCAATTGTTCCTCGTAGGTATCTCATCACTCTTTTGATTGCTGTCCAGTGCATCTGTTTTGGTTGTCTGGAGTATTGTGAAAGTTTGCTAGTGATGTAAGCGATGTCGGGTCTGGTGTTAACAGCTAGAAACATTAGCATTCCAAGGGCTTCTTGGTAAGTGTGCTGATCACAATTGTCATCTTCAATATGATTGTCCAAATTGATTTCTTTGGAACCTGGTGTTGGAACTTCCTTACAAGTTTCCATTCCATATTTCTGCAATATTTGTTGTACATAGTGGCTTTGCTGTAGCGAAATTCCCTCCTTGTCTTGTATGATCTTGATTCCCAAAAACATGCCTTTACATGTTACATCCTTTATTTCCAGGTGATGTCTCAATTTATTGATGAATCTGTTTGAGGTATCTTCAGAATCTGAGACAGTGATAAAGTCGTCCACATATATCCCTACATAGAAGTATTTATCTTCATTTTCCCATTTAAATAGGCAAGGATCAGATTTAAGTTTTTCCAGTCCACAGTCATGAAGTACTTGACTGAATCTCTCATACCACGATCTTCCGGATTGAGGTAGACCGTAAATACTTTTGTTGAGTTTGCAAACTCTGTTTCTGTCTTGGACAAATCCAGCAGGTTGTTCCATGAATATTGTATTTTCAATGTTTCCATTTAGATAGGCTGCTTTCACATCAAATAGTTTAATGATTGAATCTTTTGTTGCTGCCATTGACAAAATAGTCCTGAGGGTGGCATTTTTAATTACAGGGCTGAAACTTTCGTTGTAATCTCTTCCTGGGATTTGGTTGTATCCCATTGTAACAAGTCTAGCTTTGTAAGTTTTGTTTTCTTGGTCTTTAGATATTTTGAACACCCATTTACTTTTGACAACTTTAGCGTTTACAGGTCTAGGTACCAGTTCCCATACTTGATGCGAGTATATGTTCTGTATTTCCTCAAGCATTGCGTTCTCCCAATGTTTCTTGTCTTCGCATGCGATGGCTTCATCATAGTCTTTCGGAATGGTTTCATTCGTAGTAGCCAGAACGTAGTCATCGAATCTTTTAGGTATTGTTCGAGTTCTTTGTGGTCTGTCTGATTCACTTAACTCTGTCTGTCTGTTGACCATGGTATCTGGTGCTGGCTCTTCAATATCAACATCTGATAGAACATGATTGTTCAGTTGTTCATCCTCCTGAATGAAGAAATATGTGTCAGTGTCCGTATTATTATCACTTTGGTTTTCTTCTGAGATGTCATTATTGTTCTCTCTGAAGTGAATGTCTGCGGTTTCAAGAATGATTCTCGCTGTGATATCAAATACTCGATAAGCTCTTCTGCACCTTGAATAGCCCACAAATATTCCTCTCTTAGATTTAGCTTCTAGTTTGTGTCTTTGATGATTCTCGAGTTTATAGAAGACTTCACAACCAAATCTCATGATGTGAGAGACGGATGGCTTTTTACCTTTCCATTTTTCCATAGGGGTAGTGTCTGGGTCATTAGTTGTGGGAGTTAGATTGTACAGATATGCAGCTATATTGACAGCTTCTGCCCAGAAGTGTAGGGGTAATTGGGAGTCTGCCAGAAGTGTTCGGCCTTTGTCTAATAGTGTTCTGTTAGCTCTTTCAACTCTCCCATTGCTTCTTGGGGTGTACGGTGTAGTTAGTTCATGTTTAATTCCTCTGGATTCTATGAAGGTTTCAAGGTTTTTATTGATAAATTCTGTTCCGTTATCTGTTCTAAGTCGTTTTAGTTTTGAGTTTAGCTCGTTTTCTCTCTTTACAATAAACTTCTTCAAAACTTCTGCTGCCGAGAGTTTATCTTTGAGAAATTCTACAAATATTCTCCTAGAAAATCCATCTACGATGGTCAAGAAATATTTACTTCCGCCCAAGGAGTTTATTCTCATTGGACCACAGAGATCGACATAAATGGCTTCAAAGGGGTAGCTTTCCTGATTGCTATCTATGTGAACATAGGGTACTTTGGTCATTTTTCCCAATGAGCAAGCATCACATTGATCAAGGGTACCATTTATAGAGTTCAAGCTTTTTAGAAGATTGTTCTTCAAAATCAGGTCTAATTTGTTGTCACTAGGATGTCCTAACCTTCTGTGCCATGCAGTCCTAGAATTGTCCTTTGAAATCAAGCAATGTTCATTTGGAACATGAGTTGCTTCAGATAAACGTGATAGGTTCAATGTGTACATGTTACCATCAAAGTTTCCTGTTCCTATTAGCTTGTCATCAGAAAAGTATATGTATGCTCCTTCAGAATTCAAAAGAACAGAGTTCCCTCTTCTTACTACGCTTGGAATGGACATTAGATTTCCTTTCAGGTGTGGTACATGGAGGACATTATGCAGGGTTACAGCGTTGTTAAGTTTGTCCTTACCTTGTACAGTAGCTTGGATTAATCCTGATGAGGCAGATTCGATGTGTCTCCCTTCTTCCGCCACTTGTATGCTTCTTTTATCCTCCGCCTTGTGCTCGATCCATTCACCATGGGAAGTCATGTGGCTTGTGCACGCAGAATCAATTATCCACACGTCCTGAGTTGTCGGGCGTTCCTCCCTTGTGCTTGCATGTAGTGCGTATTCTGAAGTGGAGTCTCTTCGTTGGGATGGTTCCTCCGTTCGTTCTTGGATTGCTGACCTGGCTGTGTCTTTGTTTTGTTTTGGTCCTTTATGGTAGTTCCTTGTACTGGCCATGTTATTTTTGTTTGTTGTATTCTTTTGATTTCCTTTGTTGTCAGGGTTGAACCAACAGTCTTTCTTGAAATGTCCTTTTCTTTCGCAAATGAAGCATGATTTTTCTTTGAATTGGTTGCCTGATGATCTGAAAGCATTTTCAGGATTTTTGCTTCTGTCCTGTCTTTTCTTCTCGAAATCCAGTAGAGTTTGTCTCAAGTCTGGTAAGGAGATTTCTCTGTTTATTGACAGTGCTGCTGCGATCGTGTCAAAGTTAGGTGTGAGCCCTTCAACAATGTATCGTACAAGTTCTCTTTCTGTTACAGTCTTTCCTAGCTGGGTGATCTCTTGTGCTAGTTTCTGTGCTCGTACAATATACATGTTAACATTTTCATTTGGGTTCAATTTTAGTCTGGCTAGATCCAACATTAGTTCTATCCTTTTATTTTCTAGAGATCCTTCAAACCTTTTCTTTATGTCGTACCAAATTCTTTTGGCTCTTTTATCGCCTCGAAAGATGATTGTTAAGTCATCCGAAAGTGACAATATTATTAGGCTGTATGCTTCCCGATTCTTTTTCTTCCAAATATTATATTCTAGTTTATTTTTTGTAAAGTCTGGCTCGTCATTAACAATTACGTCCTCGAAGAGATCTTTTGAATCTAGAATTGCTTCCATTTTCATGGACCACGTGGTATAGTTGTTTTCTGTTAACTGTTCGATTTTTGCTAAGTTATGTGTATCCATTTTTATTCAACTTTTTCTTTCTAAATTGGCGGTTAGTCCAATTATTTAATTTCTTTTTGATTTAAATGGATCAATTGGCGGTTAGTCCAATTCGCGCGCCCAAACAACGCACTGCTACCAAATTGATATAGGCTTAGCAAAATACGGTTATTCTTTTTGAGGATTTCTGGTTGTTTTGTTTGTACTCACGTATATTGTAGTTACGAGGACATCCCTTTAGATAAAAACAAATATATATTTATTTAAGGAACGACTTGTTCCATTACATATATTGTTAAGACAAGTTAGCGGTAAACATCAGCAAGGTTGAAGGTAGTCGTTGGAAGTTACGTCATAGTAGTGACGTCATAGTGTGACGTAGCATCGATGATGATTAAAGTCAAAGTTTGCGTAACAAGTTTGTATTATGTGCTTTTAAATCCTTTCATTTTCTAAATATGATAGTAATAATTAAAAAGTATGGTAAAACAATATTCACTCGAGAAGTCCCTGAGCGAAGCCAAGTCATTGACTCTATTAAAATGCTAATATACTGAGAAAATATAAACATCAAACTTTATTTAGGAGTATATTATGTACAATAAATATATAGAAGTAAAATCAATACAAATAAATTATTTACAAAAATTTAAATACATATTCATCCTTGCTTTTACAATTTAACAAAATCAATAAGTAATCCAGGGCCATGTTTCTACTACCTTTCATTTCTCAAGATCTCAGGCCAATATGCCCTTCAACAGGAAAATTAGAAGTACCACTTCCATTTTCTCGGCGTTTAAAATTGGCTCGAAGTAGCATTTCTAGGTATCCTGTTGAAGAGCATATTGACCCTAAAGCTTGAGAAATAAAAAAATAGTTTAAAGAGACCTGGATATTGCTTATATTATTGTTAAACAAATTAAAATGCTAGCTAAGTTAGACGGGAAGGTTTTCAGCAGCAATTTTCTTGGTTTTCCACTGTAGGGGAATACAAATGATTCCAGCAATGCACATCAAAATTCCTGCTAGGGCAAAGGAAACACCAAAGGTATTGGTGACACTGTAAATAAATCCTGAAATCAAAACCACATAATTAGTTTCACAATCGAGAATACATAATTAATACATAGAATAAGATACAAGAAAGGCTCTGAAAAAAGAAGCCATGTGGTATAATCCATGGAGGATAAAGAATAGATGAGTAAAGAATAAGATGGATGGAATAGAGAAATCTTGAGATTATTTAGAAGAGAACCAAAGTCTGTTGAATGTCATCAAAGAAAACGATAACATAATTGAAATGATTGTAAAAGGAAAAGAATTGATAAAGAAAGTTTTGGGGAATGAAATGAATGGAAAGAGAATAGTGGGATAAGAATTGGACTGATGGACTGGATTGGAAGCTATAAGGAAATAAAGACAAGAACTCAAGATAGAGAAGTATGGTGTCACTGAAGATCAGGGCCTTCTTAAGAACAGAGACACTAAAAAGGAAGAATAGGACTAATGGGAAGCTATGAGAAAACAAAGAGAAGAACTCAAGATAAAGAAGTCACTGGAGACCTGGACAAGAACAGAGAAACTGAAGAAGTGGACTAATGGACTGGATGGGAAGTTATGAAGAAATAAAGAACTCAAGATAAAGAAGTCACTGGAGACAAGAACAGAGAAACTGAAGAATTGGACTGATGGACTGGATGGGAAGTTATGAAGAAATAAAGAACTCAAGATAGAGAAGTCACTGGAGACAAGAACAGAGAAACTGAAGAATTGGACTGATGGACTGGATGGGAAGTTATGAAGAAATAAAGAACTCAAGATAGAGAAGTCACTGGAGTCAAGAACAGAGAAACTGAAGAATTGGACTGATGGACTGGATGGGAAGTTATGAAGAAATAAAGAACTCAAGATAGAGAAGTCACTGGAGACCTGGACCTGCTTGAGAACAGAGAAACTGAAGAAGAATAGGACTGATGAACTGGATGGGAAGTTATAAAGAAATAAAGAGAAAATAACTCAAGAAAATGAATTCAATCGACAAGGAACAGCAAAGAAACTGAAGATGAAAAGAAAGGGAAGGATATCATCCTTTTTGCTCACAGAAAACCTAATTAAGATTTCATTTAGGTCAAGTTTAGCTATGGTTAGAATTAACAGGTTACTTTAATTAAAATTTTAGAGATTAGGTTAGATTGGATTAGTTAAGGTAATTTGATTTTATTCAAAGGCAATTAGGAGATTTGAGCTCTACAGAAGTATTACACAAATTTCTCATCTAGATGTATATATACAATAACGAAAACAAAATTGCCTATGTCCCCTTAAAAAAAAAAAAGACAACCAGTGACAACAAAGACTTTTCATTTCCTTAAGTTTTGTTCATGAATATAGTCACCAAAAGTCGAATTTGACTTGATGGACGCTATATCAACAACAATCTAGGTCAGGGTCCTGATAAATTGAGGAATTACTTTAACCATCGTAAATATTGAGGCTGCCTGGCCGGCATTCATATTTCTTGAAAATAAAGATACTTCGGCCACTAAATCTTTTTATTACCTCGACGTTTCGACAAAAATTAAAATATATATATATATATTATATAAATAAAAGAATTTTTCTGCTTGATTTTTGATTATTTTGAGGATTATGGTAATGGTGATGCAGTCGTGGCTAAATTCTTGAAAGTATGAAAATAAAAATGGTTTTGATCAGAGATTTCTTTATTTGAGCTCAGGAATATACATGAATAACATAATTTGGTAAAAGTGCTGCCTGGCTTAAGGCGAGTAAACAAAGGAAAACAAAATATTATTTACATAATGTACAAAGTTTTGAGCCGGCCATTGGAATAAAACAACAACGAGTTTTTATAGGGGAAGAGTGACCTCTGGCGGTCTATTTAGCAGAGCATTTGGATCTATGAAATATAATTTTAAATAGAATAATATTTTAATATAACATATATGTAGTAAACCCGATGTGGAATGTGCTGGGTGCAGTCGTGGTAGTGTGTGCGTGATGGGATTTTCCGCACTGGGACAACAAGAGACAGAGGCAGGTCTAGGTGGTAACTTCAAGAGGAAGAGGTAGACCACGGACGAAGACAGCGGACCCGGACGCCACGGATGCCCTACATCGCGGTGAGGGATCCGACCGACTGTAACTGGGTCTCTCTGATAACAACTACAACTATCTATCTAACCCTCCAACTATCTGACTGACGAAACTTTCTAACGACCCCTATATATAGCCACTCTCAGCCGTCTACCTGGCCTTGAATCTCATTGGCTGCTGGTCAAGCTGTTTGTTTGCTCAGGCGTAACGGCGCGCCTCGGTGTCTAGCCTTTCATCTCAGGTTTTGGTTTCGATGGATTGATTTTGGTTTCTATAGTTTGGTTTTGGTTGCGATAGTTTGATCTATGGCGTCGTTGGTCTACCTCCCTCTTTGCTTTATTGTGACACATCTTACAAGGTTGATACATAGTTTTATATAGGGATGGGATTACAATAAACATCAAAAATATACTACAGAATGTGTCCCCGGTGATGAAGGTTTGGTTGGGGGAATGATATGTAATGAATGATGACCTAAACAAACCTATAATATAAAAAAAAAAAGAAATAATTTGCATACAAATTAGTTAAAATTATTAAAAGGTTACAAGTTAAACAGAGAAAGATGTTGTAATGGTGGTGTATCAATGAAATATAAATCAAGGTTATAAAAATAAAAAGGCACAAAATGAATGATAAAAGATTAAGGTAAAGTATATAATGCAAAATGGTAAATATGGTAAAATGATTCGTATAAGTAATAATATCTTATTGCATAAAATATGAGCGGAGAAAAGTTTGTTTATTGGTTGAACATATAATGTGACGCTAAGGTTGAAAAAGGGAAAGCGGGTATCTGAGCATTTTTCTGCAAAGTTGTATCCCAAGCATTCTGCAATGCAATGCGAACTTGTTTAAGTGAGGCATTGTTTTCATTAACAGAAGGCCCAAGATATTCCGTCTGCATCATTAGCTCAGATAGTGAAAAGAAGTGGGAAGATTGATGGGGTAAGAGGGAGAGGTAGAGGTAAGAGGGATTCCTGTTGTCCATAATGATTATGCCCGTTTGAATGATGACAAAAAAAAGTGAAAGTTTGAAAAAATGGTGAATTGAAATGATGAGTCGGGCGATGAGAAAAAAAAATTAAAAAAAAAATCACGCTGGATATCCTGAACTCATTATGGGGAATTCGTATAACGAGGAAGGATTGTTCCAGTCGGATTAATCAATGAAAAAAAACAAAAATGTTTGGCGAACTGGAATCCCTTGGAAGGTTGGAGGTCTGAAGGATGCAGAAAAGGAGAGGTGGGTGTAAGAGATTTATTGTTGTCAATTTTGATTGTGTCCGGCTTGTATGATGAAAAAAAAAAAAAGTTGAAAGATGAAAAAAATGATGAGCCGGACGATGAGAGAAAAAAAAATCTAACGAGATCTCCTGAACTCACTGTTGGGAAATGAACAGCAAGGAAGGGTCTTCTAGTTAGGTTAATCAATAAAAAAAAAGAAAATGACTGACGAACAATAAACTCTTGATGGCTGTAAAAGGTTGGGAGGAAAGGTTCATGGGATAGAGTTAGAGGCTGTAAGGGAAGCGTCAAAAATAAACATTTTGAAAATCTATTAACAAAGATAAAATGATAAATGTTTTATCTCTTAAGAAATATTAAAAATATTGTTAGGTGTAGGTTTTTTTTTAAATGGTGCCTAAAATAGTTGAAGTTGTAATATGCTAGGTCTAAACATGATGAGAAAAAGAGAAAGAGAAAAAAAAATTAAAGGTAATAATATATAAAGGGTGATTGGTAGTTGAAGACATTAAAAACAAAATGATATCGATTAATAGTGAAATGTCTTATCCACATCGGTAAGTAAAAAAAAAAAGTCCAATACCACAAAACTGGGTAAATTGTAAGTCTATTTACAATGAAAGAAAAGTCAAAAGAAAACAAAAATATTCGTTCCTGAAAAAAGGGAACATTTTTACACATAGTGTTTAGTTGTAGGTGTAGGATTAATGATGTCCTTCTAGTTTGGTCTACGGAGAGGCAATGTGGCCCTATGTCGCTTTGGTCCGGTCTGAGAAGTTGGGCTTTGCCAGCTCTTCCCGATTATATTGTGTGAGACCAGACGGGGAGCGATCTTGATCCCTAAAATGTCATTGTAGTGGAAGGTGGGACTTTAGGTACATGTATTGTAGTGCATGTTTTAGGCGCTAAAAAGATTGCAGAGCGTTTAATGCAGTTGGTCTGCAAAATTTTTAGGTGAGCCTACCCAAACGCCGGCTTGTTACGTTTGGGGAAAAATCATTAAAAAAAAATTAACTTAACAGATCTTTCCTCTATGTAACATTGTGTGACATATGGAGAAATGAGGGCGACAAATTTGACAGAAGAAAAAGAAAAGTTAGCCCTTTTTTATTAATCCTAACGAGAGCCGGTAATGTAATGCATGTTCGTAATAAAGTATACCCAAGTCCTATAATTGAATGCTTGACAGACACTAGTGTTGAAGATTGGAATATTGTCATGGCGATGGGAATTAAAATTGATGTGAACAATCTAGAAAAGTGTGAGATAAAAATGTGTGTTTTAACAGGTGATACTCAGGTGGTGCGAGAAAATCGAGCTTGTACAGCCTTGTGTAGCGGTGATTAGGTTTATAAAAATTATAAAATAATGAATTTACGAAATTTTTTAAGAGAAAAGGTTATGGCATGGGTACAAAATTCGGTAGAGTTTCGTAATTAACAATTTAACACAGGCAGGAATGAAATGCAATGGGATATGAAAATTTTATGGTATGTTATTTAGTTTTCGCATTTTACATTTATATTTGTTTTGGTAATTGTGGGAAATAGGGGAGGCACATTTTGAGATGGGATAAAAATTGATATTAAAAAATACAAATCTAGGACTAGCTTTTAAAACTTTTAAAATATTGAAAAATATCAATTTGAAATAGCAATAGGTTAAGTAAAATAAAGAGCATAATAAATTTAATTATTAATACTATGGCCATAAATAAGGTATTAAAAAAAAACACACAAATAAGTTTAGAAAATATGATTCGGGTAATTAAAATACAATATGATTTTTTAAATGTAAAATTGAAATTAATGAATTGAAATTTAAAAGTTGCGTAAAAAAGTAAAAATTGGTAAATGAGTGTGTACAAGGTTTAAAATTTGAATTGAAATGCTATAAAAATGGTAAAATGAAGAACTTGACGGATTTATAAAAATAATGTTATTGCTATTAAAATGGTATCGAATAATTAATTCAGAGCAAACGGAGATAGTGTTACATTAAATAGTTCTGTAGAGAAAATTCTCCTACCAGATGGATGTCTTGAATGGGGCTTGTGGAGTGGGCTGCGATGAGGCTTGGTGGTCACTTTTGCGATGGTTGCCATGGGACATCGTCGATGTTGGTTGGCGGGGCAATGCCAGGATTTCTCGATGAGTCTTGTCTGCCTGTTCGAGCTGATGGAGGAAGATGCTCGCGGCGCAGGAGATGTGGATGGGGGCGATGATGACCTCCTCGGTGCGAGGCGCAGCAAGTCCTCGCATGGCGTCTTTTAGGCGGCTTAATAGGTCTTCGCAGTGGTGTTGCATGTTGGTGAGGGCATCCGCGAAGTACTCGTTTCCGGCCTCGTCATCCTCTGCATGTCGTTGTCCTCAGTTATCCTGTCGACTTTATACGGGTTCTGTAGTAAACCCGATGTGGAATGTGCTGGGTGCAGTCGTGGTAGTGTGTGCGTGATGGGATTTTCCGCACTGGGACAACAAGAGACAGAGGCAGGTCTAGGTGGTAACTTCAAGAGGAAGAGGTAGACCACGGACGAAGACAGCGGACCCGGACGCCACGGATGCCCTACATCGCGGTGAGGGATCCGACCGACTGTAACTGGGTCTCTCTGATAACAACTACAACTATCTATCTAACCCTCCAACTATCTGACTGACGAAACTTTCTAACGACCCCTATATATAGCCACTCTCAGCCGTCTACCTGGCCTTGAATCTCATTGGCTGCTGGTCAAGCTGTTTGTTTGCTCAGGCGTAACGGCGCGCCTCGGTGTCTAGCCTTTCATCTCAGGTTTTGGTTTCGATGGATTGATTTTGGTTTCTATAGTTTGGTTTTGGTTGCGATAGTTTGATCTATGGCGTCGTTGGTCTACCTCCCTCTTTGCTTTATTGTGACACATCTTACAAGGTTGATACATAGTTTTATATAGGGATGGGATTACAATAAACATCAAAAATATACTACATATATATATTCATTTTGAGTCATGCTTTAGATGTTGTACAAAAATTTTAAATATCGCGTGAGAACGCCCTTGGAACTTTAGAAAGATTTTTAACGCCTTGCTAAATGTTTAATTTTTTTTTTGCTCCTGACGAGGACAAAAGATTTTTGTCGAAACGTCGAGGTAATAAAAAGATTTACTGGCCGAAGTATCTTTATTTTCAAGAAATACTTTAACCATGTTTTAACAAAATTTATAAAAACACACACAGATTATATTTTTTGGTTTACACACCACCCACAAAACCTTTTTTTAAACACACATCAAACAAATATTAAACTTACCTGAAAGGGGTCCTCCTATTATAGCAGCAAACCCACTTGCCATCATATTTAAGCTGAAACTATTGGTAAACTGCTCCATTCCCAGAAATTGAATAAAAATCAAGGACATAAGACCGGTATGGATTCCTGTATAATCACAAAAATAAGTTAGAATTTTTATAATCATTGTCATACAAGAATAAAATACTTACCTAAAGTAATGCCCAGTACACTTGAAAGAACTACGAAGCCTAATGTGGATGTCCAAAATATCCATAGGGATATTGCCAATCCTCCAAAAATATGAACCATATTGTAAAGAAGAATTTTGTTCACCCATTTCCTATCAGCAGCTATTCCAACGATAATTCGACACAAGACGACAAATATCCCTGTAATAGGTATTAGATATGGTCCGATTTCAATACCAGATTCCAATGCATATGCTGGAAGATATAGAAAAATTGCCATTAAAGAAAGAACTGTAACGAATCCAGACGAAGTCAATAAGATAAAGGAAGGATCAAGTAAAAGTTTGCGATTAAAAAATGATTTTAAAAGTTTTTTAATATCCATGTCTTGATTTTCTGTAATGGATAGTATACTTTCAGCAATAAGTGAATTTGCATCTTCTTTGAGTTCTTCGCTAGAATTTGATTTGTTATCGGAGTCAGAAGATAAAATTGAAAATTTAGATTGTGATAATTCATCATCATTTTCATTAGTATTAAGTTCCTGATACCAAATTGTTTTTGAGCGGATAGATTTTTTAGATTTGGAAGCAGAATTTGGTCTATAAACAAATCCAGCTAAAGAAGCCAATATTGCCAATCCACCGAGGTATCTGTAAGTCTCTCTCCATGAGTAATTATTCAGTAAATATCCAATCAACAATGGAATAAAAATGCCTCCAGCACTTGATCCATTTAATGCTACGTTCATTGCAGTCCCTAGTTTCTTTTTGAAGTACTGGCCCAAGGTAACCACAGAGGAAAGATAAATCGCTGAAAAGCCAATAGCTGTACACATACAAAACAGATTAATTATTTCATATATACAAACAATGCAATATCAAACAATATATACTTTATTAATGTTTTAGCAATGTTTCTGATTATAATTATTATTAGGTTGTCCCAAAATTTCATGTTTTTCTTATTATTTGGCGAATAATATTATTACGGCGAATACATAATACAATTACTTTATACATAATACAAAGACATTATACATAACGGCGAATAATATTGGTATCTAAATTTTTTGCAAGTGTTTACGAATTTTTGGGATAACCTTGTAACAAATATTATCTCATTTCTTTTCCCCCCACTGTTTGAATTTTTATTATTATTTAATTAATCTGTGTATATATATTTTAATATACATTAGACCAACAATATGTGGTCATGTGTATAAATTGACTGTATATGAATTGATACTGGAAAATAAAGTGTGTGTTCCTCTCTGCCGACCACGAAGCAAGATCAATGTCTTGCCCAACTGCCAGAGTTAGAGCTACAAAGTTCTAGTCCTCCCGCCCTCTTCCTGCCTCCTGACCTCCGCGGACCCGGCCTAACCTGCCTCTTCCCTAACGGAGATCCTGTCCCTAGCATCCCCAGTCTGGTCATAGTGCTTTGTATATATTCCGCTTTATGCGGCCATTGGGGCTCAAAAATCATTTTATTTTGGTTAGCAGTCCCGTAAAAAAAGATATTTCCATAAAGTGTGTGTTTGCTGTCCTCCTGCATGGTCTGGGAAGAGAGGACACCTCTACTCCACCAACTCTCCATATGTAAATAACAAGGACAATGTGACTTGAATGAAACATCTGTAAACTGAGACGTTAATAAATAAGTGTGTATAAGACCAGTAGCCTAGAGGGTGGTTGTTTAGATCCTTGGAGCTTCTCTACATTCATAGGGAAGACTCGCGTTGGTTCAAAATCACATTAATAGGTACCGCTCAGCAAGAGCAACCTAGTTTATGATAATTGAAACAGTGAATAATATGTGAAGGTTTTCCACATATTAAACAAAATTTAAACGCGTGATTCAATCCCGGTTCATGACTGTCGGGAATCGAGCGTGTTACCCTCTCATCCACCGACTTTTTATCGGGAATCGAGCGTGTTACCCTCTCATCCACCGACTTTTGTCGGGAATCGAGCGTGTTACCCTCTCATCCACCGACTTTTATCGGGAATCGAGCGTGTTACCCTCTCATCCACCGACTTTAACAACTATACCTAGAATTTCAAGAGTGAATTACATAGAACCAACGATATTAACCAAACACCCTAACTCATATCTCTCAGGAGAATGTGTAAATAAGACTGAATCAATATCTTACCAAATGTATTGATTTAAACTACAGCCTATCATCTACACACAATATATTCATTACCATAGGTTTTCGGATTTCAATAAATTACAAAAAAGGTATAAGACGCTTCAACTCCTTTTTATTAATTTTATAAAGTAGCTTTCGGACAAGCTCTTCCTCAGTAGACTTAAAACATAATTAATTATGTAAATATATATTATTATGTGAGCAATAGTTACCCAGAAATTATTTGAAAAAAGAAAAATAATAAAAATCAGGTAAAAAGTTCCTTTCAATTTTGAATTTGCAAGCTTTCAAGCAAATATACTGTTCTTCAACTGGCTAATAATCTATGTACAATCTCTAAATGATATTTATACAAAAATAATTGAAAAATGCCAATAACAAAAGTTTTTTTTCAATTATTTTTGTATAAAGAATATTTATAGAGATTGTACATAAAGTATTAGCCCGTTGAAGAACAGTATATTTGCTCGAAAGCTTGCAAATTCAAATTTGAAAGAAACTTTTTATCTGATTTTTTATTATTTTTCCTCTTTCAAATATATTTTTATATACATAATTTTAACTATGTAAATTTATGAATTCTTGTGTCCTATATTTGCATATATATATATATATCATTAAAATTCTATAAAAACTCTCTCCATTACATTTTTTATGTTTTAGTTTACTGAGGAAGAGATTATCCGAAAGCTACTTTATATAATTAATAAAAAGGATTTCGGCATCTTTACCTTTTTGTAATCTACAATGTAGATAAGTAAGAGGTTGTTGTGTATGGACTTACCAGGAATGATGCTGCCAAAGATAAGGAAGACGCCGAAGCGATCAGATAAGGATGAAAGCATGAGGGATAGTCCAGAAGTAACACCGCCTATAAGGACAACCTTGGTTGCTCCAAATTTCTGTAGCAAAATCCCATTTAAAAGACCTAGACACATCCAACAAATGATTAGAATCACACACAAAAAAGCCTTTATTAGGGACTTGCCCCATACAGATTCTCCCAATTGGGTAAGGTAATAATCATCTTGTGTTATTTACATAGAAATTGAACTGGCTTTACCCTTCGTCTCAAAGTCATTCACTTGTTGACTGGTCCTTACATAATGATAATCTAAAAATATATATAATAAGCTATTGCATTATATTTGTTTACTGATATTTTTGAAAGCAATACGTGTATTATTTTTGGTCTTCCTTTTGATTATTAATCTTTTATTAATAAATGAGGCCAATATAATTTTTAGTTATTTTTATTACATAACTTTTACAGGGCACATCACATTCTTTCTTTTTACAACAAAGCACCCAATCACATACCAATTGATGATGATCTCAATACTTATTCATAGAACACATTATATAACAATACGTAGGGTGAAATGTTGGTATATTTAATTTGTTGATATAGGGCCTTCCTCTCTGCATCAAGGGCTGTATAATTAAGCAGGTAATGGGGGAGTTAAATGATCAGAATTATGAAAAATAACAATTATTTATTTAATATAAGTCTTCTAGTTCGAAAGAATCTCAGAAAGATTAGTTTTCAGTATAGATCTGTGGGATGGTTGCGTGATGTCTTGGTGTGGCTTGTAGAAAGGCCGCTGATAAAATTATAATTTAAATTAATTTATTTAAAGCCAGAAATATATAAAGAGAAAAGAAGTAACAGCTGTTGTAACGGCCGTTGGGATCAAGCCTCTTTGTTTACCGCGCGAGTGGCCAGAGTCTGGATGTTCGCGCATGCGTAGTCAGGTTGACGCTCGCATTTGCCGAGGCCGTCCACTGCCCGTGTGTGTAATGGAGCTTTGTCCCAGTTCGCGCTCGCTGAAGCAAAGTGTGGTCGCCACAGATCTATCTCTTTAAAACTCCATAAATATTTTCACTACATTGATCGCTGTTGTACCAAAGATGGAAAAATGAGTATGTTGGGTTGGTAAGGATCTCTTTTTGACTCTTCTTTATTTACCTTCGTGTATTATGGAGAACAAGTAACATAAATCATCCAACAGTCAAAAACATGGAGGATGACTTCATTGATGGCCGTCAGCTGAGCTTCTTCCTGATTGGTCCATTCGCCCCCCCCCCTCCCTCGGTCTACATGTGGTGGATGGATTTAGTCTCCTTTGGATATCATCGTAATAATATTCTCACAATATAAACTTAAGAAAGTCGAAGAATAACTTCTGATTTTTTTTCGGCATGAAAGAGTTTCCTACATATAACTTCACTAAATCAACTTCCATCATTGCTTAACATATTGTAAATAACTACCTTGCGATTTCTTCTATCTGCTTATATGTTGTTGCTTATTTGTTTAATGTATACATTTATTTAATGCTCTTTTTCTTAATTGTGTATTTTCCTTTTGATAATTCTGTTACCTACTCTACTACAATTATTGTAAATAGTTTCACGTGCAATTATCCAGATCGGATATAGCGTATCTTAACTGGTAATAAATATAATATAAACTTTCCTTTTTTTTTTATTTAAAAATTATTTTTTCGCTTTTTTTTTTTTAGTTCGCTTGCTGTATAATATAATGAAAAAGAAAGAATAAATAATATTAAGGTAAAGGGTTTCTTTTGATTTCGCAAGATTTCGAGAAATTTTCTGCTCTTTAACGAATTTGCTTGAAAGCTTGCGAAATCAAAATTAAAAGAGACACTTTTTATCTTAATATTATTTCTTTTTCGAATAATTTCTAGGTAATTATTACTCGCCTAATATAATGAGTTTATAACGGTTTCTATTCATGATAAAATTGTGAAAAAGTAGTAAAATTACAAATATATTCTCACAATGAGTATCTTTTTTATTTAAAAAAACGCTAGCTTTCAAGTGATAATTGCTCTTCAACGGGCTTACTATAATATCGACTGTATATCCCACCAGAAATATTTACAAAAAAACAAACGCGCGCCGCGTGGATATTTAGAACTGAAAATTTTGAATTGGTTTGTAATTTAACTATTTTAAAAGATTTTATGGAATATAAGCCCGTTGAAGAGCGAATACCGCTTGAAAGCTAGCGTTTTTTAAATAAAAAAAAAAGATATCATTGTAAGAATATAATTGCAATTATAATAACGTTTTCTGTTTGAAAATCCCTAGCGGATATATCGCGTTTTGTGGGTTGAAATAAAGAGATTGGAGAGCTTCAGTATCGATATAAAAGGAAAACAGCCACAGCAAATACAATAATACAGCGGTATGGTAGATTAAACTTGCGAAACCTCTGTGAGGGTTCTCCACTGATTAGCCTAGGCTCTCCCATTATTTTATCATTAGAGTAAGGGCAATAGAAAATTGTTTTATTACAAAAATAATCATACACTTCAAAATAGTTTATATTTATTATACATTAGAACTACCTCTCTTTAAAGGACAACACCTAATTGCAGTCGAAATGTAATTTAAGAAGAGGTGTCCTCTTACCGGAGAGTTGCTAAATTATAAAAATGGTAATTTTTCAAATGAAAACTTTCTTTTATAGAGAGGTCTCCTCTAGCGTGAGTGTCCTCTCATGGAAGTTCTACTGTATTGGTGATGAAAACTGTCTTTTATGGAGAGATGTCCTCTAGTGCGAGTGTCCTCTCATGGAGGTTCTACTGTATTGGTGATGAAAACTGTCTTTTATAGAGAGGTGTCTTCTAGCGTGAGTATCCTCTCATGGAGGTTCTACTGTATTGGTAATGAAAACGGTTCTTTGTAAAGAGGTGTCTTCTAGCGTGAGTATCCTCTCATGGAGGTTCTACTGTATTGGTGATGAAAACGGTTCTTTGTAAAGAGGTGTCCTCTAGCGTGAGTATCCTCTCATGGAGGTTCTACTGTATTGGTAATGAAAACGGTTCTTTGTAAAGAGGTGTCTTCTAGCGTGAGTATCCTCTCATGGAGGTTCTACTGTATTGGTAATGAAAACGGTTCTTTGTAAAGAGGTGTCCTCTAGCGTGAGTATCCTCTCATGGAGGTTCTACTGTATTGGTAATGAAAACGGTTCTTTGTAAAGAGGTGTCTTCTAGCGTGAGTATCCTCTCATGGAGGTTCTACTGTATTGGTAATGAAAACTGTCCTTTATAGAGAGGTGTCCTCTAGCGTGAGTGTCCTCTCATGGAGGTTCTACTGTATTGGTAAAGAAAAAGGTCCTTTGTAAATAGGTGTCCTCTAGCGTGAGGGTCCTCTCATGTGTCATTGTTCTACTGTAATAGATGACGTGCTAAATGCATCATATGAATATCATGGCGACTTCCCGAAGAGCTAGATATTTATGTTCATCTATAAACGCGAGTTACTTACATGATAGGAAGTAGAGTCCACTCATCAGAGATCCTCCCCAGGAGATAGTAGTGGTTGGGTGTCCGAAGTCCAGTTCCAGGATAGTCAGGAAGAGTCCATAGCTGAAGTTGATGCCATCCACGATAAGTAGAGAAAGGAAAGCTGCGATCACAACGAGCCATCCATAGGGACGATCCATATGACTGTCCATGTTCTCATTGTCATTTTCTTTAGCGATCTCTTCATCTCTGTATCACAAACATCGTGTTACATCATGGCCTCCTCCATAAGTTTCATAGTTTATATTATATAAGCCAAAGTTATCCAGAAATTATTTGAAAGAGAAAAAATAAAAATCTGGTAAAAACTTTCTTTGAATTTTTGCAAACTTTCGAGCAAATATATAGCCCGTTGAAGTCCGGTAGGGGAGAAGTCCGACCACACCTCCCTGCGGTCCCCTCTGGACCTTTGGAATATTCGACCAAATTGTGGTTCGTTTCCAAGGTGACTAACGTGGCAACGGCACCCATTTTCCAATGAAGAGTAAAACCGATATCTTTAACCCAGAGCAGTAGCTTTACACACCCAAGATAGAGGACATTGCTGCTGCTGTGATAGAGATGCATGGAGACATCTGAGGCTCTTCATTGGACACGACAGCAACAACAGAAAATTGACATGGACATAGAACAGCAGCTTTACACACCCAAGATAGAGGACATTGCTGCTGCTGTGATAGAGATGCATGGAGACATCTGAGGCTCTTCTTTGGACACGCCAACAACCACAGAAAATTGACATGGACATAGAACAGCAGCTTTACACACCCAAGATAGAGGACATTGCTGCTGCTGTGATAGAGATGCATGGAGACATCTGAGGCTCTTCTTTGGACACGCCAACAACCACAGAAAATTGACATGGACATAGAACAGCAGCTTTACACACCCAAGATAGAGGACATTGCTGCTGCTGTGATAGAGATGCATGGAGACATCTGAGGCTCTTCTTTGGACACGCCAACAACCACAGAAAATTGACATGGACATAGAACAGCAGCTTTACACACCCAAGATAGAGGATATTGCTGCTGCTGTGATAGAGATGCATGGAGACATCTGAGGCTCTTCTTTGGACACGACAACAACAACAACAAGAACAGTATATTTGATCGAAAACTTGCAAAATTCAAAATTAAAAGAAACTTTTTACCTGATTTTTAGTTTATATTATGTTTGGTATGGGCAAAAGATGTACCATGCAATGGATACCAGTCCATGTTGGAATAGAGAGCAATGAACAGGCTGATGGCCTAGCGAACGAAAACAGGCGCTGGAAACCAGTTCAATAACATTGAAAGACGCAAATACAATAGCAACACTCATTACAAAAACCAAAATACCCCAGTACATATGCAACCTTAACATTAACAGAGAATTAACAACAACACTTTCAAGAATCAGAACAGGACATTTAAGAGGAATGAAAATAAACCCAGACATGACTAGATCCTACAGGAACTGCAATAACTGTCACAACACCCAACTCACTCCGGACCATATATACCTAGCCATCCTTGCAGCCCTCTATATGGCAGACATCAATCCAGAAGAGGGCATCCATACGGACAAGGCTCCTCAGTTGGCCGCCGATGTTGTGATCAGAGTGCATGGACCGATCTGATCTGCTCCATGGACAAGACACCACCACCTCAGTTGGCCGGTTATTGTGATCAGGGTACACGGACCGATCTGATCTGCTCCATGGACAAGACACCACCACCTCAGTTGGCCGTTATTGTGATCAGGGTGCATGGACCGATCTGATCTGCTCCATGGACAAGACACCACCACCTCAGTTGGCCGTTATTGTGATCAGGGTGCATGGACCGATCTGATCTGCTCCATGGCCAGACATCACTACCACCTCAGTTGGCCGGTATTGTGATCAGGGTGCACGGACCGATCTGATCTGCTCCATGGACAAGACACCACCACCTCAGTTGGCCGTTATTGTGATCAGGGTGCATGGACCGGTCTAATCTGCTCTATGGACAAGACACCACCACCTCAGTTGGCCGGTATTGTGATCAGGGTGCACGGACCGATCTGATCTGCTCCATGGACAACACACCATTACCTCAGTTGGCCGTTATTGTGATCAGGGTGCACGGACCGATTTGATCTGCTCCATGAACAAGACCCCACCACCTCAGTTGGCCGGTATTGTGATCAGGGTGCATGGACCGATCTGATCTGCTCCATGGACAAGACACCACCACCTCAGTTGGCCGGTATTGTGATCAGGGTGCATGGACCGATCTGATCTGCTCCATGGACAAGACACCACCACCTCAGTTGGCTGGTATTGTGATCAGGGTACATGGATAGATCTGCTCCATGGACAAGACACCACCACCACCTCAGTTGGCCGGTATTGTGATCAGGGTACATGGATAGATCTGCTCCATGGACAAGACACCACCACCACCTCAGTTGGCCGGTATTGTGATCAGGGTACATGGATAGATCTGTTCCATGGACAAGACACCACGACCATTATGTTTGATCATATTTTTCTGGTGTGTGACCTTCAACAGCCTATATATTTGTGGAAAAATAGTACAAATGTGAAATTGTACTGAGATAAGGTGCATAAATTAAGGAAGAAATAAACAAAAAAGGTATCTTCTTATCGTACAATTGAAAGTTGCTGATGACTTGCGCCATCTATCGGAATAAATATCGACTATTCATTGATTTTTAATTATTCCAATATTGGCCCCAGAAAGTGTTAGGTATATTAATTCAAAGAATTGTTCTCTATGTAAATAAATTATATAGATATATGAATAAATATAAATTGATGATGATAACATTAGCTAGCATATGATGATTAACAATTGGCAACGGAGTTAGTGCCTTCTTGATTCTTTTTTTTTTGTATTTCTTCTTAATTCTTAAATTTTACTTTTGTGGTTTCTATGCATAAAGATATAACATTAAAAATATATTTAAGTAACATTTTCTCTTTTTTTTTACCCCCAAAAAAGCACCAACAGAAAGGAGATGCCTTTTTCTTTCTTAGACTATATATTATTATTATTATTTTTTTGCATTCGTGTTATTGTATGTCCTGTTAAAGGATACTATACTCGAAAGCTCTTTATTCAAACATTTAAATAAATTAAGAAACTTAAACTATTTTTGACAGGTATTCTACTCCCCTTACTGCAATGATTTAAAAAATGGGAAGGCCTGGCTCATCAGTGGTGAACCCTCTCAGCGGTTTCGCCAGTTTAAAAAGATGCCGTGTTCTTGATATTTTTATTTTCTGCTTGATAAAATCTATCAGCTGATAATATAAATCATTACAGTAATGTATGCAGATATAATATGTGATAACTACACTCATGAACAAAAATTAAATCTTTGATGTCGCCGGTCGTCTCTTTTTTTTAAAGGAGAGAGAGGCAATTTTATTCACATGGTTATCTCGTATGTCTTCATTATAGGTCACTTTATAATCTTTCAGAGTTATTGTCTGAATCCCGATATACATGCTAAAAGGTACAACTTCCTTAAGTTTTGTCCATGAGTGTATATTGGTTATCTCGTATGTCTTCAATAAAGTTCACTGTAATATCTTTTAGAGTTATTTTCTGAATCCCGATATACATGGTGAAAGGTACAACTTCCTTAAGTTTTGTCCATGAGTGTATATTGGTTATCTCGTATGTCTTCAATAAAGGACACTGTAATATCTTTCAGAGTTATTCTCTGAATGCAGATATACATGCTAAAAGGTACAACTTCCTTAAGTTTTGTCCATGAGTGTATACACACTTGGTTATCTCGTATGTCTTCAATAAAGGTCACTGTAATATCTTTCAGAGTTATTGTCTGAATGCAGATATGCATGCTAAAAAGTATAATTTCCTCAAGTTTTGTCCATGTATGTTATAAGAAACATATTGCAAAAATGATTGTAAAATGTGTCGATACATTTATCTGTTTGATTTCTCTAGCTCTTTAAACAACATCATTTTACTTATTTAGTGTCCTCTTACTTATTTTAATGTTAAAAGGGAGGGAAATATAAAATGATAATGAAGAAATACTTTTATTTAATATAGACAACTCTAATATCATCTAAAAGAAATTCCAATTTACACTCATGGACAAAACTTAAGGAAGTTGTACCTTTTACCATGTATATCAGGATTCAGATAATAACTCTGAAAGATATTACAGTGACCTTTATTGAAGACACACGAGATAACCAAGTGTGAACAACCTCTGTCTCCTATATATATATATATCCACTCATGGACAAAACTTAAGGAAGTTGTACCTTTCAGCATGTATATCGGGATTCAGACAATAACTCTGAAAGATATTACAGTGACCTTTATTGAAGACACACGAGATAACCAAGTTTAAACAAAGATACCTCTGTCTCCTTAAAAAAAGACGACCGGTGACATCAAAGACCTTCCTTAAGTTTTGTCTACGAGTGACCTTTATTGAAGACACACGAGATAACCAAGTGTAAACAACTTCTGTCTTCTTCTTCTTCAAAAAAAAAATTGACGACCGGCGAAATCAAAGTCTTTCAACAAGTTTTGTCTATGAGTGTATTTATCATAAGATTACAAGTTCAAATCTAGGTAGATTATTCACCCTAGTTATAGGTCAATATTTCCTTAATATACTCATTTTTGTGTCAAAATTACAAATTGACCATAGACCAAGAGTAGAAAATTATTCGATAAATTTCAATGTCTTGTCCTCTTTTCCCCCTTACAAAGATCCAGTTTAAAAAGCTTTCTTTTGATCATAAATTTGATCTCCAATTATAATGACCTTGTGTTTTTTGTTGGCTAGTCATTGCAAAGGCAGGTATCATGGTAAAACCCATCATACACTCATGTACCTGTCTTAATCATTCTTTTTTTTCTCCAATCGAAAATCCCATTTTTTCAAGACAGATTGAAACCCTTCATTAAAAAGGCTTATATTGTATAAAAATTATATATTTAATAATATTTTAGTTGGCTAAACGCTAACCTTTTTCAAGTCATAATAACGTATTTATGTAGTTGTACCTTGAAAAAGGTTTTTTTTTTTTTAATATCCAATACAGTAGAACTACCTCCCTGTAAAAGGACAACACCTAATTGCAAAGCCAAAGTGTCCTTTAGGGAGAGGTATCCTCTTACTGGAGAGTTATTAATTGTAAAAATGGTAATTTTGTAAATGAAAACTGTCCTTTGTGTAGGTGTCCGCTAAAGAGAGGTTCTACTGTATATTATTCCTTTTTAATTAAAGACCTATTTATCAATTGGTCTATTTTCAAAAAGATTTAAATTTATTTGGTATTTTAAACAACCAGAGGGAGGGTCTTTTTGATTCACAGAATTTATCACAAAACAGTTTAAAAATCATATATGTCTGCATACAAGGTGTGTCCAATAAATAATGAGAATGGTCAAAAATAAAGAAAAAATAGAATGATTAAAAAAATTTCATTAGTATTTTTCAAAATAGTCCCCTCCCGCATCTATACATAATTTCCATCTTTTCTCCCATGATTTAAAACATTTAGAAAAGGCATCTTTCGGGATGTTCTCCAAGACCTTTTTCGAATCCGCTATGATGGACTCTCTAGTGTCAAATCTCCTTCCTTTTAGAGCCATTTCGAGTTTTGGAAAGAGAAAAAAATCATTTGGAGCTAGGTCTGGGGAATAGGGAGGTTGTGTGTGTGTTGAAGTATTTGGATGCCGTGTTTAGCCAAATAAGTCAGTACAGATGTAGCGGTGTGTGGTGGTGCATTATCATGATGGATAATCCAATTTTTGGAACTCCACATTTCACTTCTTTTCAGACGAATTGATTCACGTACACGTTTCATAATGTTCAAATAAGACTCCTTATTGATTGTTTGACCTTCCTCTAGATATTCATAATGCACAATTCCCTTTATGTCAAAGAACGGGACCAATAAGACTTTGTTTTTGACTTGCAAAGTCGGGATTTCTTCGTTCTTGGTTCATCTTTTCCTTTCCACTCCATGGATTGGCGTTTTGTTTCCGGGTCATACCGTAAACCCATGTCTCGTCTCCAGTTATTACTTTTTCCTTCCAATTAGGGTTTTCTTCCACCATTTCAAGCATTTTTTTTTTGGCAACTTCAACGCGATTCTCCTTTTGTTGGATTGTGAGCATTTTTGAGACAAATTTTGAAGGTGTCTTCTTTAATAATCGATCCAACTAATGATTTTGATATCCCTGCTTCTTCCTCAATGTCCCGTAACCCTATTTGTGGTTTTCTTTTATCAAATTTGAAATTTGGCTCACCTTTTCAGGGTTCCTGTGCAGAATTGTACGTCCAACACGCTTCTCATCTTTCACCGATTCCATTCCATTTTTAAATCGTGAAAACCATCTAAATGTGGTGGGCTTATTTACATTTTCATTTCCAAATGCCAATTTAAACAAATCTAAAGTTTCTGAAGCCGATTTCCTAATTTTGTAGCAAAATTTAATACAAATTCGTTTTTCGAATTTTCTATCCATTAAAATTAGAAGTTGTTATGCAAGGCGTTCTTTTTACAAGCTTACAATTTATCGACTGCGCGCGCAATCACGTGATGTGATATACCGCTGTGTAGCTGAAGCTTTCTATTTTTTAAATAGACTTTTAAAAATATATATATCATTTCATTTTTTCTTTGTTTTTGACCGGTCTCATTATTTATTGGACACACCTTGTATACACCTATCCCCCGATTTACACGGTAGATACGTTCCTGAAAAAAACGTGTAAATCGGGGGATAGGTGTACACAGAAATAAAAATAAAATGCATTGACAGGTTAAAATATGTAGTCAGCACATAAGCTCGGGATTCCTCGTGAGATGTGTACACAGCGCATGTGTTCAATCACAGTAGCATTTAGTATAGTGCGATAAAAACAAAAAAAAAAACTTATTTGGAAAACCGTGTAAAAGCGAAAACGTGTAAAACAAGTACCGTGTAAATCGGGAGAAAGGTGTACTTCATAAAAAGAGCTAAAATTATCAATAAAGTAGAACACCTCTCTCTAAAGAACATCATATAGTTTCAGAGCCAAAGTGTCTTTTAGAGAGAAGTGTATTTTTAATGTAAAATAACTAATTAGTAAAAATGGTAAATTTGGTGATGAAAACTGTCCTTAGTACAGAGCTGTCATTTAACGCTTGGGTGAATGAACTAATTCAATAACCCCTAAGACTTTATATTCTGACTATAGACAACCCTCTACCCCCCCCCCCCCCCTTGATCCATCCATGTATAAAACTATGAAAAGGGCCCAACAGCCCGAAACGCGTTGGTGGTTGACTTTTCTTGATTTATCAAGAAATTGGGTTGGCCAAATATCACGTAGCAAGTTAAATTAACGTTTAGTTTATTTTTGCTCCACTAGATGGCGCTCTGCAATATAGAAAAGTTCATGTGACACTGGTCAGAATATACCTCTTTTGTTTTTAATTATGCATATTTCTGTAAATTCTATTAATTATTGTTCCTTGAGAGAATTGCTTGTATATAAGTTTATGCTAAGCCCTTCCTTTTTTCACCTTATTTGATACATTATAAATAACTTTGCTGATTATACTGGTAATAACACTGTTATTCCTCTATGTACCCTTCATTTATACTTGGAGAATCTGTATAAGACTAAAAGGTCTTAATAAAGCTTTTGGTTGTTTTTGCATAGAGCTGTCTTCTAATGAAGCTTCTAATGTAACAGGAAACCGACTTACATCAATAGAGACACATAATGGAGATTCCAAGCTCTAATTTTGATTAAATAGCAAAATAAATTGAGGAAAAATCAGATAAAAGAAAGAAAATAACTTACGGATTATTTGAATTTACTTTTTCTTCCATTTTTCAAATATATATATAAATATATATTTTAATTCGAATATATATTTTGTAAACAAAGTATGTTTTGTTTATAAAAATTAATGACGAGGCAATATTAGACAAGTATTATTAAGCAATTTAAAAATATATATTTATAATAATTTTATAACAGAGAGATAGACGTAATTTTTATATAATTTTATTTTTTTTCTTCTCTCTGTGATTTTATTATAATTATTTTATTAAAAATATTTTAAATGTTTATTATTTAAATAATCAACGCTTATTTTGAATTTAAAAAAATATTTAATATAACTTCCAATATTTCAATGAGGCATTTCGCCTATATCTTTTCTTTTGGGATTCAAACCTTATAAATTTTATTATTAGGAAATTTTTGTAGTTTTCAAACGATTTTTTGAGTTTTATTTTATTTACAAAGAGCGTTATACAGTAAAACTTGGATAATATATTCGAGCGCCTTTAATTCTAAAATGCCTTTATTTCGAATATTTATCTTGGTCCCTAGAATTCTAAGCCTTTTATTCAAAACGTTTTTAATTCGAATATTTATCTTGGTCCCTAGACTTTTTAAGCCTTTTATTCAAAACGTTTTTAATTCGAATATTTATCTTGGTCCCTAGACTTTTAAGCCTTTTATTCAAAACGTTTTTAATTCCAATATTTATCTTGGTCCCTAGACTTTTTAAGCCTTTTATTCAAACGTTTTTTTAATTCGAATATTTATCTTGGTCCCTAGACTTTTTAAGCCTTTTATTCAAAACGTTTTTAATTCCAATATTTATCTTGGTCCCAAGACTTTTTAAGCCTTTTATTCAAAACGTTTATAATTCCAATATTTATCTTGGTCCCTAGACTTTTAAAGCCTTTTATTCAAAACGTTTTTAATTCCAATATTTATCTTGGTCCCTAGACTTTTAAAGCCTTTTATTCAAAACGTTTATAATTCGAATATTTATCTTGGTCCCTAGACTTTTAAGCCTTTTATTCAAAACGTTTTTAATTCGAATATTTATCTTGGTCCCTAGACTTTTAAGCCTTTTATTTAAAACGTTTTTAATTCCAATATTTATCTTGGTTCCTATACTTTTAAGCCTTTTATTCAAAACGTTTTTAATTCGAATATTTATCTTGGTCCCTAGACTTTTTAAGCCTTTTATTCAAAACGTTTTTAATTCGAATGTTTATCTTGGTCCCTAGACTTTTTAAGCCTTTTATTCAAAACGTTTTTAATTCGAATATTTATCCTGGTCCCTAGACTTTTTAAGCCTTTTATTCAAAACGTTTTTAATTCGAATATTTATCCTGGTCCCTAGACTTTTTAAGCCTTTTATTCAAAACGTTTTTAATTCGAATATTTATCTTGGTCCCTAGACTTTTAAGCCTTTTATTCAAAACGTTTTTAATTCGAATATTTATCTTGGTCCCTAGACTTTTAAGCCTTTTATTCAAAACGTTTATAATTCGAATAATTCGATTTTTTTTTGTTTTGGTCCTTTGGGCTTTGAGTTATCCAGGTTCGACTGTATTTAATAGACATCACAGTCTCTTATGAAAATACGATAGCCTACAAACATGGTTAAATATGGTTTTACCAGGAGGTGGTCTCTCATCAGAGATTCAGTATCGGTTTAATGACTAGACCTTGACATGACAGAGTGTCTGATAAGAGACCACCCCAACCTTCATGTTTTTAGGTTATGGTTTCTCTTGGGAGACTCTACTGTATTTTAGGTAAAGCATATTGAATATTTATAATTCAAAATTATTCTTTTGCAAGATTCCATGTTGAATCCGTGTATAAGAATCGATGTATGGATTGAATTTTAAATAATAATAATTAAAAAATTGTGTTATAAAAATATTTTATAATTATACTCATGGACAAAACAACCTATTGTGCTAAAGGCATTGTCCTTGCTAACACTTTTCTTCGTGAAAATGACCCAGTTTCCTGATTCAGCTGTATGATCTATTATCCCATTGTATAATTAAACAAAGTCATGGAGACTGAATTCATGGATTAAATTTACAATCTTGGTTGATTTGGAATACAGGTCCTGTCTTGAGGCTCCCATGCATTCTATGAGGTGGTCTGGTGAGGCCTCGTTGGTCATTGAAGGGCCATGAGAAAAAATTGTCTTCTCGGCCTATAGTGACTGAGGGATTGTTGCATGGCGTTCTATATGGCCTTCTTGGAACCATCGATTCCATATTCCCAAGACTGTCATGAAGGGGCACAAAGTCTGACTGTCACTTCCATGTGATGGATAACCAACTAACGACAGCGACTCTTTTTACCCATCATATAAAAGCCTGGAGATATTCTGGAATGTGGGATGAACCGACAGGCATCAACTTGTATTCCCAGGCTTAAAACTGGCAGCCATAAAATACTCCTTTTCTTCCAGGATGGTGAAAAGACCTCTCTATCTTCCCACAATGCGCCATCTGCAGGACCAAAGATGCCTCACCAGAATGAATGTATGGGAGCCTCAAAACAAGACCTATATTCCAGTCCTACCAAGATTGTAAATCTAATCCACTAATTCAGTCTTCATGACCTTGTATAATTTTACACAATGGGATAATAAAATACTGTCATGAGATTTCAATCAACCCGAGTATCACGGTAGGATAAACCGCAATCTCAAGTTTTCTACACACTATCCTGTAGTGATCAAACTCCAATACATGCTGGTTTCCTTATTTTACACGAGAAGCAAAACAATAACTTTCTTAATCAAATAAAATATAAATACGATTTCTATAAGAGAAATCTGCTTTATGATCTGACCTTTTTTTATTACAGACTAGGTGACATTATTCCTACCCTCTTTGCATATTGGAATTGAAATTCTAATTATTTGCATATCCAAAGAATTCTGTACATTTCAGTCAGATTTTGCGTTCATGGTGTACCTTCATTCATGGTATAATGGCCAGCAGTGTATTTGAAAAAGGTTAGATTGTTATAGAGAGCCCCCCTAGCAACAATCGCAATAAAAATATATAATCAAATGAAAGAGATCTGTCTCGGATAGTAATGGAATAGTTAAAAATTACTAATAAATAAAGTATATAATAATAGGAGAAAAATTGAATGCCAATACAAAATGAAGTTATCCAAATTGATCTCTATATAATAATTAGAAGTGGTATTAAACTGTACAGTACTTTGAGAAATTTGACCAGTTGTTTTAGAAGCTGCACTAGCGAAGAAATTAGGATTTGATCATGGAGGCACCACGGATGCAAAATTTACCAGTTGTTTTAGATGCAGCATATTGCAATGAATCAAGGAATTGCCAGGGTGTCACAACGGCTGCAAAATTTGGCCAGTTTCTTTAGAAGCTGCACTAGCCAATATCCAAGGAATTGATCAGGGCGTCACAACGGCTGCAAAATTTGGCCAGTTGCTTTAGAAGCTGCACTAGCGAATATCCAAGGAATTGATCAGGGCGTCACAACGGCTGCAAAATTTGGCTAATTGGTTTAGAATCCTTACTAGAGAAGACCCAAGGAATTGATCAGGACGACACTACTGTTGCAGAATTTGACCAGTTCTTTTAGAGGCCGCATGTTGCAACGGACCAAGGAATTGACCTTAGACCACAGGACTATTTTTCTAATTACTACGGGAGTTATGTAGAAAGATACCATTTTGTTCATTGCTCTTTAAGAATCCTTTAATATTTTAACCTCTATACAGTACAATACATAACTATGTACAAAACTATTGATGATATAGAAAATTCTGCTTGAAGGTTATTACTGTTTTTTCGTTGAATGAACAAATCACGCATGTTCATCAATATTATCATTTTTGTTAATAACTTTCTTCACAATCTTCAGAGTAAACGTCTAAGTGGACATTGCGAGATGCTAGAATGACGTCCCCACACCTGTCCACCTGGATGACCAAACAGCTGACCCTCCTCTTCTCCAGCTGTCCACTCTACCATCTACAATGGTACCAACAGCCATTCATCTTGGCATCATTAGCTCTCGAAGACTTAAGAAATCTTATCATCTTAAGTGATTCAGTTCCTAAGATTGTACCTCCTCAATCAGGTTCCTCCGATCTGATCAAGGTATGATGCTCTCAAAGACATAAGAAATTTTATCATTTTAGGTGAATCAGTGTGTTCCTCTTCAATCAGGTTCCTCCGATCTGATCAATGTATGGATCTCTCAAAGACCTAAGAAATTTTATCATTTTAGGTGAATCAGTGTGTTCCTCTTCAATCAGGTTCCTCCGATCTGATCGATGTATGGATCTCTCAAAGACCTAAGAAATTTTATCATTTTAGGTGAATCAGTGTGTTCCTCTTCAACCAGGTTCCTCCGATCTGATCGATGTATGGATCTCTCAGTGACCTAAGAAATTTTATCATTTTAGGTGAATCAGTGTGTTCCTCTTCAATCAGGTTCCTCCGATCTGATCGATGTATGGATCTCTCAAAGACCTAAGAAATTTTATCATTTCAGGTGAATCAGTGTGTTCCTCTTCAATCAGGTTCCTCCGATCTGATCTATCTCTCAAAGACCTAAGAAATTTTATCATTTTAGGTGAATCAGTGTGTTCTTCTTCAATCAGGTTCCTCCGATCTGATCAATGTATAGTGCTCTCAAAGACCTAAGAAACCTTATCATTTCAGGTGAATCATTTTCTAAGACTGGCATAAGACTGGCAAGTTCCTTCAATGTGATCGATCCAATATGTGTTGATAAGATTGGTATATGAAAAAGTGAAAGCTATATAAGCTTATGATTTTGCTTTGTTTTCAAAATGAATCGATGTTGGTTCCATATGCTTGAATTGAACATTACACCTTAGTTCTATATATATTTTATTGCTTAAAAAGGAACACAACAAAACAAAAGAAAATAAACTACAATTGCAAATGATTTGATAAATAACTAAGAAAAAAACAATAATAATAATGATGATAAAAAATTGAATATGTCTGCTAGAAAAATGCTTCTATGAATTAAAAAAAAAAAAGAATAATTACAAACTTAACATATAAACTTCAAACAATTGGTCCAGCTGGCATATTCATTCATTGAGGATTTTCGTGGGATGTTTTCTCCTTGTCTTCTGCACCCATATACCGTTGATCTAAAGGTAGGTTTAGTCAGTCTTTAGAAAACTGTCTACAACTTCAAGGACAAGTAAGTGTCCTCCTCCATGTCAGGATAGAGATTTATCCAGATCTTCTGGCTTAACCTTAGCTCTAGGACCTTATCCGCCACATGAAGACATCAGATAAGGATTGTGTGTGTGTGTGTGTTCCTTCCTAATATATTTGACTTTGTTAAAAAAACAAATAAGCAAGCTTTCGTGAAAAGTTCCTCTTCTACGAACATCTCCTAAATATTCCAAATAAAATAGTGAAAAAAGTTTAAAACTACAAATTATTATTATTATTATTTTTTTAAGTTTCTTGTGCAACTTTTTATTTTCAAGCTTTCGGACTTGTCAGTCCTTCAACAGGTTTATCACGTTAACAACTTAATAATAAATACTATTTTTATATACACATTATTATTAGATAATAAATGGCATATATTGGATTTTTCAAAACACATTATTATATACATACTAGACGAATGACCCGGGCAACGCCCGTGTTTCACCCGATTGAATGTTTTTATTCCAATACTATTTGTTACAATTATAAATTGGAGCCGTGGATGTCACTCTTGTGAAACGTCCCGCTCCAAACTTTACATGTACATTAGGTCAGCTGGTATTACCCCTCATTTTCACCGCTAGAGGCGCGAGCGAATTGACTTTTTGTAAATATACATAATTATAAAGATAGAAGCTTCTATAGAAGATAATGATCATAATGATGATGCGCTCGCATCCGTGACAGCGATGAGGAATTGAGGAAAGACGGTCGTGACTATTTATATTAATTTTAAATACTTATTATATATTGAGAGAAAAATATATTACAACAACAACAACAACAACAAAAAGCCTTTATTTAGGGTCACTGACCCTATACAGGATTCACCAGAGGTATGCATAAGAACAAAGCAGTGAGACAAAGGAAATACGATATATACAGAAGAAAAAGAAAAAAACAAGAAAGAGGGAAGCAAGAAAAACAACACAAAAAGAGTAGCAGTAAGAAAGTGAGGAGTGAGTGTCACTTGGCCTTCTTCTGAGATATGGACTTGTGGAAACCATAAAACGCCGTAGCAATATACTTATTCTGGGTCATATTGTCAATTAATGATGGAAGTATAAAAATATATTACATTATTTCTGTTTTAAAAACAAATTATTTAAGTCTGTGGAGGAGCGATTAACGCTTGAAAGCTTGTAATTTAGAATAAAACTCACTGCAAGAAAATATTTGTAGTTTCATGCATCTTAAATAGGATTAGGGATAGAATAGAACTATCTATTGAAGAAATACACTAAGATATGCTGAGGAAGAGCTTGTCCGAAAGCTACTTTATACAAATAATAAAAAGAGTTGTGACATCTTATACCTTTTTTTTTTTTTAAGATATTACAGTAATATGATGCATCAATGGTAGATTAAACTGGCGAAACCGCTGGAAGGGTTCACCACTGATGAGCCAGGCCCTCCTTTTAATTTTTCCATTGCAGTAAGGACAGTAGAAATTGTATAATTTTAAAAAGAATCTTACGCGTCTATAATAGTTTCGAATTTTGATAACAGTAAACTTTATTGAAAAAACACGATATAACCAAAGTTTGAACATAATTGCCTTTCCACTCATGATAATATTGTGAAAAAAGTTTTAAAATTACAAAATATTTTCTTACAATGAGTTTCTTTTTATTTCAAAACGTTAGCTTTCAAGTGATAATTGCCTTTGTCTCCTTCAAAAAAAAAAAAAAAAAAGATGACCGTCGACTTCAAAGACTTTCCACTTATTTAGTTTCGTCCATGAATGTATACAGTAAATACATAATTTTTAGTAATTCATATTATAAATTACGTGTGCAATATATAGGAGCTTCTTGATTCATTCCATCCAAAACTTAAAAACCTTATTTCTGACGACGCGGCGTTTTAAAATTGGAAGTATTTTATGTTATGTTAGACAGAGAGTAGTCTTGGAAATCAAACAAAGAAGTCTTAGGTTAGCCCGAGTAATTGGAGACATTTGTAAACTTCAAAAACCCGAGTTATAACCAAATAAATACAGTCAAATTTGGATAATTCAAAGCCCAAAGGAGCAAAAAAATGTTTTCGTTTTATCCAAAAATTTCGAATTGAAAACGTTTTGAATAAAAGGGGGACCAAATTCCAGGGACCAATATTAATAAGCAAATTAAAGACGCTCGAATTATCGAAAGTTCTACTTGGCCCAGACGATGACGTCCTGGCGTCTGCCAAGACTCATAAGTAATTCCTCGGTGTGGAACTGAGGAGTGAAGACCTTGTATGGAGGAGAACTCTCTCAAAGTGGGGAAGTCTTCCTTGCTGAAGTAATTTTTACATATACATAACTATTAAAAATAAAAAAGGCATATCATGACCAGGAGCACATGTGGTTTTCAGAAGGCAGAGCGCCATCTAGTGGAACAGAAATCAACTAAACATTGATTTAGCCTATTCCATGATATTTGGCCAACCCAATTTCTTGATAAATCAAGAAAAACCATCCACGAACGCGTTTCGCGCTGTTGGCGCTCGTTAGCGTGGAGAGGCTTTTCTTGATTTATCAAGAAATTGGGTTGGCCAAATATCATGGAACAGGCTAAATCAATGTTTAGTTGATTTCTGTTCCACCAGATGGCGCTCTGCCTTCTGTAAAGCACATGTGCTCCTGTCAGGATATGCCTTTTTTTATTTTTAATATAAACACCTGACCTTTTTATTTTTTCTATTGTATTTTCATTCACAACACTATATATATTCCCCTACATTTTATCTACCCTTTATTTACTATATTAATATATATTTTTTCCACCTTTGTAACAATTGATTAGAAGAGTTAATAAAATTCATTAAACTGGAATAATTATTTTTTGAAAACACCTATGTGGCGACTACACTTTGCTTCAACGCATGCGCGGGCGTCAACACTTCACTACGCATGCGCGTGGGACTAATCAGAGACGCTGGGATTTAGCGGTAAACATGTAGGCTAACTCCAACGGTCGTTACTCCAACCGTTGTTTCTTTTCTCTCTATAATTTCTTGCTTTAAATAAATTAATTTTAATTATAATTTTATCAGCAGCCTTTCCACAAGCCACACCAACACAGCACATCAACAACCATCCTACACCTAAATAGGAAGCCCACTTTCTAATCAATACGGTGGGTAATTTTTACAGACGATAGATATATATACTATCAATACATAGCAATAACGCGTCATCTATATAATACAAATGGAAACACCAAAACACGAATGTTTCTTTTCACAAATAAACCAAGGAGCCCTAATGTTTTAACATTGATTCAAGGGATTATTTTTTTGAATTTATCCACTATACGAGTCAAGTAAGATACAACATTTTTACATTAATCTGATTTTTATAGAATTTTAATCGAAATTACAATAGAAAAAGTTTTTTTTTCTTTTTGCTTATCCCTACAAGTGCTACAGGCCATGATAATCATGGTGGGTAGAGGTAGGCGACTGCTTTTACTGTAAGTGCACCATATATCTACACATATGAAAAGCAGTTCGATTTTGCACATACAAATATACCAGAGCCCCATTTTGGTTACTTGCACTCGCTGGTGGGGTTGGGACTTTTACAAGAATCGGGGGGCATTGGAGCATTATTTTTTTTTTATCAGAAAAAAAGTGCCTATTTCGGGAATTGAACCCGAGTCGTAGCGGTTGAAAACCAACCATTTAGACCATCTTTCCACCTACCCCCTGAGAGATAGAGAGTATTGTATGACAACAACCTCCCCGTACATTATCAAATTTCAGGTCAAGGTTGGTCAACGGTCAAATCCCTCAGAAAAATGAGGTCACAGAGGGGGCCCCACTGGGATCACTTTCTTTTAAAATATCATCAACCTAGCTCCACCTATCGTTCAAAATTAGAACTATATTTTATCGTTAGTTTTTTAATTTCTTTTTAAAGGTAGCATATATTCACATTCGTTTTAGTGTGTGTGTTTACACTCATAGACAATATCAATTGGTTTAAATCTCCTGGATATCCATCAAACAAATGCTACAGGTTTCTGTGGAGATGGTTTCTTTATCATTATTGAACGTGAACTCGAGATTTCAGGATCTCTGCCTTCTTCTAAATAAATAATAATATAAACGCCGTTAAGATGCTAACTGATTTTAAAAGAAAGAGTCGATGGACGAGTAGGTAACACCCTCGATTCTTGACAACCATGAACCGGGATCGTATCCCACGTTAACATTTTGTTTAATATGTAAATAACCTTCATATATTATTCATTTTGAAAATATAGCAATCCATAAATAAATATTTAATTAAAAAAGCATATATTGGATCAAAATATCATTTATTTTACCAATATTTCAGTTGGCTGAACGCCAACCTTTATCAAGGTATTATAACATATTAATGCATTAATATATACACATATTAATAATACCTTGATAAAGGTTGGCGTTCAACCAACTGAAATATTGGTAAAATAAATGATATTTTGATGCAATATATGCCTTTTTAATTGAATATTATTCATTGTTGTAAATATCATAAACTAGGTTGCTCTTTTTGAGCGGTACCTAATAAAGTGATTTTGGGACAAGGTATCTGATTCAAATGTATTTGTAATTCACAGTTTTATCAACTTAACGGCATTAACGACGAACCACAGAAATTTTAAGATATTTTTATCAACAATTGGAGCGGTTGAGGACTCTAGCTGTCATTGTGGCAAGGAATTACAGGACTCGAGACATCTACTGCTGGAATGTCCACTCTTCTTTATCACTAGACAACAGACAGTAAACAATGTTGTAGATCTATATCAATTTGTAAATACTAAAGATAATTATCATAGACGAATAATCCTTTCAATAATTATAATAACGAATAGATTCAAAAAGGATAAGTTTCTTTATTTGAAAAATCAATTCGAGCTTTCGGGCGCAAGCTGCCCTTCTACAGGAATAATGGATACAATTTCAAGTAATCACTATATAAAACTTCATAAATAATCCTAGATATGCAAAAAATAGCTCATATATATATATATGTATAAATAGATATGGGGCATATACTGGATATAAATTGTTAATCAGCTAGTATTTCTAGGGGCAACACGCCTCTCTTTATCAAGGCTTTTCTTTGATTTAAACTGGATCACTTGGGTATGTGATCCACTCACGCTATACAAGACCAAAGCGAGAAACCATTTAAAGAAAATATATATATCTGTACATACATGACTACTTGAAATTGTATCCATTATTCCTGTAGAAGGGCAGCTTGAGCCCGAAAGCTCGAATTGATTTTTCAAATAAAGAAACTTATCCTTTTTTAATCTATTCGTTATTATAATAATTATCATAGGTGTAACTATCTTTGTAAATATATTTATGATTATCTTTCTAACCTGAAAGCTTCAGGTTCCTAATATATATTATTGTTTCTTATATAATATGTTTAGAAATGTTTCTGTTTAAAGTGTAAATCGACGCAATTATTCCTAGCCGGGATATCGCGTTTTGTTTGTTGAAATAAATAAATAAATCCTAACGGCGTTTATATGTATTTCTGTAGATATTACTTATTCCAAGATATTAGGTAGTGTCAAGCAGATTTATTTCTAGGGAGATTTTTCATTGATGTCAGGTTGAGATTTATAATTCATAGGAGAGTGGCCGTTTGAATTCTTTATTATCGGAAAGCTGATCAGATAAAAAGGAGATGAACCACAGTTTGGTCTTTATTCTAGTAGTTGGGATAAATCAGATCCTCTTTCAATATTTCGCGGAGTATACATGTGTGTGGCCATGTCCAGTTAGGATGGTTGTTGAAGTGTACTCATGTTGGATTCTTGGAAGTATGGAGGTCAACATTCTTGGAGTAAATCTTCTGAGATTGCTGGTTGTATAATACATTGTATAGATATATCGATAGATTCTGTGTGATCTGAGTTCTTTTATTGTGGGCAACGCTTCATGGATAGATTTTGAAAGACATTGTATAAGTTAGAAGGTACAAGCGGGCTTAGTTCTTTGGTATGCTGGTTCATTTCCCAGAATACCACTGTGATCTTTGACACAGCAGAGTTGAATATTGGGTGTATAGTGGGGTGGACTGCATATGACAGAAAGAGTCAATTGGCATTCTGAGGCAAATCAGAAATTTTTCAGCGTAAAAATCTGCCTAGCTTTAGTAGCCTAATGATCCAGGGTTTCTTCTTGGAAGGTTGACTATTCGTGATATAAGCCGCTCATTGGGCTGCAGAAACAGCTGCGACTATTTCCTTCATTTCAAAGGGAATATAAAAATTCTATCAATGTACTATACCTGGCTAACACAGTCAGCTAAAAGTTTGATATTTATTACTCTTGATTTGTAAGCTGTTTTAAGCTAGTATATCAATTTAATTCTGTGGTCTGGATTTATATCAAAATCGATCACAAAAATTGAAAGGAAACATGGAATTTAGTTCATTGTCATAGAATGATGGCCGCTCTTTACACCACATAAACAGCTTCATTTGATAAATATATACAATGGCTCTTCTCTAATCTATGCCTTGCTACTACAGTAACCTAAAAGCCTGAAATTTTGTTAACTTGTATTGTTATCAGTAATGAAACAGCATAAAAAACCAGACTTCTACATGGTTTGTATAAATATTAAGAACTAGATCATTATCCCCTTCTACACACGAACGTGTCTAGAACGATAGTCATTTCTAAACCACCGTGGTTAGAGTTTTACCCATATAAATTTACAAAAGTTGTGACCTATATATAGGTATATTTAATATAAATGTATGCATGATGATATTGTAAACAAATTACTTAATTATAACAGATAAATAGTTCCATATAAGTTTAGGACGCCTCTCCCTTGACCGGAGAGGGGTCCTATACTTCTATTTCCTCCCGGCAAATTTTCCATCTAGATATACTTTTTTAATTAAAACAGATTTTTTGCTTTTAATCCCAAATCTCTGTCCATTTCTATGGACAGAGTTCCAGACTCGATCTCAGAATGGAACTTTCTGCTTAACTGGTTCAACTCAGCAATCAAAACAGGACGTGAGTAAGTGATTAGCACTAGTCTATACTTGTGACTTCCCGGGTAGTTGGCGTTCTTCATTCCCTGGGTTATAAATATTCCAAATAACTTTATTAGGTGCCGCTCAAAAAGAGCAACCTAGATCATCATATTTACTGTGGGGGATGTACAGGGTTTGTTCATTTACAATTATAATGGTTATAAATATCTCTCTCATACATATATCACCACATATATGTGAGAATCGATGTGAATCCTGTCGACTCTCTTTCCTCTGTGGAGAATCTTGCCGATTCTCCGTTTGCTCTGTGGTAGTCGTGACAGCGAATGTGCTGTCATCTGGAAGTTGGGATTGGGGTGAATTTTGCTGTCGTGATGGCAGGAGTGAGGACACAGGATAGGTTGGTCAAGGGAACCGATGCTGACAGACAGAGAACATGGAGGAGAGTGAGCTTACGCCCCGCGATTTACGCTGAATCAGGAGACACGTCTAGTACGGATGAGACTTGGAGACGCTACTGAGGCTTCCCCAGTCGGGTGGTGTCACGTGACCTCTATTGAGATTCTGATTGGTCATTCATTACATCATGGAAGATGAAGAATCGCCTTGATTGGTCCAAAAGACTGGGAAGCCATCTATGATAGTTATAGCAGAAAATGTGAGGATGGAGCATTGACCTAAATAAAGTTGTTTTCAGCGAATTCAACTCCGGGGTCCTTTGTCTTGTAGTTTTCTGGAATAAAAGTGTCGTTGACCTAGCGCTAATGATGTGAGATGGGAATCTTTCCTCTTAACTTTAGGCCTAACTGAAATTGTTTATGAATATCTATAATCGTATTATCTCCTTGTTTTTTTCTGTCTGTCTAACATACAGCCCGTATTTTATTTGGCTCTTAACAGTACATCATGTCATACAGTAAGTTGGTACAGGGTACAAGGTGGTTGGACATAGGCAAGGACATGGTAGAATGACTGGGGTTTTAAATTATCAGATATATATATATTACTAGCCGAATGACCCGGGCAACGCCCGGGTTTTACCCTATTAAATGTACCCTATTCAAATACTATTCGTTACAATTATAAATTGGCGCCGTGGATGTCACTCTTGTGAAACGTCCCGCTCCAAACTTTGTGTCTGAGAAGCGATATTTTTATAGAAAGATGATCTGGCTTTTGTTTTCTGCTCGAATGAATGTTTTTCTGTTAGAATTTTGTTCCTGCATACAAAATAATGAACTAGTTTCACCCGTGGTCTCTGCTTTTTGGATTTTTTCCCGATATAATTTTGTATCTAATAATCAAACATGATACAGCAATATCGTCATCATGATTTTCTGACTAAAAATATATAGTTTTAATAATTGATTTATATATTTTTTAAAATAGCCTATCGTCTTCCCCGTATTCTTTTACCTATGTATGGAAATTTTGGTTTGAATTAGTGAACTACTGCGAATTTGTATTCCGGACATACAAACAAACAGACATCCTCTGAAATTTAAATTACAATAAAATTCAGTCTCCGCGAAGATAAGTTTCTTATTTTATTAACATTCTCTCAAGCTTTCGGGTATTGTTAACTCTTCTACAGTTCGTCTATTTACTACTGTGGAAGAGTTTACAGTACCTGAAAGCTTGAGAGAACATTTAATAAAATATGAAACTTATCCTCGGAGGCTGAATTTTATTGTAACATATGTGCATAACATCACTTTTTTTTTTAAATAGAGTAATCCACAAATAAATATTTAAATAAAAAGGCATATATTATAATATAATGCGGCTTGTGATTGTAAAACGACATTTGAAATACTATTCCGCATGTGTTTCTTTTCAACGAAAATTCAAAATTTATTTCAAGGAGAGAAATAACGATTATTTCTAACCTTTTGGATGAGGTATGAAAGGGTGAAGAGTAATGATAAACGGAAAATAAAAGTGTCCAGGGATGGGATTCCGTTTATCATTACTCTTCACAATTCACCCTTTCATACTTCATCCAAAAGGTTAGAAATAATCGTTATTTTTCTTTGAAATAAATTTTGAATTTTCGTTGAAAAGAAATACATGTGGGAAAGTATTTCAAATGTCGTTTTACAAAAAGGCATATATTGGATCAAAATATTATTTATTTTTACCTTGGTAAAGTGAAGAGTCAGCATATAACACAATAGGGCGTAACGGTGTGTTAGGCTTATGAATCTTTGGAAGCCCATAAAAGTGAGGTAGATTGGTAGGTGTCTTGTGCTTTTAAATTTTCGAAGGTTTTTTTTTCTCTAATTTGTGTACACGTATTATTTTGAGTCAAAAGGCGATCCATTAATTAAAATTATATAAAAGGGCGTACCTGGATCTGTAAAGAAAAAAAAACAAAAAAAAAAAAACAATTTTTTTCTTTAAATATTTCGAGAGATTGCTCCCTCTTTATCAATTTATTGCACAGTGAATTTAATTTACAATTTATTGTAAAATGTTCAATAAATTGTAAATTAAATTCACTGTGCAATAAATTGATAAAGAGGGAGCAATCTCTCGAAATATTTAAAGAAAAAAAATTTCTTTTTTTTTTCTTTACAGATCCAGGTACGCCCTTTTATATAAACGTATTATTTTGTTGAGTTTTTTATTTTTATTAAATTCCCTAGTGAGATTAGATAATGAATTTTTGGTTAGATTATCATAAATTTCTTTTTCTTGAAGTAATTGACAAATTTTAGTGTTGTATTCTGTTGTGTTCATAATTACTGTGTTTCTTCCTTTGTCTGAAGGTGTTATAATAATATCTTTATTATGTTTTAATGATTTGATAGCCTGTTGGTAAAAATAAATAATATTTTGATCCTATATATGCCTTTATAGGGAATCATATCATTTTATTTCTTATATATAATTTTAAATCATTATTTTATTTCATATAATTTTATTTCTTATTATTTTAAATCAATAATTGTAAATACCAAAATAAAAAACAACAGCTTAATTCTAAAAAATATTATCATCATCAATTCTCAAGATAGTGTTGTAGACGAAGAACACGCTTGTTTTCGTATAAAAACGATAATAAAATTACACACTAGCTAAATTTAATGTGTGATTTATTAATTAATTCTTGAATTATAAATACTGTATATTGTAACACGCCTGCAGTCGCCTCTACACCTTTTTATTTAAACAAATATCATCACATATGTACATATTGTCACGGTAGTAATAACGAGTATAACAAAAGTTTATAAGTAAAAATAATTTATTTATAAAAATGCAAAACTATTTCTAAAAATTTATTTACAAGTAATAATATACAAGCATGGTAAGGGTTGATGACTATGCAAATATTTATGATGATATACAACAGAATATTTAAAATAATTATTCAGTGAACATATTACCACATATCTCCATAAAAACTACCAATCCAAAGCTCCAAATTTTCCACAATTCCTAGAAATCCCCGCTGATATATCGAATTGATTATTCCCGATGGCTGTGTTGTATTTGGATTATTTGGCATATCAACCATATTTAAATATAAGATTTCAGGTTGAGACCTGTATCTATTAACAGCATGTTTAAACGGGATTATTTCATATTCTTCAGAATGTTTTACGTTATAAATAATATTGCAATATGTAATCCTACAGAAGGGACACGTATTCTTAGACCATTTTCTAAGACATTCATAATGGTATTGGTGAAAACAATTTTCTGGAAAACATAAATCTTCTTGTTCTATGATTTCAAAGCATATTGAACATTCTTCTGTTGCTGAAAAATGCTGAAATGGCTTATTTGTTTCTGGCATTTTTTTTATTTGTTTAATTTTCGAATATTTTAGATATATTTTAGTTAACTAAATAAGCAAAGAGTTGAGAGAAGATACAATAAAGTGTATTAAACATTTTAATAATGAATATAAATGATAATTGTAGTGAAAAAAAATAAATATATATATTATATTAGAAACAGATTATTAATTTGGATATTAAAAATTCTGCTATTTTGTAAAATTTCTTCATTGCCTTTCTTGTATTTTTTTTTCTGCATCAAATAAGTCGCAGTGCGGGGTTCTGAAGTTTGGATTTCTTAATTTTCTACACCTTTAAGAATATATATAATGTATTTATACTTCATCCCTAAGATTAGAAATAATCGTTATTTCTCCATAAAATAAATTTCGATTTTTCGTTCAAAAGAAACACATGCGGGATAATTTTCGAATGTCGTTCTACAATCATAAGCCGCATTATATTGTATTATTAAAAATAATATAAATTTTAAAAATTATTTATAGAGCGAAAATATATTTTCAGGGTTTTTTTTTTTAATCAAAATATAAATTTACTGGGCGCGCGCTACTGAGTTTCCAGTATTCACACAAAGATGGCAGCACCTGTAGTCGACATTCCTGTATGACATTGTATAGTTGCTACAGCTTGGACTCTTGTCAACAATGACCTGTCACTATACCAACACATTTGGGAATGAAGCAATATATTTATTAATAAAGAAGATTCTCGAGTTTATACGAAAAAAAAAAACCAAAAGAATTTACCGAGATCGCGCGCGCGTTTTGCTTTTCTAATTTACCATCAACAGAATATAACTGAGGCTTGCTGAGGAGGTCTACGACAAACATCTACCTTTGGAAACTATCAGTGAAGATTGGTTTGAACGCTTTAGAAGAGACGATTTCAACATTGAAAGCGCTCTGGATGACCAAAAACAATGGAGGACGCCGATATGTAAGTGTTATTGGATGGGAATAATATGCAAATACAACTTACGAAGACATTAAACTTGACTCACCAAGGTCAAATTTGAAATAAATCATCAAGAAGTGTTAAATAGGTGCCTTGTAAGTTGATAAAGAGACAGATGAAAAATCGAAGAATAATTTCTGAATATATATATATATGAAATATAATGTTGAATGTTTGGTTGTTGTCGACTTGTAGAATCCTGTCGACTAGCTGTAATAATTTGTTGAGTTTGATGTCGACTACTGAAATAAGTTGAAGTTCTGGTAAGCCTTGTGTAGAGTTTTCCAATACCTCTCTGCACCTTGGAAGACCTTTAAAAGTTCTCACAAAATACAGGCAGTCGTGGTCGAGGCAGAGTGGAAAGTTTGGGATGTCCCCACAAAAAACGAAGACACAATTGCACTAAGAAAGTTCCGTAACAGATAAAAGTTGAGCTAGGAGCGAAACATGGAGAGCTAGAAGATTTCTTACTCGTCTACATGATGGATGGGATGGAACTCAGGTACGACCGACGTGAGCTGACGCTAAGGGTGAACTAAATTAAACTGTCAAGTGAAGTAAAATGACTGTATTTATAGGTTAAAGACGGGGGGACCTTATGTGACAGGGGCGTTTCTGAGAAAGGGGGCCTTTACCTGTCCAGGTGTGAGAGGGGTCTCTGCATTCCACCACATGTGACAGTGTGGGTGGTCTTGTCGTGGGAATTGTAAATCTACCTGATTTTGACGTTATGACTTCCATCTTTAGACTTTGTTGTTTTGGCAATACTATATGCTCGATCTCTGCTTTAGCTCAACTCTTAAATCTATTACAGAGTTTATTTATTTATCCACTTTGTACAAAGTACATTACATATGGCGATGCAATGACACAGATTAATCATGCGCATAATTATTTATAGATGTGTTTCTATATACAACATGACAATCTTGTTATAAGTAATTATACAATATAGGGTTGTCGGTTTAAATTACCATAGATGGGCCCCGGGAGTGAAAGGGTTTATCCGGGTTTAGGCGGGTAAAGCCTCTCTAACACAGGTAAGTAATTAAAATTTCTTTTAATTAATTTAAACTGTGAGGGTTAAAAAGGGCTATAACAAGATGATATTTGTTGGATATATAAAAGTGAAATAAAAATGACATTTTGTTTGATTAAGAAAAAAGATGATTAAAATAAAATGATGACATAAAAATTCACATTCTAAGAGAATATTGGTGGGCGTTGGACAGGGTTAGTAGTTGAAGAATATGCAATTGTTAGAAGTGCACATGTAAACCAAATACTCAGGTCCAGGTGCAAAGCGAGGATATAGACTTGAGCTGTCTTCCTTGGCAATGTTTCACTTGCGATCCTATATAAGGGTTACAGTGCTTTGTCACAATTTTAGGACTATTGGGTTAAAAGTTGCTGAAGAAAAGTTGTTTATTTATATGATTGGGAAAGGAGTGAAATAGAGCCATGCGATAAGTAGAATTGTAGCGACAGTAGGTGGTCTAACTTGACTCGAAATCAAAGGTTGAATGTGGTCCGCTAGAGCTAAAAAAAAAGTTGAAAGTTGAAAAAAGTAAACGCTTTGTGAATGCGTTGGTGATTTGCTCTGCGGATGAAATGAAATTGATGGGTTCCCCGGTTTGGATAGTTGAAAAGGGAGGATACAAAAGGGGGGAAAAACTCTGTAATTGATTAAGAGTTGAGCTAAAGCAAGGATCGAGCATATAATATTGTCAGAACAATGGTCTAAAGATGGAAACAGCCGCGACACTATTATACAATTTCATCAGACAACCCATGAAATCGTTATTAAATTGGGCAATCTATAAAACACTGAAACACAGACACTCGCGGCAATGTATGTGGCCGGTAATTTATGGGAGACTTGATTATTAGTAACATTCCCTTCAAATAGGTAAGAAACATACAACATTTCATTTAAACAGTGGGAATAGCACCATAAGGCAAATTATGTATGAAATAGGTAACAGAGGAAACAAGAAAATTTCTCTAGATATTTATTTAAATATCTTAAAATTTGGGAACATGTCTATACTGACGAGATATGCTATTTACATAGTAAAATTTAGATAGAGGTGACCTGAAGTTACTTTATAGCCCTTTAGGGCCCATGCGAAATCTAGGTTGGTTACTACACAAAAAAGAAAAAGGGGGGGGGGGGGGGGAAACCTAGATCTCCATCTATTCTAGCGGGACAAAATATACGAACCCTAACACTCCTTTTTAAGTCACTTAAAGCCCTTTAGGGCCCATTCAGAATCTAAATAGATTAGCTTCTGTTCGAAAAATAAAAGGGGGGGGGGGCTAAACCATAATGGCGAGGGGCTTACCTTCTCTCGAAAGCGGCGGCAAGGTCTGGTCTCCTCTACGTCTCAGGCCCGACTAAAAATCGTCCTTCTCACTGAGCGACTCCGATCGAATCCTGCCTTTTGACAGAGAACCTTCTTTTATATCATCTCTCTCTCCATTTTCATTCGCCGAAAGAAACACCAATCAAAATGGCCAACGGCTCCAGTATCAATTTCATAGACGCCCCAGGCCTCATCAAAATAGAACATATAGTATTACCAAAACAAAAAAAAATCTAAAGAGAGAAACAACCCCGGCACTAGTGTAAGATTTCAGACGCCAGGCCTCTTCCATCAAAATAGAACATATAGTATTACCAAAACAAAAAATCTAAAGAGAGCAACAACTACGGCGATAGTGTAAAATTTCAGACGCCAGGCCCCTTCCCTCCACATGGATTGAAATACCATCCTCCCTTTTTCTCGGGACGATATATATATATCGCCCCCACTCCGTCTTAGCTATAAATCGACACAGGCCCCTTTTCACTTGAACTGTAATATAACGCTTTCCTTTCTCGGGAAGGATATTTTATAAGGTTCAGTCCTTTAGAGATCTTCCTTCTCCATTTTTTTTTCTGGTCACCTTTACCTAAACTTTTGGTGAGGGGAATATATGTACATATGGAACAACAGCTTCCAGCGCGGATGTCCCTGGATGTCACTGGTGTTTCCTTCACCAGGCATCGGCACGGTAGTCTGGTGTCATCAATTGTCTGGGTTTCTGGGCAAAAAGATGGTCTGTAAGTCTATGTGGGAGGGAAGCCATGTATCCATTTGATTTGATTATACATACGCCTTCTGTTGGGGTATGGTTACAAAAAAACGTGCCCCAACAATCCTCCCCCTGCCAAGTAATGGACAAATGCGTTTGTGCTATTCATTATTCATCTGCCTTTCATCAGTTACTATGAAAGCAGGCCCATTTCTAGCAAAATGCATTTTCCATTACTAGGTGAAGCCAGGTGTACCGAAACCTATAGGGAAGATAAGGCTAGTCAAAACGATGGTATGCCATTCTAGATGTTTATTATTCCGAACATTAGTGGGCATTGCGCATCCTGGCAAAGGGGTTTTCATGTGTTATTATTCTGTCAGCACACTGTTATCAAAAGAGGTTATGGGGGACAGTCATATCATATGTATGGAAGTAAGCAAAGTCATCTGTCTTACCATTCATGGGTATATATACCACCCTTCCACTTTCTTCTTTGGCCTTGAGGAGTAGGCCTTCCTTGTGGTAAGTCCTTTCAACCCCATCCTTGCCTCTTGGGTGCTGGATTCATTGCTACCTTCTTTCTGCTAACAATACAGTTAGGACATTTCCCTATTACATATTATATATAAAAAATTGGGCGCCAAGAAGTCGTTTAGAAATAACTGACTAGTCCAACTCCTAAAACATGCCAGCATCTTTATTTTCGTGCCAATCAAGACATTCGTGTGGTATAGTTATATATATATACAATCAAAGGAAAGGATAATTATAGTTAGCTGAAAGAAATATCTTGGTATATAATGATTAGCCTATGACATGATGACTTTTGCTAAATAAAAAATTACAGAAAACAAATTGTGTAAGTAATCATTAAATAAGGCACGAAATATGTAATGATAAAATGAATCCTTCCATGTTATATGATGAGTATAACATATATATTGAAGTAAAACATATCATGTAGATAGTGATTAAATATGTTAAGATATAAGTGATAAAAATCATCCCATGATAGATGACAAAAGAAAACTACTACAAGATTATATATGGTGACAAAATATATATAATTAAATATTTAATATAAATATTAATATCATGAATGTCAAAATAAAATTGTTGAAATGAATAGTATATGACTATAATATAATATATATGATATAAAAATAATAACATATTGAAAAAGAAAATGTAAACATAATATATATTTGTGCGCTGAAGGTTCAAGGTTTAGTATCTCAGTTAAGTTTCAATCTTATCCAGTCTGGAATCACGAGTCGGTCACTGGGTAATATTCGTCTATCCCGCTCCTACTGGAGGGTGGGTTCTCTCTTGTGTGTTAGATTCCTCAAATTACAATACTCTCTCAACCCAGATGGGAACGTCATTTAGAATCTTGGTCAAATGGAGCATAGCCCAGACCTCTATTAAACTACACAGTCCATTTAAATCTAGGGTGACAACCGTATGAAGAGAATTTTTCTGTTTTGGCAGAGCGACTAATCAATTTCTACTATTTTGTTTGTGACTCCGTTTACCTTGTCTCTGGGGTGTGTACAGTTCAGCTACCTCCCCCTTCCAAGAAATTCATATTACTTTCATCTACCAATATACTCTCTATTCATTGACCTGAATCCTACAAATCTACATCTTATAAATTTGAATTTTATCAATCTGAAATTTTTGGTTCCTTTTACAAATTCCTTCAGAACTCTACTCCCTGTATAACTGCTCTTAATTCTACTGTCCTCAATACAACACTTCTAAAACTTTGACTCATTGGCTCGTTCTGGCGTCTCGTTCGCGGTCCTTATAGTTAACTAATACTTTAAAATCTTATCCTATCATGAAACGAGTTTAAACTCGTTGAAGGTCCTAATAATTACTTATTTTGCCTCTCGAATCGGTCTTATACTCGAATTCATTCCAACAAAACGTATGGCAGGGCGAATCCTTTATTAGAAGAAACTTCCGCTAGCTATGGGGAATCAAACTGGTACCAAAAAAAAAAATTCAATAGACGGAAACACTTCGTCTAGAATAACTGGGCAATCTCTGCCTACATGCCAATCTTACAGGACCTCCCGTCTAGAACACCCTCGCTCCAGCCACGCTAAAAGCGTCGAAACTACGGTGTCAGATCGGTTACCCAAGGTCGCGCCGTTATACCCCAGGCTATACGGCATGGCTAAAACAAATCCCCCATCCTGCATAAAATTCAATCTATACCTCTTCGTTCCCTCTAATGAGGGGAAGTTTGGTGGGGTTTCTGGTCTGATCATAACCTCCCACAACCTTCCAGTCTGAGAATCGAGATATGATCATTATCTACGACTCTTAAAATTCAAGTTGATATAAATAACAAAGAGTACTTGATTACCCTAGTAATAGAAATTAAAATTTTATACTCCCGAAAGGGGAGACCTAACAAAATGGAGCGAATACCTTTCCTAACAATAGAGTTGTACAGCCCTGTGAGGCTATCGTTCCTAACAAATAAAGAAATCAAATTTAAAATTGAACCTATTGGTTCCCTATTCTATGCTAAAGTACCTTTGGTCTTTACAGTATAATTGTTTTTAACCTTCTTACACATTCATTAAACCAATCCATTCATACACCCCCCCCCATCATTCACGGTTTGCATACAAACTAAAGTTAAAAGCTGCTACACAAGCCAAAGTACTATAATTATCATCATTGATATACCTAATAATAACAAAATTTTCAGGACAAATGTGAAATCAAATAAAGTTTCTAATTAAAACAAAGTGGGGACTAATGCCCTATTAACTTAAATTAATGCCTCATACAAACTCTATATATACTAATATTTTATACTTGATAAATGATTGTTAATAAAATGGTTAACAATTCTAAATAATCTGAAAGCTAACCTACCTAAAAAAATGTAATTTCAAAAACTGCCCTTGCTTTGACACTAAGTGACTATTCACGACAATTCTATAAAGACACACACAAATTACGATGGCGAATAAAGGACCATTAAACGTGACACCTCATAAAAGCGGAATTGAGTCACTCCCCTAGCCACCGTGGGTGAAGTCACTATCTTCTTACTTCATCGTGCGTCTGTTCCCTTTGCAGTAGTCCGACCTCAACACTCTATTGAAAGATGGATTTATAGGGTTTATGATTCACTACCCAACACTAACATTCTCAAGTGCTTTCCAAGGATCGACTACGGTCTGGGCCTACTTAACTTCTACCCCTGGCTTAGGGTCCCTACACTTCACAACTTTACTCTGAAAGATTGACCTTTCATGTCCTCATTAGAAACCTATTTCAAAGCTACTACCTGAAGGCCAGGGATTATGGGGTTTCTGAATTACCCAACACAAGCCATAGGATGCCTATTAGGTTTGTTGTTTTAGACATAGCCCCCCTCTAAGTTGTGATTTCCTGCACCTTCCTTCACCTATTACTCCTGATAATAACTAAAATTTCAGATTTACACTAAATAGTTAATTCACAGTGGTATACATTATTCTCATTGGTCTTTGAAACTCGGGTTTTAACAAGAAATAGTTTGTATTAAAAAAAAAAAGGAATCCTAATGAAGTTCTACTTAAAAAAAAAAAGGTTTAAAAAAAAAAAGGTTGAAATCTCTAAACTTCTCATTCTATCGAGCTGATTCTCCGTACACACTCCAAAATCCTAGTTAGAGGCGACGGTCTGAGCAGAATTTACACTGTGTGGGCCCTTTCACCCTTTTAGACCTGCGTAAAGTTAAACTGTCCACACTAACTCTGTCAATTTCCCCTCGTCTCATTACTTCTGAGTCCGCTCTGGTTCTATTGTTGGATAAAATTGTAACATAACAATAAAAAGAAACTAAAATTTTCCTAAATCATATCCTGACAGGTTGTACAAGCTCTTCAAAACGGTGTGTCATATTAAAACAAGGTTGTGAGACAACTCTTAATTATATACTATACTAAAAATGAGGCTGAGTCAATTCTACACTAGGAGAACACGAAAACCCAAGATGTCGTTCTTGCAGCGAGCATGGGGCCCTATCACAACCCCGAAGTACAAGGACAGACTGCCTAAGGTCTTGTGACCGACTAGTAAGCAGCGGGATGCCGTTTCTCGTGTTGAGGGAGCGATGTCAGTAGGACAGAGTTTCCTGGTATTCCCTCATATCTGGCACGACCGGTCGGGGTGAACAGTCGCGTCACGTGAAAGGAGGAAATATCTGAGTTCCCCCCTCTTGCTCTAACTGTTGGGTCGATTTGGCTCATGTAAATAGTAACTCTTATACTATATCTAAAATCTCTCATATAACTTATTAAATAAAACGGTGTAAAATGGTGTTCTATACAAGGATAAGGTTGTGACAATTTTCTCTAAATGACACACTAATATTAAAACAAATTGTGAAGATCTTTAAAGGTGGCAACAAACACTACAGTAAGGTTGTGAGACGGTATTCTGCACAAAGACAAGGTTGAGACAAATAACACACAAACCCTGAAACATGGTGTTGAAGCTCCTTTCAACACTTAGCACTAGAACACATGTTTAAAAAAAAAAACTGCAAACTGTTTAAAGTTCACCATAACACTAAGACCTATTTGCTATTTAATATATAACCTAATATTGTAATTAATAAAGACCTATCTATATTAAATAGTGTATACAATCGCTGAAACTTATGTAAATCAGCTTACACAAACCCCCAGTGCATAATATGTCTTATTTTAAAAGAAATAGTTCTATCGAGGCGATATTGCGGTCGACAGCTACGCTTTATACATTAAATGTACTTTCTTCTATCAACCTTTATCTACTATTTACAAAACTCTTTATCCAACCCTTTCCAATTCTTTCTCTTTCAACATCTTTCTGCATCTCTCTATCTCTTTCTCATCAACATTCAACGCTTTCTCACTCTTTTTATCACTTTCAACACCTCTTTCATCACCTCTCTCTCATCTCTCTTCCATCATTTTCTACACATTTCACTGCCTTTTCATCCCTCTGGTGTTTCCTCGAAACCCGTCATCGGGATCTGGATCCCGATCTATTATCACTCTTAATTTTGAACTACTCTATTCCAACAGCCTATGACCTTTAAGCTTTATAACTCCATATACACTCGGCGGGGTAGTTACCTTGTTAAGAAAACCTATAATGTCATAGATCATTTAGAGAGAGAACATAACAAATTTGTGCGAATAGTTTGCTTCAACTATTGATTGTAAGCCTATTAAACTCGTTCTCTCTAGGTTGGCTCGCTCATTAATCTTCAATCTACGTTCAATAGTCATATTGAGTTCACATGGATGCTAAACGTAAACTGTATTAAAATGGTGTAATTTTCTAGTTTTCGAATTATATGACAGTTAGAAAAAAAAAAATCCTGGAAATATCTCGTACTGGCTACTATTAAAAAAAATTGAATGGGGTACAACTCCGATCTTACAGGATACCTCATGGCTCATAGAATTGAATCGCTCATTTCTCACTAAAATATTCACACAGGTATGGAGGTCTCCAGTGGTTCTATAGCTATTGGTCAACTAAATTAATTGGTGGCAGAAATTGAAGTTAGTTTAAAGGCTCATGTGCTGTTTTGTCATGCGTCTTTATGTCATCTGCAAAGGAAAGTGTCGCCTCAAAGGACCTAATTCTGGGACTAACATCCGCTGCACATTTCAGGAAGGAGTGGTCGTCCATACAATAGCAAGATATCATTTTGCTGCCAATGTACAATGTTGAGCATTTTCCATGTCGTCATTTTGTCGATCCCCAATCTTCTAGGGTGTTTCTTTAAGCATTTCTTGATATCGTTTAATGCTTTATGCGATCCCGCCCGGCATTCAATAAGTATTATTTGATCGTACCATCTCCAGGAGACCATCCCATTGCGGCCGAACCATTTCCACCCAACTTATAACGCCGTCCATATCGCGTAATTGAAATTAGTGTAAAACTCAAAGAATAAGACCTTAATCTCTTAATTCTTTACTAATTTCAGTTGGCTCAACATAAATCTTCTCAATTATTATCTTAGTACAGTGGCGTGACATGTCACGCTTCTTCTAGTTCTTTCGCAAGCTCGATTAATCCCAGTGAAAGCCCGTCCAGGCGTCAATCCCGTGCTAACCCGTCATGCATGACTTCAAATTTGGAAATTATTAGACCTGAATATTTGCAGTGGCATCTGCTTCCACTGAAAGTATTTAAGACACAAGGCTGCCTCTTTAAATCACTGTCTTTACTCCCACATGCCTGTGTAAACTTTAACCATGACCTTATCAATTCTCAAAATTCTGCCTATCGAGTATCCTGAGAATCAATGTTCTTCTTGTCTACGGCGGATTAACACAATAATTGTTCCCTAGAGTTATCTGCGTCGAGTGGTCAGTCTGTGCTACTAATTCTCCACTCTAACTCCAGGATTCCTTTATCTACTCAGGCTGTTCAAAATTTTTCAAGACAGTTGTTCAAATCCCCAATGATAATCTGCTAAATTTCGATAATTATTGAAATTCTCATTAAACAGAATAACTACACCTTTCTGACACAGAAATATCCAGCATCAAGATATAGCGCACCGTCCAATTTCTTTATTTCAAGACGGTGTCAAATTACAACTGAAGGAACATACTAAACATATAACTGGTTTAAATTTCATGTAATCTCATCATGCCTTCTGCTGGCAAATGTATACTGCAGATTTAATACTATCAAGATGTTTTTATTTGTCCTCATCCAAAAAAATGTTTCAGAAATAGAATCTTGGAAATCTCTACTTAAGGCAAAAAAAAATTGCACATTTATCAATTTAAGATAACCTTCCCTTGTCAGAGTGTATACAGCTGCCAAGCCAAAATACGCAGGGGAGACAGGAAGGAGAGTCAGCAATAGAATATATGAACATAGACGCAACGTTATTAATCAAGACAATAGGTCTCTAATTTTCCAATACTGCAAAGGAACAGGTCACACCCTCGCACCAGGAGAACCCAGAATACACCACAATAACACAAACAGCAAACATCAAAGGCCTATAATTGAATTTCTATTATTCAGAAAACACAATAGCATTAATAGAAAATAGATTTGCCCGAAACATATAACACAATATATCCCGGTACCAGCTAATAATATCAACAATAATATAAGTAACTTATATGTAATAGCCAATAACTATTATAAAACTACTTAAATAATAGAATTTCCAACCTATAAGACAATTCATAGAACACAGCAAACAATAGCAGAATATGTGCAATACCTCAATCAAAAAAAAAATATGTCTTAAGAAAACAAATAATATGCAAAACTTTCTAATGTATATATATATATGTACATAGAATCATAATAGTTTTAGCATCAGGCGACGTTATATTTTCTTGATATATTGTATATGTTTCTCCTGTAGAAGGGCGGACAAGCTCGAAAGCTCGAGAAGACCAGAATAAAAGATACTCATCCCCATAGACGTTTTACTTTGATATCAGAAATCAATGATAATATTAAGGTTTTGCCACAAACAATGTGAATCGTAAAAGACAGCGGCGAGAGATGCGGTATACACCGCCTCAACATAACTTTCATTGCCTGATAAAATGCCAGTGAAACGGAAAGCATAAATTAAAATTCACGATTTATAATAGACTGTTAATCTCAGGATGCGTGGACTACTTCACCAATACTTAAAAATAGTATGGCTTTTCATTAGGTATATATTTCTAAAGTATAGGGGAAGAAACATATACTAAATTCGAGCCCCGCGGCGGGCGACATTGATGGGTTCCCCGGTTTGGATAGTTGAAAAGGGAGGATACAAAAGGGGGGAAAAACTCTGTAATTGATTAAGAGTTGAGCTAAAGCAAGGATCGAGCATATAATATTGTCAGAACAATGGTCTAAAGATGGAAACAACCTCGACACTATTATACAATTTCATCAGACAACCCATGAAATCGTTATTAAATTGGGCAATCTATAAAACACTGAAACACAGACACTCGCGGCAATGTATGTGGCCGGTAATTTATGGGAGACTTGATTATTAGTAACATTCCCTTCAAATAGGTAAGAAACATACAACATTTCATTTAAACAGTGGGAATAGCACCATAAGGCAAATTATGTATGAAATAGGTAACAGAGGAAACAAGAAAATTTCTCTAGATATTTATTTAAATATCTTAAAATTTGGGAACATGTCTATACTGACGAGATATGCTATTTACATAGTAAAATTTAGATAGAGGTGACCTGAAGTTACTTTATAGCCCTTTAGGGCCCATGCGAAATCTAGGTTGGTTACTACACAAAAAAGAAAAAGGGGGGGGGGGGGGGGGGGGAAACCTAGATCTCCATCTATTCTAGCGGGACAAAATATACGAACCCTAACACTCCTTTTTAAGTCACTTAAAGCCCTTTAGGGCCCATTCAGAATCTAAATAGATTAGCTTCTGTTCGAAAAATAAAAGGGGGGGGCTAAACCATAATGGCGAGGGGCTTACCTTCTCTCGAAAGCGGCGGCAAGGTCTGGTCTCCTCTACGTCTCAGGCCCGACTAAAAATCGTCCTTCTCACTGAGCGACTCCGATCGAATCCTGCCTTTTGACAGAGAACCTTCTTTTATATCATCTCTCTCTCCATTTTCATTCGCCGAAAGAAACACCAATCAAAATGGCCAACGGCTCCAGTATCAATTTCATAGACGCCCCAGGCCTCATCAAAATAGAACATATAGTATTACCAAAACAAAAAAAATCTAAAGAGAGAAACAACCCCGGCACTAGTGTAAGATTTCAGACGCCAGGCCTCTTCCATCAAAATAGAACATATAGTATTACCAAAACAAAAAATCTAAAGAGAGCAACAACTACGGCGATAGTGTAAAATTTCAGACGCCAGGCCCCTTCCCTCCACATGGATTGAAATACCATCCTCCCTTTTTCTCGGGACGATATATATATATCGCCCCCACTCCGTCTTAGCTATAAATCGACACAGGCCCCTTTTCACTTGAACTGTAATATAACGCTTTCCTTTCTCGGGAAGGATATTTTATAAGGTTCAGTCCTTTAGAGATCTTCCTTCTCCATTTTTTTTCTGGTCACCTTTACCTAAACTTTTGGTGAGGGGAATATATGTACATATGGAACAACAGCTTCCAGCGCGGATGTCCCTGGATGTCACTGGTGTTTCCTTCACCAGGCATCGGCACGGTAGTCTGGTGTCATCAATTGTCTGGGTTTCTGGGCAAAAAGATGGTCTGTAAGTCTATGTGGGAGGGAAGCCATGTATCCATTTGATTTGATTATACATACGCCTTCTGTTGGGGTATGGTTACAAAAAAACGTGCCCCAACAAAATAAACTCTTGAAACGTGTTCAGACCAGAAGTTTGGATTTGTAAGTCTTGGGAACTGTTTCCTCAAAGAGTTTGTTGAATTACGAAATCAAAAAATAAATTGTCAAGCAGTGCTGTCGTTTTTCTACGTTGATGTGACGCAATGACTGAAAAGATAGTGATGAAAAATATAGGGAATTGGTTAAAGAATATGATTGTTGAAAACGATTGTTGTAGATGCCCGATAGTGGATGATAAACATTGTCAGATAATAAAGGTATTTAAGCAAATATAAAAAATATAGTGAATAAAAATATAGAAATATGATTGCGGGTACAAAAAGTGTAAGTGGATAAAGTTAAACCTGTAATATATAAAATATATAATAAATAATAAAATAAAAATAATTTTTGAAACAATTAGATGTTTTGCAATACTAAAATAATATCATGAAAAATAAAAGTAAATTTGATTAAAGGTTTTTTTTTTAATGTTGGATTAAAAAATTTGTTTATATAATTGAAAGGTAAGAATAAGAATAATTATTCAAGATTTTATACAAAATTTATAATATAATTGAAGGTTATTAATGATTGGATAAATTTTAAGTAGTGTAAAATATTGAACAAAAATTGTCTCTTTTGACGAAAAGTTACAGTTGTGGTGTGTGACTAGATTATATCCCTTTGGTAACATCGATGTTTCTATGACTCTGAAACTGGGAATACGTGAAATGATCTTTTCGTTTGTCCTCAATGCTGGTATGTAGAGAATGATTTCTCTTTCGCGTTAAAAAGTCTATATAAGACTTAACCAAATTGTTTTAATTGGTGTTATCAATTAACATGTAAAATGTTTAATGTATGTTGTGTTGTGATATCTCGTTGGTGAGATTTGTGAGATTCTCGAGGAAATCTAAATGAGTAGTGTGACACATGTGTTCAAAATGGCGTCATGAAGCTAGCGGTCAAGATGATCTGCCTTGAGGGGGAAGAGAGGGCATGTTAAGGGGAGTGACGTCAAAAAGGGCGTCCACTTCCTTTTTTTCACGGAAATTCTATTTTTGGGGTGGTCACACGTGCGGGGTGTTTATTTTCTGTCTTACTTGAAACTGATTTTCTCTCTCTTCTTTTGTTGAAGTTTGGCAATTTTCTTGCCTATTTGAAAATATAGTTTTCTCGATGTTCGTAAGTGTTGTGTCTCGAAATCAGTTTAGACTTAGAAAAATTGTCATACGATGATTTCAGGCTAGAAGTGAGTGAAAGATATGACTTTCGACGTGGACACGCTTTGAGGTGAGAAGTGTCACAGGCGTGAAGGGCGTCTTTGGCCTGAAAAGTGAGAAAAGTTTTGTTGTGTTGCCTTGTGACACTTGTGAAGTGAATTGAATGGAAAGGTGTCACGTGAAATCATAGTTTGGTACAAAATCTAACCTGTTTCACCATAAATAACAAATTTAATAAAGTCATGGGTGGTTGTTGTATGAAATACATCGAGAGAATATTTGACTGTTAGTGGATGCGGCACGCTTAATGTGAAATTATTTTATTGTGGCGATGATATAGAGCTAAGTGGAGCTCGAAATTGGATTTGTGTGTTAAGTCGCGCACTAAAAATTGTTGCCAATTGGAGAAAGTGACGTGTGAGGGTGTTGTAAGGTTTGTTGAGAGAGATGTATGGTTGATTAATTATGCATGTAAAAGGAAAGGTGAGGGAGTGTATTTATCCTCGAATATTAACGATTGTAATCGTTTGGGAAGGCTGTGATTAATTTATATTTAAATTTGAATATACCTTTTAAATTGTTGATTATGGTAGCGTGAAAATGTTCCTTGTAAAAAGGCAATGTCGTGAGAGTTACAAATAATTTGAATTGGGCGCTTACTTAAAATGGTGAACATTACCAAATTTTAAGAATTGATAAAGATATTGGTCTTTTGATATAAAGATAACTAATAAGTAAAACAAAAATAAGTTGAGAATTATGATGAATGAGATTTTTTCAAAAATAATAATAATGATTTTTTTTTTCAAGTCGTAGCTTTGGATAATGCCATTTTAGGTAAATTTAGGAAAGGCATGTAAGATTAGTAAATTAGTAAAAATGCGTAATGGGCAAAAATCTTTTTTTTTAAAGTAAAATTGAGAGTAATAACTTGAAATTTATAATTAGATTAAAAATTAAAGTAAATTTGATAAATGAGAGTGTGAAAGTTTTAAAAATTGAATAAAAAATGATATAAAAAAGGTAAAAATTGAATTTAAAATGCTTAAAGTCAAAATATATTGTAACGTTTTATTTTTGCTTTAACTTTTAAATAAATGTTTTATTTTAAATCTTTATCTAATTTGTTTGTTTGTTTTAAATTAAGAGGCAAATTTACCATGTTGTTGTTCTTTTGTTTATTAATTGTTCTTTTTTTCCAATGATATGATAAGAGTTATTGATCACACATTAAAAATCAATGAAAAACCAATTACAAAATTAATTACAAAATTCAGAAACGTGTCATATCCCTCGGCTTGAAGGATTTATTTTCGCAAAATAAATGGTTTCAATTGTGACACATGAACTTTAACCAAGGAGGAATCATCTTTCAATAATTCACACGTAACACTAGATATTATTCTTGTTATTTAAAAAGGACCCTCATACTTTGGGGATGTTTTGACCATACTTGGATCATTACTAGCTATTTTACGAAGGACCAGATCACCAACTTTGAATGACGACTGCGGATGTTTTGCATCGTGTCGTGCTTTCCACTTTTCTCTATGCTTTGTGCTATTTTCTATTGCTTTCTTCCTTGCATTTTCTATGGTGAAATGTGGTGATTCAGAAAATTCTGGTATTGCACAATCACCAAAAAGTAGGAAATTTGGAGAAAACCCAGTGACATCATGGGGTGTGCTATTATAATCTTTCACAATTTTGGCAAGTAATGATGACCATTTTAGCCTTGGATTCTCTTGAAGGTTTGTTCTTAATTTGGTGAGTATAGTGTCATTCATCTTTTCACACAGTCCATTACTCTGCGGATGATATGGCGTCGAATAGGTGTGTTGAACTTGATGCTCATTCAAAAACTTGTTAAATTCTTTCCGTTGTCGGTTAAAATACATTTGATTTGGGGAACAGTTTTGTTGATTTTGTCTAAACATTGAATTACTGCTTGAGAAGTGTTGGTGACAGTAGGGAAAGCCCAAACAAATCTTGTTAGGTGGTCAATTATTACTTGAATGTATTTGTGCTTGGTTTCATTTGCTGCAGAGCCTAGCACAATAGTATCCATTGATATTAATTCCAGTGGTTTCAGATCAGAGTTTGGTGCAACATATTCTCCAATAAATGGTTTATGACTGCATTTAGTTATTTGACATATTTTACATGAGCGAACATAGTCTTTGATGCATCTGATAGCATTCGGCCACCAATAAAATGGTGTTATCAATCTTACTGTCTTGTTAATTGAGGGGTGAGAATGATTATCGTGGTATTCTTTGAGAATTTCTTCTTGGAATGATTCTGGAAAAACTGTTTTTAGAACTCCATTATGTTTCACCATAATAAGATCTCGATGAATATGAGAGTTCTTTACAAAACTGAGATCCGCTTTTTGTTGGTGTAGTCAAAGAGTGGGGATTGATATATGAAATGACACTGGTGATCTTGACAATGCATCAACATGCGTTTGCTTTGATCCTGATCTGTGAACTATTTTCATTGACTTGGTTGATAATTCAATTATCCATCGGAGATATTTTGCCTTAGGTTTCTTTACGTTGAAGAGCCATTCCAAAGGCGAATGATCTGTAATGACTTCAAATGTATTGTTCTCAAGATAAACTTCAAAGTATTCAACTGATTGAACTACAGCAAAGCATTCCAACTCAAATGCAGAATAGTTCTGTTGATGTGGTAGAAGTTTCCCTGAATAATAGGAAATTACATGTTCTTGATTATCATTTCCAATTTGAGCTAAAATAGCACCAATTCCCAGTTTAGATGCATCTGTATAAAGCTTACATGGTAATGAAGGATCATATGTAGAAAGAACTGGATCTGTGGATAAATGAGACTTTAGTTCCTGAAATGATTTGTTAACTTCAGTAGTCCATTTGAATAACTTATTTTTTCTTGTGAGGCTTGTTAAAGGATCTGCAATTTCACTAAATTTAGGAATAAATTTCCTGTAGTAACCTGCTAAACCCAAAAACTGCCTTACTTGCTTCACTGTTTTAGGTTGAGGGAACTCATTTATTGCCTTTGTTTTTTCAGGGTCAGGTTTAATCTTGTTATGTCCTATGATATGACCTAAATATCTTATTTCTTGTTTTGCAAAGGAGCATTTCTTCAACTTGAGTTTGATATTGTTTTCTTTAAGCTTGTCAAATATTTTCTTCATGAGTTCAATATGATCTTTAAAAGTACTGCTGTAAATTAGAATATCATCTTGATAATTACAAACACCGTTCCAAAGAAGATTTCCAATAATATGCTGAATTATTCGCTGAAAAGTACTTGGAGCATTTTTCAAGCCAAATGGCATAACCAAAAATTCATAATGCCCGTCATTTGTAATGAAAGCAGTTTTCTCAACAGAGTCTGGATGTATTTCAACATGCCAATAGCCCCATGCTATGTCAAGTGTTGTGAAGTATTTCGCATTATGTAAGCGATCAAACATATCTTGGATGTATGGAAGAGGCTGCTTGTCATCAATTGTAATTGCATTCAGTTTTCGGTAATCTATGCACATCCTTTGTGAACCATCCTTTTTAGAGACCAACACTACGGGGAAGGCCCAAGGTGACTGAGATTCTCTTATTAGTCCCTTTTTACTCAATTCTTCAACTTGTCTTTTTATTTCATCATATTCGGCAAGTGGTCTTCTATATGGTCTACAACTGATGGGTGGATGTTCAATTGTATGGATCTTGTGTTGAACAGCAATCCTTCCGATGTCAGTTTCATGCTGGCTGAACAATGCTTGATTTTCTTTAAGTAATTGATTAAGCTCTTTTTGCTGAACAGATGGAAGATGCGTTTCAGGAGATATATAAAAACATTCATTTCCTTTAACATACACCGCTTTGTCTTTTGTGTCAATTATTAATCCAATTTTTCCTGCTACATCAAGTCCAATAAGCAATGGATAGCTAAAGTTTTTCACTACATGAAGCTTACACCCGACAAGTTTGGAATGGATTTTCAAAAATACTTCTACTGATCCTAAAGTATATGCAAAACTATCGACTTGTTTAATTTTGATTCTATCGTTTACATTCAATTTTAACTTATGTTGTTTTAAAAGCGAACAGCTCATTAATGAAATAGTTGACCCGGTATCAATAAAAGATGAAACTGAAATATTATTAAGTAAAACTTCAACATTAACAAATCTATAAGGAAAATTGGTATTTGCTATGCAAAGTGAATCAGCTATGGTTTGTTTAACATCTGTGGTGATATTAGTTGCTTGGTGTTTAAGCTTGTCTTTATAATTAGGATCATAATCTTTGCAATCACTTATCCAATGTTTAAAATACAATCCTTTTTTCTTACAAATAGGACACCAATATGGGCAATTTTTTGAGATTGTAGGTGTAGTTATATTAAAAACCTTGGTTTTACTTCTCTGTTGTTGCCTTATTTGATTATTGTTTTGTTCAATCTCCATGGCAATCTGCATCCAATGTGATGGATCTTTAGGCTGGGCTGTTACGAGATAATTTTTCCAATCTAATGGCAATCCATCCGTTAACATTTTTAGCTTCTCGACATTATTGAGGCTTGTTTGATTTAATAATCTAATTTTATCTCTAAAATAATCTTCCACGGTTTCTTCTTTTTTAAGTCTTCTTTTTGATGCTGCAACTATAGGGCTTTCAACTTTATAACCAAAGCGCTGAATTAATTTGAGTTTAACAGTATCCCATTTTTTAATGGATGCGTTGCTCAATATTTCATCAGCAAACCATTCTAAAGCATCTTTTGATAAATAATAAATTAGATTATTGATTCTATCGACTTCATCTAGTTTACTAGTTTCCAATTCATATAGTTTAAGCCATGATTCAGGCCGAATTGAACCTTTATCACCGCTAAATTTCTCTAATTTGTTTACATTTACTGCCATTGTACTTACTTTTTCTTTCGTCGAAGCCTTTTTTGATTTATATTTTAATCCTTTCGTAGCTGCGCCAAATATTTTATGTAACGTTTTATTTTTGCTTTAACTTTTAAAGAAATGTTTTATTTTAAATCTTTATCTAATTTGTTTGTTTGTTTTAAATAAAGAGGCAAATTTACCATGTTGTTGTTCTTTTGTTTATTAATTGTTCTTTTTTTCCAATGATGATAAGAGTTATTGATCACACATTAAAAATCAATGAAAAACCAATTACAAAATTAATTACAAAATTCAGAAACGTGTCAATATATACAAAATTAATGGTGAATCAAGTTGTGAACTTGAGGATAAAGTTAAGGTAGGTTTTTAAAAACTTGCAGTTGTGTGATAAAAGTTCAGTCAGGAAACTTGGTCTTGGCTTGTATTCCTGCTGACGTTGAAGACGCTCCATGTAGAGCTTGTAGACGCTTGTAGCTTCTGTGAAGTTGATTGTGGCTTCTTGCCTTGAGCATTGTCTCGACGATGTCAGGTCGAAGGTGTGGAACTTGTCACAGGGTTTGGGCCACATCGCTGCTCGGTTTCCATGTCTTGTGGGAATTTCGGGGCTGTCGTTGGCACGGTCAGCTTGCTCCCGGCGTTGGCGATCGGCTAGCGGGTATGCGGAAGTCCGTTGGGGCGGCGTTTCTTCCGTAAATATCGTCTCTTGTTGGGGGGAGAGATTGCTTGGTTGTTTCGTTTGACTGGCGGGATTGTTCCTCCATCTTTGCTCTTTCTCGCTTCCTATCTGAACAGTCTTCTTACCTCTTAGTTGTGTCATCCTTTGTTTTGGTCATCCTGTCGACTTCTGAAATAATTGTTGAAAGTTGGTGTTGTCGACTTGTAGAATCCTGTCGACTAATGTAATAAGAGATGTCCTGTCGACTCACTGTAATAAGAGATCTTGTCGACTCACTGTAATACTTTGTTGAGTTTGATGTCGACTACTGAAATAAGTTGAAGTCCTGGTAGCTCTTGTTGTACTGTGTTGACCAAGAGGAACAGTCAGGATGTAGAGTTTTCCAGTACCTCTCTGCACCTTGGAAGACCTTTAAAAGTTCTCACAAAATACAGGCAGTCGTGGTCGAGGCAGAGTGGAAAAGCTTGGGGATATCCACACAAAAAACGGAGACACAGTTGCACTAAGAAAGTTCCGTAACAGATAAAAGTTGAGCTAGTAGCGCAAGATGGAGATAGACGAGTTCTTCCTGACTACATGTTGGATGAGATCGACATAACATACAACCGACGCGGCTTGCACTAAGGGTGAACTAAACTGAACTGAACTGAACTGTCAAGTCCCTGTAAAAGTGATGTATTTATAGGTTAAAAGACGGGGGGGGGGGACCTTATGTGACAGGGGCGTTTGAGAAAGGGCGCCTTTACCTGTCCAGGTGTGAGAGGGGTCTCTGCATTCCACCACATGTGACAGTGTGGGTGGCCTGTCGTGGGAATTGTGAATCTACCTGATTTATGACTTCCATCTTTAGACTCTGTTGTTTTGGCAATACTATATGTTCGATCTCTGCCCTAGCTCAACTCTTAAATCTATTACAGATTTTATTTATTTATCCACTTTGTACAAATTACATTACATAGGGCGATGCAATGACACAGATTAATCATGCGCATAATTATTTATAGATGTGTTTCTATATACAACATGACAATCTTATTATAAGTTATATACACAGTATGGGGTTGTTGGTTTAAATTACCATATTTATGATTATCTTTCAAAACCTGAAAGCTTCACACACAGGTTCCTAATATATATTATTGTTTCTTTTTTATATTTAAGTATATTTTTCTTCTATAATATGTTTATAACTGTTTCTGTTTAAAAATTTAAATCGACGCAATTATTCCTAGCCGGGATATCGCGTTTTGTTTGTTGAAATAAATAAATAAATCCTAACGGCGTTTATATGTATTTCTGTAGATATTACTTATTCCAAGATATTAGGTAGTGTCAAGCAGATTTATTTCTAGGGAGATTTTTCATTGATGTCAGGTTGAGATTTATAATTCATAGGAGAGTGGCCGTTTGAATTCTTTGTTATCGGAAAGCTAATCAGATAAAAAGGAGATGAACCACAGTTTGGTCTTGATTCTATATATATAGCAGTTGGGGTAAATCTGATCTTCTTTCAAAATTTCGCGGAGTAAACTTGAACGTGGCCATGGCCAGTTAGGATGGTTGTTGAAGTGTACTCATGTTGGATTCTTGGAAGTATGGAGGTCAACATTCTTGGAGTAAATATTCTGAGATTGCTTGCTGTATAATCCATTGTATAGGTCTATCAATAGATTATGTGTGATCTGAGTTCTTTTATTGTGGGCAACGCTTCATGGATAGATTTTGAAAGACATTGTATAAGTTAGAAGGTGCAGCGGGTTTAACTCTTTGGTCTGCTAGTTCATTTCCCAGAAAACCGCTGTGACTTTTGACACAGCAGAGTTGAATATTGGGTATATAGTGGGGTGGATTGCATATGACAAAAAGAGTCAATTGGTAATCTGAGGCAATTCGGAAGTTTACAGGCAGCTGGCTAGCTTTAGTCGCCTAAAGAACCAAGGTTCCTTCATTACGCTACAGAAACTGCTGCACCTATTTTCTTCATTTCAAATAGAATATAAAAATTATATTCTATGTCTTATACCTGGCCAACACAGTCAGCTAAAAGTTTGATATTTATTACTCTTGATTTGTAAGCTGTTTTAAGCGAGTAAACCAATTTAATACACCTATCCCCCGATTTACACGGTAGATACGTTCCTGAGAAAAACGTGTAAATAGGGGGATAGGTGTACACAGAAATAAAATGCATTGACAGGTTAAAATATGTAGTCATCACATAAGCTCGGGATTCCTCGTGAGATGTGTACACAGCGCATGTGTTCAATCACAGTAGCATTTAGTATAGTGCGATAAAAACAACAAAAAAATACTTATTTGGAAAACCGTATAAAAGCGAAAACGTGTAAAACAAGTACCGTGTAAATCGGGGGATAGGTGTACTTCTATGTAGTCTTAGGATTACATCAAAAATCGGTCACAAAAATTGAAAGGAAGCATGGAATTTAGTTCATTGTAGACCACATTTTTATAGAATAATGGCCGCTCTTTACACCACATAAACAGCTTCATTTTATAAATATACTAGCGGACCCGCCCGGCTTCGCCCGGGTTTTACCCGAGTAAAAGTTTGTCTAACGAATCTCTCGATAAAGTGAACATTTTTTTCCCGGTCCCTTGAAAAATACTCGATAAGTTGAATAAAATCAATATTAATTGGTTCCCTCGGTAATTGGAAGTTAAAGGAATAGTATCTTGCCTTGGAATTGTATCATTATTCTTGTATGGATGTACCCGGCTTCGCCCGGGTTTTACCCGAGTAAAGGTTTGTTTAACGAATCTCTCGATAAAGTGAACATTTTTTCCCTGTCCCTTGAAAAAATACTCGATAAGTAGAATAAAATCAATATTAATTGGTTCCCTCGGTAATTGGAAGTTAAAGGAATAGTATCTTGCCTTTGAATTGTATCATTATTCTTGTCTCAAATAAATTGCCGTGTCATCCTGAATTTTGTCTTTCCTAATTTTCTACATTACAAAATCATCGTATCATCATGATAATATTTAGAGCAGATTGTTGAATTATAACAGATATATTAGAATAATTATCTTGATTATTTCTAGGCGAAAAGTTATTTCAAAAATTTTATTTGCTAGAAACCTTCCCAGTACTATACTAAATAACTTCCCAAAGTTTCATGGCGATCCAATGAGTGGTTTGGTCAGGCATAAAGGACAAACAAACAGACATACATTCATTTTTATATATATAGATATTAACAGTAATTAAACGTAACAGTAAGAAAATGTTGATTTTAAAATATTTTAATTTTAAAATATTTTAATTTTTTCATATTTTAAATATGTAAATAGAGTCTCTTAAGAAAGACCACCTAAAAACATGAATCAACTTGTTTCTCCTGTTTGTGGTCTCTCATTGAAGATTCTAATTGCTATTAAAGAATCTCTAATAGACCTTTAATAAGAGACTGCCTCTTGGAGAGACGGTGTAGCTACGAAATGGATATTCCCAGCTTCGCCCGGATTTTACCCGAGTAAAGGTTTGTCTAACGAATCTCTCGATAAAGTGAACATTTTTTCCCGGTCCCTTGAAAAATACTCGATAAGTTGAATAAAATCATTATTAATTGGTTCCCTCCGTAATTGGAAGTTAAAGGAATAGTATCTTGCCTTGGAATTGTATCATTATTCTTGTCTCAAATAAATTGCCGTGTCATCCTGAATTTTGTCTTTCCTAATTTTCTACATTACAAAATCATCGTATCATCATGATAATATTTAGAGCAGATTGTTGAATTATAACAGATAAATTAGAATATTTATCTTGATTATATCTAGGCGAAAAGTTATTTCAAAAATTTTATTTGCTAGAAACCTTCCCAGTACTATACTAAATAACTTCCCAAAGTTTCATGGCGATCCAATGAGTGGTTTGGTCAGGCATAAAGGACAAACAGACATACATTCATTTTTATATATATAGAAGATATATATATATATATTTTTTAATTAAAACAGATTTTTTTATTTTAATCCCAAAGAGGTTTCAGATAAGTACCTGAAAATTTGGATTTCTTCCTTCTTTGAAGTCTTGAATAATCACTGAAGAATTCAAGTCGCTACTTCCAACAGTTTTCACGACCAGTCAGGTGTCTGAAAATGTGTACACCTGCAATGGTAGTTGGACTGAACAAGTGTTCAAATTTTCAAACTTCCATTTGGTCTGGAAAAAACATTAAAATTATAAAATTTGAAAGGCAATCCGGAAATTAGTCCGTTCCCTACCACTCTGACCAACCAGAAGTCTGAAAATTTGTCAACCTCAATTGTCATCAGGTTCGAATAAGTACAAAATTTCATAATCTTCCTGAATGAAACCTGAATACTCGAATTTACAACTTGTTAGGGGTCTTGAATATTCTCTTAAATATCAATTCGCAATTCCCAACAGGTTCCGACTTGACTTTGTGCCACATATAAGATTTAAAAATAAATATAGAAATTTGTTAATTCCCGGCCACTCCGACTACCCAGAAGTCTGAAAATTTGCACACTTGCATTGTTAATTGGACTGAGCGAGTATTAAAGGTTTTATACTTCTATGTGATCTGGAAGCATATTAAAATTTATTTAAAATTTTTGAAAGTCAATTTGTCCGTTCCTGGCCATTCTGACAACCCTGAAGTCTGAAAATGTGTCAAATTACATTGTCATCGGGTTCTAGAAAGTGTAAGCGTGCTCTGGAAGTATGTTAAAAATCGATTACAAGATTTGTGGACAGGCAGACATGAAGGCAAGTTAAATAAAATATTTTTATTATATCTCTCTTGAAAAATATTTTTAAAATTTCAAATAGAGAGAGATATTTATAACCCAGGGAGCACAGAACACCAACTACCCGGGGAGTCCAGGTCACCAGTATGGACTAGTGTTGAGCGCTTTTACTCGCGTCCTGTTTTGATTGCTGAGTTGGACCAGTTGACCAGGAAGTTCCATGCTGAGGTCCAGTCTGGCCATAGATCTAGGATTGAGGTGGGTCAGTCCAAGCAGGATAGCTGTTTGTATCCTATGTCTCAGGATATCTGGACAGCTGAAGAGAAGATGATCAACTGTCTGTGGCTCTTCTGAACAGTGGATGTACTAGAAAAACAAAGTGCGTATAGTTCTTTGTTAAAAAAAAAACGCTCGCTAAATTATCCACAGAATATTTTACAATAATATATATTTTATATTTATAATTATATGTAATTCTACTGTCCTCAAAAAGCTTATGTCCATAATTCATCTAAAATACCCATTCCAAGAGTCTAGCATCAGTATCACTATAAAAGGAAGTTCCAAAAATGCAATATAACAGCGGTATGGTAGATTAAACTGGCGAAACCGCTGGGAGGGTTCACCACTGATGAGCCAGGCCCTCCCATTAATTTTTACATTGCAGTAAGGGCAGTAGAAATTGTTTAATTTCAAAAAGAATATTACGCCTTTAAAATATTTTCGAATTTTAATAATTTTTTCATTGAATATTTTCGAATTTATTTTCTCATCTGAATATTGTTCGCTGGTCATTCATGGGATACTCGTTATAGTAGAATTACATAGAAATTTAATTTTGCTTTACAAGGGTGATTGCTCATGGGAGACTCAACTGTATTAAGTAGTATACAGGTAAAACTAATATTCAAATATATATTTACATTATAATTACAGTAATCTAGAAGTAAAATTTCGTCCACAAATATTCAAATATATATGTAGGCACTCTTCTATATATAACACAATAGTTTACGAATTTATTAAATTTAATTTGAAGTCTCGAGATATCATTCAACCAACAAGTATCATGCTTTTGTGGTATTGAGGAACAAGCCTCAAGACATCTACTGATCGATTGACCAGCATTTTAAGATTATAGAATGAACTAGTTGTTTGTGAACATAACGATTTGATTTCTGATAAAAAATCATATTTAAAGTTCAATTCATTTTGTAAATACATTCTAAACTTTCTACAAAATCTGAATCTCTAGTGTTTTCGTGCGTTGAATAATGTAAATAACTTATGTAAATAAACTTTTCTCCTTGTTTGGCGCAAGTATCCCTTGCGGGATATAGCGCTTTGGAAATAAAATAATTGGAATTGAAAACACGTATCATCCACCACGCACGTATATTTTCAAAGAGTTATTTTCACACAGAATTAATGTAATATATTTTTCTCTCAATATATCATAAGTGTTTATAAAATATGTAAATAATAATGCATATAAAAATATCATTTGATATTGTACCTCACTCAATACTTTGGAAAAAACTTTACAACCTAGGCATAAGTTAACAATTCATAAGTACGATCAGAAGTTACTACGAACAAGCAACTATAGCTATCAGATGGAAGGGATCATTCACGGGAAGTATTAAGATAAACTCGGGAGTCCTCCAGGGAGAACCACTTTCCCCACTGCTCTTTATATTATTTATCACGGACTTAATCGAAATTTATAATAATTCAGACCTGCCGAGTGTAAATTTGCCAGAATTTGGAGATATCCATTTATTGCTGTACGCCGACGACATAGCAATTATAGTTGAGTCCAGGATGAACCTCCAAAAGAAGATCAAAATACTGAAAGAATATCTCGATGAGAACTTAATGACACTAAATGAGTCCAAGTCAAAGATTATGGTGTTCCGTAATGGAGGTAAACCCTCAAATAAGGATAGATGGTTCTGGAATGATAAACCCATAACAATAACTTCAAGATATACATACTTGGGATTCCCTCTGACACCAACAATAACAACTACTCACCCGGCAAATTACTTTAAATGAAAAGCAATTAACGCCACACACCCAATATTAATAAAATCAAAAGCAAAGTCAATAAATTTATCAACCAAACTCTTTGATTCAATAGTGAGAGCTGTCCTGATGTATGCCGCTCCATTGTGGGCAACAGAGCATAAAGACTTATTGGATAGTATACAAGACATATTTATCTGTAGGTTCCTGAATCTGCCCAGATACACTCCAGGCTACATAATCAGATTAGAAACCGGTCGTATCTCATTGATTGTAACAGCTTTAAAATTAACCCTGAAGTATTGGCTGCGGGTGTTGAATATGAGCAGTGACAGATTGCCGCGTATATGTTTTAATAGAACACGGGAACTGTCTAATGCCTCGGGCACACCCATCGGTTTCATTAAAAAGCTCACCAATCTGCTTAACAATAATGGATCCCCTGCACTTGTTTCCTGTGATGATCCTGAAACGCTGAGGAGCGCGATTACAGGGCTCTTAAAAACAGCGGCAGACCAATCTATACAAAACGACCTTACAAGAATGGATAAATCTAAGCTATACTCTCACTACAAAGACATTCACATATCTTTCATGACGGAAGGATACCTTTTAGGGGAATTTCCTTTCCCGGTTGTAAGACTACTCGCACAAGTTAGAATACTTTCAAGTTTTTTTTAGAGAAAACCACACCAAGATGCTCTGCGGTGAGGACCCGATTTGTACCTTCTGTAATTCAAAACTAAAAAATGAAATCACTCACTATATTTTTTTTGATTGCTATGCTCTGAAAGAAGAACCCTTATGCTCAAAACTGGGCAACTCTGTGCTTCACTTCCATCAATAATTGACAATATGACCCAGAATAAGTATATTGCTACGGCGTTTTATGGTTTCCACAAGTCCATATCTCAGAAGAAGGCCAAGTGACACTCACTCCTCACTTTCTTACTGCTACTCTTTTTGTGTTGTTTTTCTTGCTTCCCTCTTTCTATTTCTTGTTTTTTTTTCTTCTGTATATATCGTTATTTCCTTTGTCTCACTGCTTTGTTCTTATGCATACCTTAGGTGAATCCTGTATAGGGTCAGTGACCCTGAATAAAGGCTTTTTTGTTGTTGTTGTTGCATATAAAAATAGTATTTATTATTAAGTTGTTAACGTGATAATCCTGTTGAAGGACTGACAGGTCAGAAATCTTGAAAATAAAAAGTTGTACAAGAAACTTAGCCTTGGAAGCTTCATTTATTTTTGTTGAAGATATTAATCTGTGATTTTAAATGTTTCTTTTTGACCAGTACTTTTGTTTGTTTTTGCCTTTTCCTAAAATGTTTTTTTCTTCTTCTTAATTATTATTTGTTCTATATGTAAAGCTTTGTTTTTGATACTTGAATAAACAAATTCAAGTTTATTATATTTTTTGTGTGCTTTTAAAGTTAAAACACAACAGGTTATGGACCCAACCACGCATTCACTGCGAAATATAAAAAAAAAACGAAGCAACGTAAGCCTAAAAAGAATTCTATTTTGTTTTTATCACGTTGAAATTTATATTAGTAATGGCTGGAATGGATAATATTAAAATGGGTATGAATATTCCCAAATTGGAAGGATTAATAAACTGGCCAGAATATAAGAAAAATTTAAAATTGCTTTTAACAATAAACAAAGTAATAGGCGTTGTTGATGGAACATATAGAAAGCCAATAAAACAAGAAACAAATGAAGAAAAAGAGGCATATGTAAAATGAGAAAGTGAAGATGCAATATCCCAATTGTTATTTACAACAAGTGTGATGCCTGATGTAAGTCAACTAATCATTCCCTGCTCAAGTGCTAAAGATATGTGGGACAAATTGTTAAGTTTCTATGAGCAAAGCTCTGGTCAAAGATTAGACATGCTCTATAATCAATTCTTTAATTTTAAGAAGGATCCTACAGATGATATTTCAAAGCACATTTCAAAATTAGAAAGTTTATGGAATGATATGCAAAATGAACTTACTAAACAAGAAAATTTGAAATTGCCAGAATCCATGCTGATGTGCAGAATCATAAACACCTTGCCTGATGAATATTTTGATTTTAAAAGTGTTTGGGAATCAGTGTCTAAAGAAGAACGTTCTGTAGACAATCTCACACAAAGGCTTCGGTTACTCGAAATAAGAATTCAACAGCGAGATGAATGCAGCGCATCAAGTTCGACAGCACTAATGGCAAATGCATATGAAAATAAGCAAAATATGAAAGGAAAAGCTACCAAAAGTAATGAAAAATTTCAGAAAACAAGAGAAACAAGAGAATGTTACTTTTGTCATAGAAAAGGACACTTGGCCAAAGATTGCAGGTATGCAAAACAGAAGAAACTAAAGGAAAAAGAAAAGGATGAAACTAAATTAAAACTTAATTCAAAATTAAGTGAAAGTTTAAAATTTTACACAAATAAATTTACTGGCAATGCGTTTCTTTTTTAAATCTCTACAGACCTTACTGCAATGATATGATTTAATGAATGAGAGGGCTTGGCTCATATACTGATGAGCCAAGCCCTCTCATTCATTAAATCATATCATTGCAGTAAGGTCTGTAGAGATTTAAAAAAAGAAACGCATTGCCAGTAAATTTATTTGTGTAAAATTTTAACGATAGAGGGCAATAAAATTTAATTTACTAATATAAGTGAAAGTTTAATCAGTGAAAGATTCAATGAACAAGATGAAGACATTTGGATTGGTGACTCAGGAGCTACTAACCACATTACAAGAAATGCAAGTTTTTATACTTCTTATAAGGATTTTCCTACCCAACAGACTGTTAAAGTTGGAAGTAATGAAAAATTGATAGCTTATGGAAGTGGAACTATAACAATTGAAACTTGTGTAAAAGGTAAATGGCAAACTCACTACCTAACTGATGTATGGTATGTTCCCAATTTCAGTCGTAATGTGATGTCATTACAGTCCACATTGGATAAAGGGTTTGAAATGAAAATGGATAAAAAAGGTTGTAAACTTTTGAGACAACAACTGGAGAAGTTATTGTAGAAGGGAAAAGACTACCAGGAGGCTTGTATGGTATGTTAATAACAAGTATCAAACCTGAAAATGCTGCAGAAGTCAATTTAGCCAAAACCCAAAATGTCAATATGCTACAACTATGGCATGAAAGATTTGGACATCAAAATAAAAGGCATGTTCAAAAATGGCTTAAAGAACAAGGAATAGATGTAGTCATGGACAATGAACCTTGCGAGGCATGCATTTATGGCAAACAACATAGACTGAGTTTTGGATCAAGAGAACAATATGCTTCTACTCAACCTGGAAACTTAATTCATGTAGATGTATGTGGCCCTATGCAGGAGGTTTCGAAAGGAGGGATGAGATACTTTGTGTGTTTCAAAGATGATTTTACAAAATACCGATCAGTGTATTTCCTAAAAGAAAAGTCACAAGTCATTGAAAAGCTAGAACAATTTCTCTTGGAAACAAAGACTACTGGACATATAGTGAAAGAAATTCTCACAGATGGAGGAAAGGAGTTTGTAAATAAAGAAACCTCAAAAATTACAAACAAGTATGGTATTAATCATAGGATCACAATGCCATATACTCCACAACAGAATGGTTCAGCGGAAAGGGAAAACAGGACTTTAATAGAAGCAGCTCGTTCAATGATATATGCCAAAAATATGAGCCTAAAGCTTTGGGCAGAGGCAGTTAATACTGCTACATATGTTTTGAATAGAACAGGACCAACACAAATTGAGGGAAAGACACCTTATGAACTATGGTTTGATAAAAAACCAGCAGTTGATCATCTTCGAATATTTGGAACTGAATGTTTTGTTCATGTACCTGATGAAAAGAGAAGAAAGTTAGATGCCAAAAGCGAAAAAGGTATTTTGGTTGGTTATTGCAGTAACAAGGATGGGTATCGAATCTGGATGCCGAACTCAAACAAAGTTGTCACAAGTAGGGATGTAATATTCAAGGAAACTATACCAACATTTAGCCTTGATATTGAAAAGAGAAATAAGGAACTTTCAAGTAACCAGATTGATGAACAAAATGATACTCAAGATATTGAGAAAATTGAAAGCAATGTTCAAACATCAGACGTATACAATCTAAGAGATCGATCAAATATATCAAAACCTCAAAGGTATATTGATGCTGAAATAAATATTGCAGAAGGTCTTGAACCCAAGACATACAAAGAAGCAATGGATTCTCCAAATGCACAATTTTGGAAAGAAGCAATGAATGAAGAAATGAATTCTTTAACGGAAAATGATGTATACGAATGCACAACATTACCACCTGGCCAAAAACCAATTGATTGTAAATGGGTATTAAAGACCAAATTGAATTCTAAAGGAGAGATTACAAGATATAAGGCAAGACTGGTGGCAAAAGGGTTTGCACAAAAGAAGGGTATAGATTATGAAGAAACATTTAGTCCTGTGGCAAGACATGACACCATAAGAACTCTTTTAGCAATTGCTGCTAATGAAGACTTAAAATTGGTACAGTTTGACATAAAGACAGCCTTTCTCTATGGAGACTTACAAGATCAAATTTATAACAAACAACCTGAAGGATTCAACAATGGAACAGATCTTGTATGGAAATTGAAGAAAAGTCTCTATGGACTTAAACAGTCACCAAGATGCTGGAATCAGAAAATAGTCAACTTCATGAAAGAAAGATGTCTGAAGGAAAGTACAGCTGACCCCTGTTTATTCTTCAGAAAAACAAATGATCACCTACTCATTATTGCCATATATGTTGATGATGGAATCATTGCTGGTACAAATGAACAGGAAATCAAAGAATTTCTTGATGAACTAATGTTTTCATTTAAGATCACAAGTGAACCATTAAATTACTTTTTGGGTATTGAGATAGAGCGGCAATCGGATGGGTCAATCTTTATAAATCAAAAGGCATATATAAAAAGAATTCTTGAGAAATTCAATATGTCTCAAGCGAATAAAGTGGGAACACCAACTGATAATTCTACTGTTCCTGGGGAAGCAGAGATTCTAGAAAATGTTCCCTTTCGTGAAGCGATTGGTAGTCTGATGCATCTGAGCTGCTTAACAAGACCCGATATCACTCTTGCACTGAATAAAGTTTCTCAAAAACTTGCAGCACCAACAAAATATGACTGGGAAGCAGTTAAACGAATCTTCAAATATCTTGTAGGAACAACTGAATATGGAATTATGTACCAAAAGGGTCATAAAGTAGGAGTTTTGGAATCTTTCAGTGATGCAGATTTTGCTGGAGACCCAGAAACTAGAAGATCTACCTGTGGAGTTGTGTGTAAACTGGCTGGTGGTGCTATTTCTTGGCTTAGCCAAAAACAAAGATCAGTATCTTTGTCAACAACTGAGGCCGAACTCGTGGCAGCAAGCAATACAGCAAAGGAAGTCATTTGGTTAAATAGACTTTTCAGTGAAATTTCTCCACTAAAAGAACAACCAATTATAAAAGTTGATAATGCAAGTACAATTAAATTGATCAAAAATCCTGAATTTCATAAGAGAACCAAACATATAGAAGTAAGGCACTATTTTGTGAGAGAAAAGTATCAAGAAGGTATTTTCAATGTAGAACATATTTCTGGAAAAGATCAAGTTGCTGACATTATGACCAAAGGGCTCCCTAAGCCGCGTTTCCAAATGCTGAGATATCTACTGGGTATGAGGGACATTTGAAATCTGATTAAGGGGAAGTGTTTAAGATATTAATCTGTGATTTTAAATGTTTCTTTTTGACCAGTACTTTTGTTTGTTTTTGCCTTTTCCTAAAATGTTTTTTTCTTCTTCTTAATTATTATTTGTTCTATATGTAAAGCTTTGTTTTTGATACTTGAATAAACAAATTCAAGTTTATTATATTTTTTGTGTGCTTTTAAAGTTAAAACACAACAATTTTATAATATTTTATATCTCATACATAAAAACCTGCTTGGATTGATCCATCTCAATCCTCTATCTATGGACAGAGTTCCAGACTCAATCTCAGAATGAAACTTTCTGATCAACTGGTTCAACTCAGCAATCAAAACAGGACGTGAGTAAGTATTTAGCACTAGTCTATACTTGTGACTTCCCATGTAGTTGACGTTCTGCACTTCCTGGGTTATAAATATTCCAAATAACTTTATTAGGTGCCACCGCTCAAAAAGAAGAACCTAGATCATCATATTTACAATAAACTGTGGGGGGTGTACAGGGTTTGTTCATTTACAATATTAATGTTTATAAATATCTCTCACATACATATATTACCACATATATATATTATATCAGAAGAATCCTCTGAAATTTAAATTACAATCAAATTCAGTCTCTGTGACAAAAGTTACTACTTTTGCGGGTTAACAAACAAAAAATAAATATACTAGGGCCTACCGTAAGAGTAACTTAATACACCGAACAACGTACACTCAAGAGTATAACACTAACAACAAAAAGGAGGTAAAAATAACTCACGATTTGTTAAATAAAATAAAACAGTACTTATCTTTATTGTAGCGTTGGTAGGGATCGGACTCGGTTGACACAGGGATACGAAGAGAACAGACAGACAGGGAAAACTTCGTAGAAAAACACTTTAAGTGTATCCACACCAATTCTCCACGCTCTGGGCCCCTCTTGCATTCCCTTAGTCCCCTCTTATATACAGACATGGCCACATTCGTCCAATGAGAAGACATGAGAGATTGGTTCACTAACAAACGAAGACAACATTCTTCCTTCTAAAAAGTGATTAGAAAAAAAAAACTGAAAATATTTGTCAATATAATTTGACCTCTGAGGATAAGATTCTTATTTTATTAAATATTCTATCAAGCTTTCGGATACTGTGAACTCTTCTACAGTTCATCTATTTACTACTGTAGAAGGTTTACAGTACCTGAAAGCTTGAGAGAATGTTTAATAAAATAATTAACTTATCCTCGGAGACTGAATTTTATTATAACATATGTACATAACATCACTTTTTTAAAATAGAGTAATCCACAAATAAATCTTTAAATAAAAAGGCATATAATATAATGCGGCTTGTGATTGTAAAACGACATTTGAAATACTATCCCGCATGTGTTTCTTTTCAGCGAAAATTCAAGATTTATTTCAAGGAGAAATAACGATTATTTCTAACCTTTTGGATGAGGTATGAAAGAATGAATTGTGAAGAGTAATGATAAACGGAATCCCATCCCTGGACACTTTTATTTTCTCTTTATCATTACTCATCACAATTCACCCTTTCATACCTCATCCAAAAGGTTAGAAATAATCGTTATTTCTCCTTGAAATAAATTTTGAATTTTCGTTGAAAAGAAACACATGCGGGATAGTATTTCAAATGTCGTTTTACAAAAAGGCATATATTGGATCAAAATATTATTTATTTTTACCTTGGTAAAGTGATGAGCCAGCATATGACACAATAGGGCGTAACGGTGTGTTAGGCATATGAATCTTTGGAAGCCCATAAAAGTGAGGAAGATAGGTGTTTTTTGCTTTTAAATTTTCGAAGGTATTTTTCTCTAGTTTGTGTACACGTATTATTTTGTTGAATTTTTTTTATTAAATTCCTTAGTGAGATTAGATAATGGATTTTTGGTTAGATGTTCATAAATTTCTTTTTCTTGAAGTAATTGACAAATTTTTGTGTTGTATTCTGTTGTGTTCATAATTACTGTGTTTCTTCCTTTGTCTGAAGGTGTTATAATAATATCTTTATTATGTTTTAATGATTTGATAGCCTGTCGGTAAAAATAAATAATATTTCGATCCAACATTTACATATAGGGAATCATATTTTATTTCTTATAATTTTAAATAATATTATTTTATTTCATACTAGCGGATGTGTATACCCGGCTTCGCCTGGGTTTTATCCGAGTGAAAGTTTGCCTAACGAATATTATATATTATGAAGTATAATAAACAATGTTAAAGATTAGTTTTAATTATTAATCAAGATTGTGTGTGAATATGTGAGAAAGATGTAATATCGTTGTTGTTTTCTTGGCCGACTGTTTTACATATGGTGTTATCTTAAAATTTCTTGTTTTGAATACTTTTTTAGATTGAGATTATTAGCTAGTATGTAAAAAAATTAACTCTGTTGATTTTTTTTTGTATTTATATATAAAAAAAATTAACTCTAAAACGAAAATAGCAAATATACCGCGAATGTTTCTTTTATACAAAAATCGAAATTTATTTAAAAGAGAAATAGCGACCATTTCTAACTTTTTGAATGAAGTATGAGAGGGTGAAAATATGAAGAGTAATGGCGAACGGAAAAATAAAAGTGTCCAGGGGCGGGAATCGAACCCACAACCTTCTGCTTACGGTTGTGGGTTCGATTCCCGCCCCTGGACACTTTTATTTTTCCGTTCGCCATTGCTCTTCATATTTTCACCCTCTCATACTTCATTCAAAAAAGTTAGAAATGGTCGCTATTTCTCTTTTAAATAAATTTCGATTTTTGTATAAAAGAAACATTCGCGGTATATTTGCTATTTTCGTTTTACAATCATCAGCCGCGTTATATTGTATTTTAAAAAAATAACTCTGTTGATTTTTTTTTGTATTTAATCGATAACACGGAAATTACGCATGTTAATGTTAGGAAATATATTTTGATGTTAAGCAAAACCTGCTCCATCTCGTTTTACATAAATGTTGTAAATTTGGTTGAAATTGATGCATTGTAACGAAAGTTTTTAGCGAACAACACTTATGAAATTTGCATTTTATTAATATAGATAATTTTAAATCAATAATTGTAAATACCAAAATAAAAAACAACAGCTTAATTCTAAAAAATAGTATCATCATCAATTCTCATGTAATTGTTGTAGACGAAGAACACGCTTGTTTTCGTATAAAAACGATAATAAAATTACACACTAGCTAAATTTAATGTGATTTAGTAATTAATTCTTGAATTATAAATATATTGTAACATGCTTGCAGCCGCCTCTACACCTTTTTATTTAAACAAATATCATCACATATATATATATATCGTCACGGTAGTGATAACGAGTATAAAAAAAGTTTAAGTAAAAATAATTTATTTATAAAAATTCAAAACTATTTCTAAAAAATTATTTACAAATAATGATATACAAGCATGGTAAGGGGTGATGACTATGCAAATATTTATGATGATATACAACAGAATATTTAAAATAAGTATTCAGTGAACATATTACCACATATCTCCATAAAAGCTACCAATCCAAAGCTCCAAATTTTCCACAATTCCTAGAAACCCCCGCTGATATATCGAATTGATTATTCCCGATGGCTGTGTTGTATTTGGACTATTGGCCATATCAACCATATTTAAATATGAGACTTCAGGTTGAGACCTGTATATATTAACAGCATGTTTACACGGTATTATTTCATATTCTTCAGAATGTTTCACTTTATAAATAATATTGCAATATGTATTCCTACAAAAGGGACACGTATTCTTGGACCATTTTCTAAGACATTCATAATGGTATTGGTGAAAACAATTTTCTGGAAAACATAAATCTTCTTGTTCTATGATTTCAAAACATATTGAACATTCTTCTGTTGCTGAAAAATGCTGAAGTGGCTTATTTGTTTCTGGCATTTTTTATTTATTTAATTTTCGAATATTTTAGATATATATTAGTCAACTAAATAAGAAAAGAGTTGAGAGAAGACACAATAAAATGTATTAAACATTTTAATAATGAATATAAATGAAAATTGTAGTAAAAAAAAATATATATATATTATATTAGAAACAGATTATTAATTTAGATATTAAATTTTCTGCTAATTTGTAAAATTTCTCCATTGCCTTTCTTTTATTTTCGATTATTTTTTTCTGCATCAAATAAATTGTAGTGTCGTATTCTGAAGTTCGGATTTCTTAATTTTCTACACCTTTAAGAATATATATGTCGTAAACCCGGGTAAGGCAACAAGTGAGTTGGAAGCAGTCGGGGTTGAGTGGCAAGGCGTGCAGAGTGGGAAGTCCGCACAGGTCAGTAAGGACAAAGTTTGGGATCAAAAGACGCTCTCCTAGTACGTCTCACGTGGCACCAGGACCAGGGGAAAGTTGAGGATTAACTGAGGAAAGCTCGGCGTCCTGCATGAAGCCGCGGGGGCAGAGACGAGCCAAAACGGCGGCCACGAGGGCCGCCGTGAGACCTAGCACTGAGCGGCCTGTCCGAAAATATCCACTGTAACCTAACTAACTGTCAACATCTGGACCAACGCCCCTTCTTTGTCGCTCTCTGGATCCCCCGGGTGTCCAGTGGCAAGCTGGTGTCACTTTGAGACGACTAGAAAAGACGTCATACTTTATTACTTACATATCACATTGTTTAAATTACGATATATATATATATATAATTTATTTATAATTCATCCCTAAGGTTAGAAATAATCGTTATTTCTACTTAAAATAAATTTCAATTTTTCGTTCAAAAGAAACACATGCGGGATAATTTTGAAATGTCGTTCTACAATCATAAGCCGCATTATATTGTATTATTAAAAATAATATAAATTTTAAAATTTATTTATATAGTAAAAATATATTTTCAGGGATTTTTAAATAAAAATATTAATTTACTGGGCGCGCGCTACTGCGTTTCCAGTTTTCACACAAAGATGGCAGCACCTGTAGTCGATATTCCGGTATGACATTGCATTGTTGCCCGGGTAGTTGGCGATCTATGGATACGCTCCAGGAGCCTGGGTTACCTTTATGTTACTGCTACTCATATAGCTGCTACAGCTTGGACTCTTGTCAATAATAACCTGTCATAGCCACAACACATTCCTCAATGAAACAATATTTTAATAGATAAGGCACAATTTGGATTATAGATTATAAACACAAGGTAATAAGACCAAATCTCCAATGATAAGGCACAATTTGGATTATCAACATATATAGTCACGACCGTCTCTTCACCGTCAATTCCTTAATTCCTCATGTCACGGATGCGCGCGCATCATCATTATGATCATTATCATTATCTAATGATAATAATAATAATAATTATTATTATTATTATTTTATTATCAACATATATAGTCACGACCGTCTTTCCACCGTCAATTCCTCAATTCCTCATGTCACGGATGCGCGCGCATCATCATTATGATCATTGTCATTATCTAATGATAATAATAATAATAATTATTATTTTATTATTTTAATATCAACATATATAGTCACGACCGTCTTTCCTCAATCAATTCCTCAATTCCTCATGTCACGGATGCGCGCGCATCATCATTATGATCATTATCATTATCTAATGATAATAATAATAATAATTATTATTATTATATTATTATTATTATTATCAACATATATAGTCACGACCGTCTTTCCACCGTCAATTCCTCAATTCCTCATGTCACGGATGCGCGCGCATCATCATTATGATCATTATCATTATCTAATGATAATAATAATAATTATTATTATTTTATTATTTTATTATCAACATATATAGTCACGACCGTCTTTCCACCGTCAATTCCTCAATTCCTCATGTCACGGATGCGCGCGCATCATCATTATGATCATTATCATTATCTAATGATAATAATAATAATAATTATTATTATTATTATTATTATATTATCATTATTATTAACATATATAGTCACGACCGTCATGGGCCGGTTATGTCACGGATGCGCGCGCACAGGGAGGTCACGTGCTCGCCGGCAGCTAACGGGCGCTCGCCGCCGGCATTACGTCATCCCTATATATAGTCACGACCGTCATGGGCCGGCTGGCCGGCCGGCCGGTTCTGTCACGGATGCGCGCGCATCATCATTATGATCATTATCATTATCTAATGATAATAATAATAATAATAATAATAATAATTAATATTATTATTTATTATTATATTATTATTATTATTAACATATATAGTCACGACCGTCATGGGCCGGTTATGTCACGGATGCGCGCGCACAGGGAGGTCACGTGCTCGCCGGCAGCCAACGGGCGCGCGCCGCCGGCATTACGTCATAGATTATAAACACAAGGTAATAAGGCAAAATAAAAAAATAGTGTGTGATAAGGCACAATTTGGATTATCTACTTATATAATTGCCTTATTCTGTCTGTGTGAAGTTCACTGTGTGAAGTTCACGGATAGATTTTGGTCAGAATGGACAAAATAAATAAAGTGTCAAGGGATGGGAATCGAACCCACGACCTTCCGCTTACTGGGCAGATGCCATGACCACTAGGCTACCCTGGACATATTTTTCCGTTCACATTTTTATTTTTATATTTTCAAGACACACACAGTTTGGGGCGGGACGTTTCACAAAAGAGACATCCACGGCGCCAATTTATAATTGTAACGAATAGTATTTTAATTAAAACATTTTAAAAATATATACGCACTCGGGTAAAACCCGGGCGTTGCCCGGGCCATTCGTCTAGTTAATATATATAGTCACGACCGTCTTTCCTCATGTCACGGATGCGCGCGCATCATCATTATGATCATTATCTTCTATAGAAGCTTCTATCTTTAGAATTATGTATATTTACAAAAAGTCAATTCGCTCGCGCCTCGAGCGGTGAAAATGAGGGGTAATACCAGCCGACCTAATGTACATGTAAAGTTTGGAGCGGGACGTTTCACAAGAGTGACATCCACGGCTCCAATTTATAATTGTAACAAATAGTATTTGAATAAAAACATTCAATCGGGTAAAACACGGGCGTTGCCCGGGTCATTCGTCTATCAACATATATAGTCACGACCGTCTTTCCTCAATTCCTCATCGCTGTCACGGATGCGCGCGCATCATCATTATGATCATTATCTTCTCTAGAAGCTTCTATCTTTATAATTATGTATATTGTTAAGAAGAGTTTGAAAGTACATTTTATTTTATCCATTATTGTAAATTTGCCTAACCTAATTTGCATTTATGCTTTTAATTTTCTTTGTTCGCCTGTTTTACATGTTTCTTATTTTTTAACCATTATAAATTCCATCTTAACAATCATTAGATTAGATTTTTCATCGACTTGTCCAGTGGACGGTTGTACAATAAACAAAATAAACGTTTATTTCCCGCTGTCTCCATGTTTCCTCGCGGCACCCCAGAACACCATCGCAACACTGGTGGAGATGCTGATCCTACCATCAAAAATGTAGCTACCTTAAGAAGAAGCCGTCGTCTACGAGGACAACCTCCAATGAGATCCTTCAGTGCCTCTCCAACAAGACGCGCCATTGTGAATCAAGATGACGCTACACCTTGCAACAACATTTTCTTCTGCCAGCCACCTCCTCCAAGTCTGGAAGTATTTGGCGGATACTCAGACGAAGATCCTTCAGAATGGCTGGAAGAAATCGAGTTGTTAGCAAGACAACAACGATGGCCAGACAATGTCATGCTGGCATATGCCCGGAGCTACATGGACGGACCTGCGAAGAAATGGGCAAAACTCAACAGCCCTCACATTTTTTCGGCCTGGAGTGTATTCAAAAAGGCACTCCTGAGAGATTTCAGGAGGGCAGATACTGCCAAATTTAAATTAATAATGGACCTGCAAAACAGAATCCAGCAGCCCAATGAGTCAACTCTGCGTTACGCCGAGGATGTCCTCAACCTCTGTAACAAGGTCAACCCCAAAATGACAACGGACGATAAATTATACTACATGAAGACTGGTCTAAACAAATACCTGTCACTCATTATGATGATAACACCTTGCAGCACGGTCAAAGACTTTTTGGAACTAGCGAGGCGAATAGATCAACATCTAGTGGATTTTGAGCAGCGAAGAAGCTTCAGGCAAAATAACCGCCCGACCAGACCATTCCCTCCTAGGAGAAACTACAACAACCAAACAGACCATAGTCGTGGTTTCGACATACCTCGATTCTAAAAAGGATCGTTCGCAAATGATAGAAGACCAATCGCAAGTGACAGTAGACCAACCTTCGCCCCAGGTAGATTCGAGAGGGCTAGACCTAATGACACAGGGATGGAACCGGTTGGAAACAATTATAGGAGCTCAGCACCAACCCCAACCAACAGAACCCCCGAGCAGTATCCCAGGAGGCAGACGTACACGACGCCCCCAAGTAACAGGCGTTATCAAAGGCCATTATACCAGGATCGAAGAATATGCTGGAACTGCTCCGAACAGGGACACATATCGAGGTATTGCCCTCGTAACACTGAACGACCGACTTACAATATCAGACCAATACAGCGGCAGTTTTCAAGGTCCATGGGTGGGGGGGGGGGAGAGAGAGAGAGAGAGAGACGAAACCAACTCTGTAAATGAGGACTATTTAAAAAATTGTAGAGGAATCGATGATTCGAGGCAACAGGAACCGGACTTTGATGTGAATAGCGAAGACGATTTTCCTACTTTGGGAGAAGCGTCAAAAAACTAACCCGACTGAATGGATCTCGGGCTTCTGGTGGTCGAATAAACTTGGTGATGAATCTTCAAAGAAATAAAACGACTCAGATAGAAATCAATGATTATACGGTTGAGGCATTAATCGACACCGGAGCGGTGGTTAGCTGTATTGACGAGGAACTCTCATATAAACTAAAATTAAAAGTTGTCAAAGATAATAATCTGAATTTGAAAGCTGCAGGTGATCAGAAACTTAATGCAAAAGGAAGGTCGATGGTATCATTCAATATGGATCAGGAAAAATATACAATTCAGATGATAGTGTTAGAAAAATGTAACCCCAAAATAATTCTGGGAGACGATTTCTTAAGCCATTACAAAGCCTTAATAAACTGCCGAAACAATACTTTATGGATTGAATCCCCAAATAATATGGACCAAGATGATACAAGTTTAAAATATGCTAGGGCGGTTGAAGATAGAATAATTCCTGAATTTAGCCTATGTCTGGTTAAGGGCTATTGCGAACCAATTACTGATGACAAAGAAATATTGATAGAGAATCTCTCATCGCTAACATCGAAATATGGCCTGATAACAACAAGATCTTTGCTGAAAAATACAAGGTTCCCTGATATTTGGCTTTTGAACCCTTCTTCAAAACCTATAAAAATTCATCGGCACATGAAAATAGGGATAATATCGGAAGTAGACAGGATGTACAAGACAGACCATCGAGCAATTTCCTCCATTGATCTTAATTTTGACATAAATCCCGATTTATCTTCCGAGGAACGTAATCAGGTTTTGATGCTACTCTACGAATACAAAGAAATGTTCGCCGCACCAGACGATTACAAAGGGAGAACTCACCTTGTCAGACATAAAATCAAAACAAACAGCGATATTCCCATAAGAAAGAACCCCTACAGAGTGTCTTTGAGAGAACGCGAAATAATTAATAATCAAATAGATAAGATGTTGAAAAAAGGTATAATTTCTCATTCATCGAGTCCATGGGCATCTCCTGTAATTCTCGTTAAGAAGAAAGACGGAACATTTAGATTCTGTGTGGACTACAGAAATTTAAACTCTATCACTGTTAAAGATCAATATCCGCTTCCTCGTATAGACGACTGCTTCGACTCTCTCCATGGATCTAGATACTTCACATCACTGGACCTGTGTTCAGGATACTGGCAGGTGGAAGTTGAAGAACAAGATCGGCAGAAAACTGCTTTTGTGACACCTGACGGACTTTACCACTTCAACGTCTTACCTTTTGGTTTATGCAACGGCCCAGCAACTTTTGAAAGACTAATGGGTAATATATTGAGGACCCATAAATGGAAAATCTGCTTGTGCTACCTTGACGATGTGATAGTTTTCTCTGAAGATCTACCATCGCATTTGACAAGATTGAAGACCATTTTGGGATGCTTAAGAAAAGCAGGATTGACACTCAATCTTTCAAAATGCAGATTCGCTTATGAAGAGCTTCTTTTATTGGGGCACGTTGTGTCAAAAGAAGGAATTACACCCGATCCAGAAAAAATTGCGAGCATAAAGGATTTCCCAGCCCTCAAAACAATTTAAAATGTCAGAGCTTTTCTCGGACTATGTTCTTATTATAGAAGGTTCATTAAAGAATTCTCAAAATAGCATATCCATTACAAATGCTAACTCGTAAAAACCAGCCGTTTGTATGGGGAAAAGAACAAGAATCATCTTTTCTAACTTTAAAAGAAAAGCTGAGTTCACCGGAGGTCCTAACTCATTATGATCCAAATAAACCCATAGGCCTCCACACCGACGCAAGCGATCAAGGACTTGGGGCAGTGCTCATTCATGTTGAAGACAATGGTAGAGAGCGTCCAATTTCATATGCCAGCAGAACATTGCAGAAGGCTGAGACCAACTATTCAACTACGGAAAAGGAATGCTTGGCTATTATATGGGCAATTGGGAAATTCAGGCCTTATCTTTACGGCCGTAAATTCATCGTCTATACCGATCACCATAGTCTCTGCTGGATGGCCAAAGCAAAAAAACTATCTGGACGTTTGGCGCGTTGGTCGTTGGAATTGCAAGCCTACGATTTTACTATAAATTATAAATCTGGAAAAACACATTTAGATGCTGATGGATTATCGCGGTGCCCAATTCCAGATAAATTTAAAATTTTACAAATTAATTATAACACCGAAGACTACGACGCTTACATTAAGAAAATTAACAACATGATCGACCAACACCCAAACAGCTACGGAGAAAACTTCACCAAACATAACGGAAAAATTTATAAAAAGAATCCTACCCCAACAGGCAACCCGTGGTTACTGGTCATCCCAAAGACCAAACAACTAGAACTCTTGGAACAGATGCATGATCATCCTACATCGGGCCACATGGGTATAAAAAGAACATACAGCCGAATAAAAGATAAATATTTTTGGCCTTCAATGTTCAAAACAGTGGAGAAATATGTTTCCAGTTGCCCTGAATGCCAGTTTCGTAAGACCCCATCCCAACAACCATCGGGACAATTGCAACCGATACCACCAGCATCTAGACCGTTCGAATGAATAGGAATAGACCTTTTGGGTAGATTTTCCAAGTCCATCAACGGAAATAGGTGGATCGTTGTTTGCACAGACTATTACTCAAGGCATGTTGAAACAGCGGCGCTACCTCGAGGAACTGCCACAGAAATTGCCGATTTTTTCTTGAAAAGAATAGTACTAAGACATGGAGCACCGAAAATTTTAATTTCTGACCGCGGGAGTTCTTTCTTGAGCAAACTACTCACACAAGTTTTGAAAATTTGCAATACGATACATAAGAAAACGACAAGTTACCATCCACAGACAAATGGCCAAACGGAAAGAATGAACCTTACGCTGACAGATATGATATCAATGTACATTGACGAGAAGCACCAAAATTGGGACGAGATTCTCCCGTTTGTGACTTTCGCCTACAATTCCTCGGTACAAGAGACGACCGGCTATTCCCCATATTTATACAATTAACATGTTTAATAAGGGGGTCGGTAGAAGGATGGTTTAAACCAGCCCTGGCCAACCTAAATGACGCAACGGGCCGCACAGAATCGTAAACGAGGTCTAAAAACTTTAACTATATCAAAATTTTAACTTTAAAATGTATTTTTAAAAAATACTTAATACTTCCTTGATGCTTAATGTTTTTATTTATTATTTTCGGCTGCTTTTTTTAAATAAAAATAATAATAACAATTTAAAATTTAAAAAAATATTTCTCTATTAATTACTATTATTCCTAACTTTTTTCTTCCTTTTTATGGAATCAAATATGTATTTTAAAAATTGTGGGACATATTTTAAATAAAAAATTATTTCAATATAGTTTCTGTTTTTGAATATACAGACGAGAAATGAAAGTTACAAAAGAAATATAAAGTTAAATGGCGAGCCGCAAATTTTTTTACGGCGGGCCGCGGGTTGGCCAGACATGGTTTAGACTGTTGGTTTTTGACTGTTGCGGCCCAGGTTCGATCCCCGCATTGGACACTTTTTTCTGAATCAAAAATAAAATGCACCAATGGCCACCGATTCTTGCAGGGGTCCGGTCCCACCAATGAGTGCAAGTAGTCAGACGGGGCTCTGGAACATTTGTGAATGCAAAGGTCAAACTGCTTTTCACATGTGTAAACATGTGGTCTATACTTACAGTAAAAGCAGTCGCCTGCTTCAGCCCACCATGATTATCATGGCCTGTACCACGTGTACTAGGGATTAGCAAAAAAAAAAAAAAAAAAATACAACTAACATGTAAAATGTTTACACGTGTAACAGGCCATGATAGTCATGGTGGGTGAAAGTTAGCGACTGCTTTTACTGTAAGTGCACCACATGTCTACACAGGTTGAAAGCAGTTTGACTTTGCACTTACAAATGTGCCAGAGCCCCGTTTGGTTACTTGCACTCGCTGGTGGGGTTGGACTTTTGCAGGAATCTGGGGCCATTGGAGCATTTTTAGTGCTTTAGAGAGGGGGTGCTATAGACAGGTCACTTTTAATGTAAATCACATCGTACTACGTATTTAAAATCGAGCGCTATAGAGAGGGAGGTGTTATTTGTTGGAATATCACAGAGTAACAATAGCTATAGATGAGACTGAGTTTAAAAAGGAACTTGTATGTATATAATGTTTTATTGTTTTTGTTGTTTTCATGTAGACATATATACCAAGATTTGTTTTGTATAATTGCTATTAATAATAAATAATATGCAATAATAAAATGGTTACGGATTCATCCTTCTAATTTACTTTAATTAAATAACACTATTTAGAGGGGGGCGCTATAGACAGATTTAACTGTATTAAGAAAAACATACAAATAAGTTTAGAATTATGATGAGAGTAATTAATAAGCTGTTGTTGTTTCTTATCCCCTTGAGTAAAGATGACACAAATTACATGAGTCCATGCTCCTCAAGTTGTTTGATGATACTCATGTCAGTGATATCCATGTCACTCTGAGTACCTTTCTCCATGTCCACATTTCAAAAGCTTCAATTCTTTTTCTTTCTTCTTTTTCTGAGTCCAGCTCTCACATCCATTAAGCTGTTGTTTCTTATCTCCTTGTGTAAAGATGACACAAATTACATGAGTCCATGCTCCTCAAGCTGTTTGATGATAAGCAGCGGCCTCTTCCAATAAGTCTTCTTCTTTCTTATCTCCACTCAATCATATCAGGGTGTCAAGATTGTTGATGGTGTCTGCCGGGGAAGAGTAGAGCTCATCAATGGATGAGTCAATATGATTGATGCCATGATGGTTGTCAAATCTACTTATATAATTGCCTTATTCTGTCTGTGTGAAGTTCACGGATAGATTTTGGTCAGAATGGATAAAATAAAAAAAGTGTCAAGGGATGGGAATCGAACCCACGACCTTCCGCTTACCGGGCAGATGCCATGACCACTAGGCTACCCTGGACATACACAGTACCAAAATTTCCATACATAGGTAAAAAAAATACGAGGAAAACGATAGGCTATTTTAAATTATATATAAATTAAATATTAAAACTATATATTCAAATTATTCTACTTAGCTCACGAACAGCGCCCTCTATCAAGGTTATAAATACGTTTAAAATCGAAATCTTTTCAAAATTTTATTAATAATAGTTCGCTTACTAATTAGAATACTTGATCTAAATCGAAATATTTATAGACGCTCGCTCGATTTGAAGATTTATATCGTAACTAATCTGACTGTAAAGTTTGGAGCGGGACGTTTCACAAGAGTGACATCCACGGCGCCAATTTACAATTGTAACGAATAGTGTTTGAATAAAACATTTAATCGGGTAAACCCGGGCGTTGCCCGGGTCATTCGTCTAGTGCTTCTATAATTCTCTTGAGAGAAATTGTGATATTTCCTAATCTCTTGCCTCATATTTATCATTTAGAACAAGCAGACAGCTCTGGTCATGACTTTTTGTCATTTTGCTGAGCCCCCCTTTAACACAAGTTCCCCTCTCTCTAAAAATCCTGAGTTCAACTGACCCAGTTGATGGACCTCAGCAATGGTCCCACTCCAGGGATACAGAGGAGCTGTGTCTGTACTTATGTTAGAGTCGGCAGCAAAGGCTTCAGTGTTAGGAACGGTCTCAAATTACAGGCAAAGTCAGACTTTCACCAAAGTGTGCCTGGATCATGGTGCCATGATCAACGAGAGTTGCACCCCTACACCCCATTCCATGAACTCATGGAATTCGTGTAATCTTTGCACAAGGGGATAAGAAACAACAACAACAAGTTTCCCATTAAAAAAGCTTCCTCTCTCTCTTTGCCCAATACAATTTTATTCTTTCATTTCATCTGGGAATTTACCATCCTCAGATAATACAGTAGAACTATCTCCCTATAAAGAACAACACCTAGTTACAGAGTCAAAGTCATTTAGGGAGAGGTGTCCTCTTACCGGAGTTGTTACACAGTAGAACTACCTCTCTGTAAAGGACAACACTTAGTTACAGAGCCAAAGTGTCCTTTAGGGAGAGGTGTCCTCTTACCAGAGTTACTACAGTAGAACTACCTCTCTATAAAGGACAACACCTAGTTACAGAGCCAAAGTGTCCTTTAGAGAGAGGTGTCCTCTTACCAGATAGTTACTACAGTAGAACTACCTCTCTATAAAGGACAACACCTAGTTACAGAGCCAAAGTGTCCTTTAGAGAGAGGTGTCCTCTTACCAGAGAGTTGCTACAGTAGAACTACCTCTCTATAAAGAACAACACCTAGTTACAGAGCCAAAGTGTCCTTTAGGGAGAGGTGTCCTAAATTTTTTTGGCAATGTGATAACACAATTTGGATTAAAGCTGCAAGAAAATAAGACCTAATCCAACATTTCAGTAACAGCATTGCTACACACACCATCATCAGACAAAAGAATATAAACACAAGGTAATAAGACCAAATCAGATTTGGTCTTATTACCTTGTGTTTATAATCTTTAATCCAAATTGTGTCTTATCAAGACAAAAGAATAAATTAATTATTTTTATTCTTTTGTCAGATGATGGTAGCAACAGTTACTGAAAAGTCGCACACAATAAATTTATTTGGATTAAGTCTTATTTTCTTATAACTTTTTGGCAATGTGTTTCTTTTTTTTGTATCTACAGACCTTACTGCAATGATAAAAGTTATTGAATGAAAGGGCTTGACTCGTTCAATAACTTTTATCATTACAGTAAGGTCTGTATAGATCTTCTTTCTTAGCTCCACTCAAACATATTAAGGTATCAAGCTTGTAAAGCTTGTTGATGGTGTCTGCCGGGGAAGAGTAGAGCTCATGAATGGATAAGTCAATACATTCAATAATCTAAAGAGACAAGGGTCATCTCTCCCGTCAAAATAGACATCTAAAACCAGACACCATCTATTGACCGTCGCCGCAACTAGCGGCTTCGGGTCAGTGACAAAGCCACAACACCAGCTTTGACAAACTGAAAAGCGTCCACCTAGAGACCATGGTTTCGAGCTAATGGCCCTCGTCAGTCTAGGGCAGACTTTATTCCATGAGATCCATACGGTTTGCCAAAGCTGGTGTTGTGGCTTTGTCACCGACCTGAGGCCGATAGTTGCGGCAATGGTCAATAGATGGCGTCTGGTTTTAGACGTCTATTTTGACGGGAGAGGCGACCCATGTCTCTTTAGATCAATTTCCTCCCGGCAAAATTTCCATCTACATTCAATAATGTGTTTTGGGGTTGCAGGTTGAGAATTGCAGGTCTGTAGAGATAAAAACACAATGTCAAAAAATTAATTGTTGCATATTTTATGTAGAATACATAACTCATCAAGGACATATAGGAGATATGATGAATAAGTATTTGTGGACCAACAGCAGCATTGTTAGAAGAGAAGAACGACCTCTTTAAAAATCCTGACTTCAACTGACCCAGTTGATAGACCTCAGCAATGGTCCCACTCCAGGAATACAGAGGAGCTGTGTCTGTACTCATGTTAGAGTCAGCAGCAATGGCTTCCATATTAGGAATGGTCTCAAATTACAGTCAGGCTTTCACCAAAGTGTGCCATGATCAACAAAAGCTGCATCCCTACATCCCATTCCATGAGATCATGGAATTCATGTAATCTTAACACAAGGGGATAAGAAACAAACATATAAGAGAGACAAAGCAAGATGTTAAAACAATACAAATTTATTGATAAGTAACACTGATGCTATGAATAAATTGTTGTAACCTTAGGTGAGAGGAACACAGCTCTACCAGATATCCCACCAGGAGGAACCTGTTGCGGCTTGCTCCGGATCCCTGAGCGAAGACAGTCCCAATATAAGACACTGTGTTTGGAACAACTTGTTAGCAAAACATGCAAGAGTAGGCATTTCTCTCAAGACAAGAGAGATTTGTAAAGGCTGTATTGTAATGTTTGGCTGTAAACTTGGGAGAAGACTTGAGGCATCCAGTTAGGAATCTGAAAATTGGTGATTATTTCGGGTTTGTTGTTTCTTATCACCTTGTGTTAAGATTACACAAATTCCAAAATGTGGTGTAGGGATGCAGCTTTCGTTGATCATGGCACACTGGTGAAAGTCTGACTGTAATTTGAAGCCATTCCTAACATGGAAGAATATGCTGCTGACTCAAACATGAGTACAGACACAGTTCCTCTGTATCCCTGGAGAGGAATCTTGCTGAGGTCTATCAACCATGTCAGTTAAACTCAGGATTTTTAAAGAGGTCATTCTCCTCTTTCCAACAATGCTGTTGTTGGTCCTCGACTGCTTATTGGTTAAGAGTTATTCTAGTGAATAAGCGAGAATGAATCTACTGAATAAGATATACCAATAGACACACAACATATATGTATATTAAATTTATTCAACTAGAGGTGTGTGTGTGTTTACTTTGTGGGCCCAATAATGGAGGTGATGTCAAAGTCTTTCTGTGCAATGTTCAGCATCAGAGTGCCGGCGTCGAGGTACACGCGGTTCTGGCTGTTGGCAATCTGTGGACACAACAAACACTTGGGTTAGTTTAGAATACAACTAGACGGGTGAACCGGGCTTCGCCCCGGGATTGATCCGTGTGCATATCTACCCGAGTGATATATATTCAGATAAGATTTTTTAAAATAATTGTTTGTTATCAGTATTATCTATTTGTTTGCATCAGCATAATTTAATCTAATCTTTGATAGAGGGCGCTGTTCGTGAGCTAAGTAGAATAATTTGAATATATAGTTTTAATAATTGATTTATATATTTTTTAAAATAGCCTATCATCTTCCCCGTATTTTTTTACCTATGTATGGAAATTTTGGTTTGAATTAGTGAACTACTGCGAATTTGTATACCGGACATACAAACAAACATTGATTTTTATATATAATACAGTGGTACCCCGACATACGAGCGCCCCAACATACGAGTTTTTCGAGATACGAGCAAGTGATTTTTTGCTTTTAGTTACGAGCGAAATTCGAGATACGAGTTCGATAGTAACACGCAGTCGCGCCATCACGATCAGTCAGCAGCGTGCTTCCGCTGTGATAAGTTGTGTTTTGTGTTCGCGTTTTGTGTTGCGTTTACATTTACAGTTTTAGTTCATTTATTTTTATGACCATGGATCGGAAGAAAGTTTGTAAAAAGTCAAGTGCTAAGAAAAAGATGATGAGTATTGAATTAAAACGTGAAATTTCTACAAGTGAGATAAAGGAGATCTTAGGAATGTGGGAGAGAGTTTCACAGTTCGTGGAAAAAAACACCCAGAAAAAGTTGCGCCAGGTCGTGCATCTGACCTTTTTAATGACACTTGCCTAACTCATTTCCAGAACATTCTGAGAGGGAGGAAGAAACAAACCTCCTTGGACATGTTTTTTTCTAAACGGCCTACAGGTGAAAGCGAGAAAAATGTAGCGAAAAAGGCAAAGACCAGTGAGGATATCTAATTTATTTCTTTACATTCTCTTTTTTGTTTTTGTGCAATAAATATTTGATATTTATAAATACGTTTTTATTATTTAAAACCACGTAACAAAAATAACTGGGGTGACATTTTGGAGGTTGGAACTGATTAATGGTAGTTCAATTGCTTTGTATGGGGAAATTTGCTTCGAGATACGAGTAATTCAAGATACGAGCAAGGTTGTGTTGGGAGAATCTTAATAATTATTTTCTATTATAAGTAAAAAACTTCTTTATTGAAGACACTAATTACAATGAAGTCAAATTACTATAAAAAGAGTTTTAGAAACTCACACGTCTCCACACTGATTCTCAACCACTCTCACTCAAAGAAAATACCTATATATATACACATAATCTACACCACAGAATAAAATAATCCACAGATTGATATAATCATAGAATGAAAAATGAACATTTTAAATAATAAATATCAACAAATCTCCCCTTCAAATTTTCAATTTTCATTCCTCAAAAAGTAACTCCACCACTTAGGCAGTTCCTAATCTTGACAGCATCCACACTCTTGGTAAGATGGTCCGCTTTCATTTCTTCGGATGGGACATGCAAAACTTCAATTTCTTCATCTTCCACAATTTGTCTTATGAAGTGACACTTTCTATTCAAGTACTTCGTACTTGCTTTCATATTTTTTGACTTAATCATTGAAATAGCATTCTGGCTGTCACAATAAACAGTAATTCGATCTTTCAAATCAATTTTTATTTCTCCAATGATGTTACGTGTCCAAATCAATTCTTTAATTCCTTCAGATAAGGCTTCTAATTCACTCTCTGCAGTTGACAAGGCAACATTTCTTTGTTTATTACTTTTCCAATTAAGTAAGTTGTTTCCCATTTCTATAACAAAACCAGAATATGATCTCGCATCAGCTGTTCTGTCCCAACTCGCATCAGTATAAGTCACAATACTTGAATCTCCCCTAGAATAAATCAATTCATAATTCATAGTTCCCTTCAAATATCTTAATATCCTCTTCAATCCATTCATGTGAACCTCTCTAGGATCTTTATTAAATCTACTCATATTGCTTATAGCATAACAAATGTCCGGCCTAGTTCTAGTTGCTATGTAAATCAACTTTCCAACAATTTCTTGATAGTAATTTTGATCAATCGATTTACTATTTTCAAATAAATCATAATTTGTAGAAATACATAACGGAGTTTTCGAAGGATTGCAATCACGCAAATTATAGGTTTCCAATATTTCTTCAATATATTTCTTTTGATTTATAAAAATACTATCATCCCTATATTCAAATTCCATTCCAAGAAAGTTTTTTGCAGCTCCTAAATCCGTGATATCTATCTCTCTTTTTATCCTTTTCCAAATATTTTCCTCAAAATCGTCACCAGATCCTACACTTAGTATGTCATCCACATGAATTCCCAGATATAAGAAATGATTTCCAAAATTGCAATAATATAAACATGGATCATTCGCAGATTGTTTCATTCCTGCATTGGTTAATAATTCATCTAATTTCTTATTCCACATTCTACTCGCTTGTTTAAGGCCATAAATACTTTTCATTAGATAACAAATCTTATTGTTTCCTTTTTCATATCCAGGAGGTTGAAGCATAAATATTTCCTCCTCCAAATCACCATATAAAAAAGCTGTTTGAACGTCCTTTTGCTGAGGAATAACTTTTTTCATTGCAGCTATTTTTATTAGAATTCTTATGGTCTCAGGTCTTATTGTTGGAGAATAAATTTCGTGGTAATCACTACCCAATATTTGATCATATCCAGTAGCTACTAGCCTCGCTTTGAAGTTTTTAATTGATCCATCACTATTTTTCTTAATTGAAAAAATCCACCTACTTTTGATCAATTTTTTATCTTTAGGCCTATCTATCAATCTCCAAACTTTTAACTTATTAATCCTTTGCATCTCATCTTCCATGGCTTTAATCCATTGTTTTCTATCATCAGAATTCAGTGCTTCTTGGTAATCCCTCGGACATTTAATTTCAAAAGTTCTATCAGAAACATTTTCCTTATTCTTTATTAGTCTTAATCTTTCAGATCTCCTCACACCCTTTTTTATAAGTTCTTCTTCCTCTGTTTCTCTCAAACGAAGATCTCGTTCTTCTCTCTTTTCTCTCGTCATTCCTGGTTCTGGTCCTCTTCTACGTGGAGTAATTATTTCATCATGAGGTATTTCTTCTATTTCATTCAAATCCACATCATTATCATCTTGAGGAATATGCTCATCATCGATGTTAAAGTCTTTTACTCGGTCTTCTCTATTACCACCAGAGTTTTCATTCCTGTGAGAAATCAAATTTTGGTCTTCTCTACTAAAAAAGAAAAGTTCATTTTCATCAAGATTTCTACCACTATTATTCATTAAATAATATCCTAACTTAGCTTCATTAAATTTAACATCTGATACTTCAAGAATTTCATCCATTTCTGGTAAATATATTCTATAGCCTTTTCTGATCATACTATATCCCATCATGATCCCTTTATGAGCTTTTGGTTCCATCTTCTTTCTCTTTTCTTTTCTAATATGAACATAAGCTTCGCTTCCGAACCTTTTTAAGTAAACAATGTTTGGTTTCCATCCCTTGTATATCTCGAAAGGAGTTGTATTCATTTCTTTGATTTTAATTCTATTATTTATATGAACAGCCACCTTAACACTTTCGCTCCAAAATTTTAAAGGTAACCTAGAATCAATTAGCATGGTTCTTGCTGACTCAACTATGGTTCTATTGAATCTTTCGGCTTTTCCATTGCTTTCAGGAGTATAAGCTGTAGTGAATTCTTGTTTGATGCCTTTACTAGACAACCATCTCTTCAAATAATTTGAAATATATTCTCCTCCATTATCATTTCGAATCCTCTTTACTTTCTTTCCAGTCTGTCTTTCTTCTTGCATAATCAAGTTTATTATGGAATCTGCTGTTTGAGATTTATTAGCAATAGGTATAACGAAAGTAAAATTACTATAGTCATCAACAATAGTGATAAAATACTTATATCCAAAGGAATCATATAAAGGTCCAACTATATCTGTATGCCATAGATCCAAAATATTTTCAGATTGTTTATATTGAACACTTTTGTAAGATTTTCTATGTAATTTTCCCAATGTACAAGATTCGCAATTTCCTTTGTTATTATGTAAATTTTTCAATCCTAATACAGTAGAATTATCATACATTTCTTTCAATTTTTGAAAATTTACATGAGCAAATCTTTGATGCCATAGCATATCATCTATTTCTGCTTTTCTAGTGATTTCCATATTTAGGATTCCTTCAACTTCAAATTTATCACCAAATCTTCTTGCTTCATATAAGACATCACCATTTTTATCTATTACCTCAGCTTTGTTTTTTGTGAACAACACATTGAAATCATGATCTATAATTTTTGTTACTGATAATAAATTTTACCTCAAATCAGGCACATGCAAAACATTTTCAAATTTAATGAATCCCTCATTTACATTTGACTTCATTCTAATAGATCCAATTCCCGAAGATTTCATCACTTCACCTTTTTCAGCTGTCGCTATTATTCTTTCTTCTTCTTTATATTCTATAAAAAGTTCTTTTTTACTAACCATATGGCTAGAGGCTCCAGAATCCATATTCCATTTTATTTTTTCTTCCTTTTGATATTCCTCTTCGTAATTTGCTTCACTTGTTTCCATCACATGACTTGTATATTCACTATTATTTTGTCTGTTTATTCCTCTCTTAGGCCCATTAAAATTATCTCTTGCATGACATTCATTTCTATACTTTCTACATATTGTCGATTCATGCCCAAATCCTCCACATTTAAAACATTTCATCCTATTTCTACATTCTTTAGAGATATGTCCCATCATTCCGCATTTATAACATTTAATATTAGGATTTCTTATTTCCGTCCAGCCTTCTCTAGCTTTTGATGCAATTTCTGTTTGCCGTTTTTCTTCTTTTCTATGTTTTAATTTTTCTTCTGTTTCCTTCAGGATTTGTCTTATTGTGTTCATATTATTTTGCCTGTCTGATTTTATAATTTTTATGTCAAAATCAAATTCAACTCTCAAACCTTCCAAAACGAAGCAAATCAACTCTCTATCTTTAATCTCATCTCCTGCTTGAATGCATCTACTCTTTATAATCATAGCTCTATTTAAGTAATCATCCACCGTTTCATCTTCCTTCATTCTCAATTTTGATAACTCTATTCTATTTTTCATCTGTAAGTCTTCATTTTTAGATGCCATTTCTTCTCTAATTATATTCCATAATTTCTTGGCACTTTTTTCGCTCGAGTATTTCAGCACTTGAGTGTCATTGATTGTTCTATTCATCAAATTTCTTGCAATGGCATTGTCATCATCCCAGTCTTCCCAGATTTTCATTTTTTCCTCATATTTTTTGTCTGTTTCTATTGGCTTTTCAACTTCTTCTCCTTCTATAATTCTTCTCCATAATTTTAATCCCCGTAATTCACTTTCGATTCGATTTGCCCAGATCAAGTAGTTTTTGTCTGAAAGTTTTTCTATTGGAGATAAATTGAAATTTTGCATCTTTTCTTTTTTCTAAAAATTATTCAATCAATCTTGATTTGCATAAATTTAAATTCAACCGCTCTCTGCTACCAATTGTTGGGAGAATCTTAATAATTATTTTCTATTATAAGTAAAAAACTTCTTTATTGAAGACACTAATTACAATGAAGTCAAATTACTATAAAAAGAGTTTTAGAAACTCACACGTCTCCACACTGATTCTCAACCACTCTCACTCAAAGAAAATACCTATATATATACACATAATCTACACCACAGAATAAAATAATCCACAGATTAATATAATCATAGAATGAAAAATGAACATTTTAAATAATAAATATCAACAGGTTGCGGAACGAATTAAACTCGTATGTCGAGGTACCACTGTACAATATAACGGGGCTTATGATTGTAGAAAGAAATTTGACAATTATACCGCAAATGTTTCTTTTTGAACGAAAAATTTATTTTAAGGAGAAATAACGATTATTTCTAACCTTAGGGATGAAGTATGATAGGATGAATTGTGAAGAGTAATGATAAATGGAAAATTCAGATTAGTCTTTACAACCTCACCCCATAACAAGAATACTTTAAAAAAAAAACTACAAAGATGTCTCACAACAAGGTTCTTATTATCTTAAAATGCCAACTTTCAAGTGATAATTGCTCTTCAACAAGCTTAATTAAAAAAATAAAATAAACATTGACAATTTCTTACAAGAAGTGTTTAAATGTTTTTCACAATTTTATCTTGAATCATAAATAAATAACAATCAATGCAACTTAGACATAAGAATGGAATTCATGGATCATTTTGGAAGAAGACCCAACAACATCAAAACACTAGTGGTATAAATACAAGACCAAATCCATAGAAATAGCGTGACATTTTGGCATCAACGTTATTACCAAAACATCACACACAATTTTTTTATTTGGATTTGGTCTTATTACCTTGTGTTTCCCAATATACCAATCTAAATTGTACTTTAGCACTAGCCATAGAATGGAAGCTCTGAGGAGCCCAGGAATAACACCAGCTATAGGGGCTGAAAAAAACTATGCAAAGAATTCTTTTAGACTTTTTATAGACTTCTAGACACGACCCTGCTAAATCTATGCTGTCAAATCTAGACTTGTATATATTCCCCTATTTGGAGATAAGTTACAATCAATTATCTATCTATCAAATGATGTAATTTAGATGATAAGAGTTAACAACAAGTACCTAACAAGTAAAATTACATTTCTGTATAACTCCGCCTTTGCCAGTCCCAAGCCCAGATGAAAAAGAAGGAGGGGGAGCAGTAACAAGCTCACTAAAAAACCTGGGTTCAGCTGGCCATGCTGATAGTACACTGTAAAGGCTCCAGGGATACAGGATGAGTTTGTACTCCATGACAGGAGTGGAGCACATGGCGTCTGTTCCTCGTGTCAGAGGCGGCCATTTCTTTTGGAGATAAGTCGGCCTGCTACTGAGTAGTGCTTCCAGTCTTAATGACAAAGGCAGACGTATTCTACTTCACCCAGTCATGACTTTACAAGCTTGATACCCTAATATGATTGAGTGGAGATAAGAAAGAAGAAGTAGGACATTTCTGTATAACAGCATTTTTTTACTTTTTTCGGATAACAACAATTAAATACATAGCAATACTGAAAAAGGAAGAGGAGGTGTAAATGTACGGGAGAGACCTCTCACTTTAAATAGGCATTAGAAACAATGCATTTGGTCTTCCACAACCATTAGTACTGGACTGGTATAAACATAATATATTGTTTTAATGCTTATTTAAGAGGAGAACATGTGCCTCCTTTTGTACACCTATGTATATTGTTATGAAAATTGAGCATCCATCTTTAAATCTTTATATATTCAATTCAATTATTCAACCCAATATATGCCTTTTTATTATCTACACCCATACCTCGCTTTGCGTCGGCGTTACGTTCCAAAAACACAACGACGCAAAGTGAAAATATGTGAAGGCGCAATCAAAAACAACGGTGTTGCCATATTTTAGGGAAAAAATATTAAAAAAAAAAAAAAGACTCGAATCCAAAACAATGCAACTTCGAAAATCTAACGACGCACAGTGAAAATCAGTAAAAATTAAGCAGCGACGCAACTTCGAAAAAAACGCAAAACGAAACGACACAAAGCGAGGTATTGGTGTACTTATGTATATATAAGAGAATTTGTTTGAACGATA
>CP092883.1:10313111-10447810 GCA_030710605.1 Cordylochernes scorpioides | reverse complement strand
TTTGCATCGCTGCTGCTCAAATTTCTCTTGATGCAGGAAAATCTCAAGGTTTTTCCTCTTTTTTTTTTCCATTGCACTCATACTTGATTCATTCTCTTCCTAACTTCACAACACGGTCTTTGTTTTCTACTGCTGCACTTGACTGATATAGACAAGTTGACAATTTAAATAATTTTATTGACATCTTGTCAATACATGCAAAATGCACAGTTTGTACTGTTTTAAAAATATAATTATATATATATTTTTTTTTTGAAAATAGAACAATCCATAAATAAATATTTAATTAAAAAGGCATATATTGCACTTAGTACATAGTGGGAAAACCTTGCAACCATTCTGGAAAGTTATTGTCCGTAGATGATCAGACTTAAGTCTGGAAATCAAAGACCTGTTGTTCTCTTGGGAGGACAGAATTGTCCCTCCTACTCTGTACCAGTCATATGCAGCAGTAGATTTCCATTCTTGCTGACATTGGTGTTGATGGTACGGAGGTTTGCTTCTATCGTCTGAAGTCAATGTCCGTAGATGACCAGACTTAAGTCTGGAAATCAAAGACTGTTGTTCTCTTGGGAGGACAGAATTGTCCATCCTGCTCTGTACCAGTCATGTACAGCAGTAGATTTCTATTCTTGCTAACATTTGGTGTTGATGGTACGGAGGTTTGCTTCTATCGTTTGAAGTCAATGTCCATAGATGACCAGACTTAAGTCTGGAAATCAAAGACTGTTGGAAGGACAGAATTGTCCCTCCTGCTCTGTACCAGTCATGCGCAGCAGTAGATTTCCATTCCATTAAAAGGTAAACTGCATGTTACCGCAGTTTTTCCAATATTTAAAACACAAGACAGAGTTTAAAGAAGGAAATGCAACAGGAAATTTCACAATAGGAAATGGAAATTTGCAGGACACATGGAAATTGGGATGCTCATCTGGAGAAATCTGTAACCTGATAAACATACACAGGTTAAACCAGGGTGTTACAGTCTAATTTCTTTTATTGAGAACCAATTTTTCAAATCTCATTTTTCTTTCAATTAACCTCTTTAATTCAACCGCTTTTCTAATCTCAATCAGCCTATACTTAAATTTATTTTAACCATTTATAATTCATACACAGGGGGTCGGTGGAAGGATGGTCTAAATCGTTGGTTTTCAAACCACTACGACCCGGGTTCAATTCCCGCATTGGGCACTTTTTCTGATTTAAAAAATGCCCCAATGGCCCCCCCGATTCTTGCAAGTAATCAAACGGGGCTCTAACACATTTGTAAGAGCAAAGTCGAACTGCTTTTCACATGTGTAGACATGTGGTGTGTTTACAGTAAAAGCAGTCGTCTACTTCTACCCACCATGATTATCATGGCCTGTACCACATGTACTAGGGAAACACAAAAAGAAAGAAACTTTTTTTACCTGTATGTATCCTACATTTCTGTGCTTGGAGAATCTATATAAGACTAAAAGGTCTTAATAAAACTTGTTGTTGTTGTATTAGTTAGAATGGAGGAGTGGCGAGTAGAGTTTTATTTGACAGTAACCAGAGAGGAGAGTGTGTTCTGGTTACATCAGCTAAGATCAAATTTCCTAATCAACAACCAGCTTACAGAGTGCTAGGTCTGAATATGGGGAGGAGGGATCATAACATGAACCTCATAAAACTTCTGTAATTAATTGGTATAGTAACATAAGGTAATAAGGCCAAAATCCAAATATATAAATAGTGTATGAGGAAACTCCACCTTTGCTGGTCCCAAGCCCGGATGAAAAAGGAGGAGGGGGAGCAGTAACAAGCTCACTAAAAAACCTGGGCTCAGCTGGCCCAGCTGATAGTTCCCTGTAAGGGCTCCAGGGATAAAGGATGAGCAGCGTTTGTACTCCATGTTAGGAGCGGCTCCACATGGCGTCTGTTCCTCATGTCAGAGGCAGCCATTTCTTTTGGAGCTAAGTCGGCCTGCCACTGAGTAGTGCTCCCAGTCTTAATGGACAAAGGCAGACTTATTCTACTACACCCAGTTATGATGTTTGTAAACTTTACAAGCTTGATACCCTAATATGATTGAGTAGAGATAAGAAAGAAGAAGAAGAAGTGTGTGAGGTTTCGGTAAATTAGTTTGTTGAATGATAAGGCACAATTTGGATTATATATTATATCTTCTTCTTATCTGCTATCTTGTGTACACACTTGATAACAGTAACTATTTAAAACATGCGTGGTAAAATTTCTCATTCAATACTTTTGTCTAAAGATGGTAACAAAGCTGTTACCGAAACGTCACACACTAATTATTTATTTGGATTTGGTCTTATTACTTTGTAGTTTGTTGAATGGTAGATGCACATTTCTATTCTATATACAGTTACGAGCGTCATTCCTCATCTCCTAATCAACTCTGTCACCGTTTGCTTTTTTTTTTTGGAATGGCGCCCTCCTATTGGTTGGCTACGATCACGCCACCTTCGCTTTTCCGTTTTTGTAACTATTGTGTTGGAGCGGGTCGCTCCTTAAATAAATGCATATATTAGTTAATAACTAAATGGAATCCTCTCTTTCTTTTTCCCAGTATGAGACGCCTACGGAAGCCAACAGTACATAGACAGATAAAGCACATAGGCTATAGTTATTAACTAATATATGCATTTATTTAAGGCGCCAATTTATAATTGTAACAAATAGTATTTGAATCAAAACATTCAATCGGGTAAAACACAGGCGTTACCCGGGTCATTCGGCTAGTAGTATATACCCTGCACAATTGTCAAAATTTTCAATTGATTATAATCAATGTGAAAGTAAGTCACCAAACATAATTATGTTATAAAAATAGTTATGATATATTAGCGCTCCAACTGTTATCAAAATTCGAAACTATTATAGACACGTATGATTCTTTTAAAAATAAAATAATTTCTACTGTCCTTACTGATGAGCCAGACCCTCCCATAAATTTTTCCAATGCAGTACGGGCATTAGAAATTGCTTTATTTTTAAAAGAATCATACACGTCTATAATAGTTTAGAATTTTCATATAAATAGGTATATCAACTAATTTTGAACCACTTTATTGTCACAATGGGGGAAAGATTATTGAGTAAAAGTATCAGGTCTCCCATGTGTAAAAGTATCTTTTCAAAAACCTTTTTTAATCTCTAGCTTTCGGTCACGAACACCCTTCTACAAGAGAAAGCATTGTAATGATTCATCAATAGAACAAGAGTTAAAATATAATCAGAGACTAATTTATATAAAAATGCTGTGAGAAAGATTATGGTAATACAGTAGAAACTCCCTGTAGCGAAAACCACTCCCTAGAGGACACTCAGGCTCTGCAATTAGGTGTTGTCCTTTACAGAGAAGTTATACTGTATATGTAAATATGTCTTCTTCTTCTTTCTTATCTCCACTAAACAAGAACTTTCAAACAAGAACCTCATCACAAGCCCAAGTGTCAAGATCCCAGGTTTTTTCCCTCCCTCAACGAGAATGGGTGCTTCTAAACCGCTTTAGGACAGGTCAGGGAAGGTGTGCAGAGCTGATGAAGTTATGGGGCTACACCAAAGATCCAATTGTGCCTGCAACGTCCCACAATCAATGTCCCATATACTAGATGACTGCCGCTGTACAAATTCAATGTAGGAATCTCCAATCCTCCATTCTGTCACCCCGGAAGCCCTGAACTGGCTGAAGGCCTTGCCTCTCAGACTTTAATGACCGATATGTCCTCACTTCTTTTTCTAGATTTAATTCACTTTGTCTCCTCTCTAATTGTAAATACGCTGCTGTATCACCTCATAAGCATAAATAAATAAATAATCTCCACTCAATCAAATTAGGGTATCAAGCTTGTAGAGTTTGAGACTTTTGGTGGTGTCTGCCGGGGATGAGTAGAGCTAATCATTGGATCAGTCAATACAGTCAATAATATGTTTTGGGTGTAAATATGTGGCGTGTGTGTGTACAGAGCTGCTACGACGGCTCCCTGTACGAGCCCATTACCCCACGTCCCTCCAGCCAGATGTCTTCCGTCTACAGCGGGGGATCCTCCCTCTACTCCTACTGCCCCCGTGGCAAGTCCTCCGGCGGAGGAGGCAAGGAGGCTGAGGTAGACCACCTCACGGACCTTCTGGTGCAGTCCATGGAGAACTCCGGGGATCGGGACTTCTACGGTGAGTTGGTCCCCTCTCTCAGATGGTGGAATACATGGCAGGATTGATACAGTAGTCAGTCTCCTATTTTTATACCTTACTTCTCCATTCTAACATAGACATCGAATAAATTGTCAGAAGTGGAAGGGATGCAGCTGAAGTTAGCCCTTTATTATATGTCGCACTGAACAGAAGGAATACAATAAGTGGGACTTGCCTTCAACTTCCCCATCAGAAGGATCCTTGGCGCCGTGGATGTTACTCTTGTGTTCCGCTCCACACTGTACATTTCCAGCCTGGACTACACCCGCCTTGTAGGCTGCTCCGATGTCAGGCTCTCCTGGCACCGTCTTTCGGGATCATTTTCCCACCCCAGAATATGCATATCTGTCTGTTATCAGACTCCTTAGCATATTGCAAGGTTGAAACTATACATGGACAAAATTTAGAAAATTGTATCTTTTAGCATGTATATCGGGATTCAGATAATAACTCTGAAAGAAATTAACCTTTATTAAAGACACACGAGATAACCAAGTGTGAACAAAATTGCCTCTGTTTCCTTAAAAAATAATAGACGAACGGCGATATCAAAGACTTTCCACTTCCTTAAGCTTTGTCAGAAGTGGGATTCAAACCCAGGCCTACAAGAGTAGACTGCGACTTTTTTTTTTTTCCAAATTAGAAAAACGTCCCCAATGTGGGATTCAATCTCGGGTCGTGGTGGTTGTAAACCAACGGTTTAAAACACGCTTCCACTGACTCCCCACATTGTTGATTGTAAGATGGTGTGATGTGTTGAATTGTGGTGATCTGTGTGCCATGCTATCTCAGAGGAGGATGAGGAACCCCCAGTGATTGGTGAGTCATGTAGACATCTGTGTTGTTGTATGTGATATATACAATGTGTAGAGGAGAGGTAGTGACTGTGGGAGGTGCAGGGATGTGCCACAAATGTGGAGAGAAGGTGCTGGGAGAAGGCAGCGGCTGTACCGCCATGGATGCTGTCTACCACATCTCCTGCTTTACCTGCACTCTCTGCCGTAAGTCCATCCCCACTACTACTTTCTGATAACTCTTTGTAGAGATATTCGTATAACCTCTGTGAAGTTCTGAATTCCCTAGCTGATAAGGCACACAATTTGGATTATAGATTATAAACACAAAGTAATTTTTCCCAATAAGAGACGCCTACGGAAGCCAACAGTACATAGACAGATAAAGCACATAGGCTATAGTTATTAACTAACATATGCATTTATTTAAGGCGCCAATTTATAATTGTAACAAATAGTATTTGAATCAAAACATTCAATCGGGTAAAACACGGACGTTGCCCGGGTCATTCGGCTAGTAGATTATAAACACAAGGTAATAAAGTAGAGCCTCTCTTTAGCGGACACCCCCCACTAGCAGACACATCTCCACAAAGGACAGTTTTCAATTGCAAAATTACCTTTTTTACTATTTAGTAACTCTCCAATCTCAAGCTTTACAAGCTTGATACCTTAGTGTGATTGAGTGGAGATAAGAAAGAAGAAGAAGAAGAGTAACTCTCCAATAAAAGAACATCTCTCCCTAAAAGACACTTTGGCTCTGCAATTAGGTGTTGTCCTTTACAGGGAGGTTCTACTGTAACACCAAATGCAAATAAATAAATACAGGGTCGCTCATAAGTCGTGAACCATTTTTAATTTTTAAAAAAGTTAAATTTTTGGGACTTATAGGCAGCCCTGTAGTGTGTGACCTTTTAGTTAACTGGTTCTAGTACTTTTGTCTGATGATGGTAACAATGCTGTTACCAAAACTTCATACACTATTTATTTATTTGGATTTGGTCTTATTACCTTGTGTTTCTCTGCATGACCTTGTTACACAAGCAATTCTCAAAAGTCAAACAATTGTTTAGATAGAGATATGGTGGGTCTTAACTGGAGTTGCCATCTCTTTTAAGCCATTTTTAAAAACTAGTGATCTCAGTCAACTTTTTAAAATTATCCTATTGTATAATACAATATAATGTGGCTTATGATTGTAGAATGATGTTTGACAATTTTACCGCAAATTTTTCTTTTGAACGAAAAATCGTAATTTTCAATTTTTAAGAAAAAGAAACAACTATTCCTAACCTTAGGATGAAGTATGAAAGGATGAATTGTGAAGAATAATGATAAATGGAAAAATAATCCCTGGACACTTTTATTTTTCCGTTCACCATTACTCTTCACAATTCATCCTTTCATACTTCATCCCTATGGATAGGTATAGTCGTTATTTCTCCCTAAAATAAAATACGATTTTTCGTTCAAAAGAAACATTTGTGGTAAAATTGTCAAGCGTTGTTCTATCCCATTGTATAATTATACAAGGTCATGCAGACAAAATTCATCGATAAATTCACAATCTTGGAATATAGGTCCTGTCTTGAGGCTCCCATTTTACCCATCATGGAGATTTCATTTGTTTATACTTTTAGCTTCTTTATTCTTATATCTTCGTGTAAACTTATTTAAACTAACTAATTATAAAACCTTTTTTTTTTTTTTTATCAATTATAAACACAAGGTAATAAGACAAAATCCAAATAAATAAATATTGTGTGACGTTTCGGTAAAAGCGTTGTTACCATCTTCAGACAAAAGTATTGAATGAGAAATTTTACCACTACATTTACTGTAAGTGCACCACATGTCTACACATGTGAAAACAGTTCGACTTAGCATTTAGAAATGTGCCATATCCCCCTTTTGTTACTTTCACTTGAGTACTTTTGTCTGAAGATGTTAACAACGCTGTTACCGAAATGTCACACAATATTTATTTATTTGGATTTGGTCTTATTACCTTGTGTTTATAATCTATAATCCAAATTGTGCCTTATCATTGGAGATTTGGTCTTATTTCCTTGTGTTTATAATCTATAATCAAAAATTGTGCCTTATGATCAATGATAAAGTTGTCTCCCATTTCATATCTAAACAAATTTGTAAATTACTCCTAGGTTTTTGTGCAATAAATCAATAAAGAGGGAGAAATCCCTCGAAATATTTTGAAAAAAATTGTTTTCCTTTCACAGATCCAGGTACGGTCTTTTATACAGTTGAATTGAAGTAGGTGTTGAATTATGGTGGGTATAGCAGAGGTAATATTCTGTATTTCCTCTCCCTTCCACCAGACTTGTGAGAGCTTTGTGTGACCCTAGACAAGGAGCTCCAAGGCAAACCTTTCTTCGCCATGGAAGGCAAACCCTACTGTGAGGAAGATTACATTAACACCCTGGAGAAATGCTGTGTCTGTGCCAAGCCTATCTTGGACAGGGTAAGTGTCTTTCTATTCCATTTCACAGTTCCTTTTTGTCTATTGTTTATCCTCTCTTGTGCAAACATTACACAAATTCCACGAGTCCATGCTCCTCGAGCTGTTTTCTTGGTCCAGTGTTCTAGTGTCAACAGTCTCTCTCCATTCTGTTCATTTATTGGCAAATTGTTATAGTTGGATTCCTGTCTGGTTATTTGGATTCTTCCAGACACCTTCTATAACATCTTGTAGCAAGTAGTTCCTACAGACAATGTCAACAGTCCATTCTGTTCATCTATTGGTCAGTTATTATATTTGGTAATATGGCCGACCTTTGGTGATGTCGGTTATTTGGATTCTTCCAGACACCTTCTATAACATCTTGTAGCAAGTAGTTCCTACAGACAATGTCAACAGTCTCTCTCCATTCTGTTCAGTTATTGGCCAGTTGTTATATTTGGTGATATGGCCGACCTTTGGTGATGTCAGTTATTTGGATTCTTCCAGACACCTTCTATAACATCTTGTAGCAAGTAGTTCCTACAGACAACAGTCTCTCTCCATTCTGTTCAGTTATTGGCCAGTTGTTATATTTGGTAATATGGCTGACCTTTGGTGATGTCAGTTATTTGGATTCTGTTGTTGTTGCTTATTTTTTTTTTCCTCAAGTCGTTTAAACGATCTCCATTAGGTCCTATTGTCTCAGGATTCTAGTCTTCCAGACACTGTCTATAACATCTTGTAGCAAGTAGTTCCTACAGACAATGTCAACAGTCTCTCTCTATTCTGTTATCTCCATTATTAGGATTGGGTCTTATTACCTTTTATTTCTAATCTATAATCCAAATTGTACCTTATCATACCATTTTTCTCTTTAACAACTCTCCAGCAAGAGGGCATACTTCTTCTTCACTTTGGCTCTGTAACTAGGTGTTTTTCTCTTTAAAGGGATTAGTTCTTAAAAATCTACCCCACTTGTTCAAAATGTAGCTTGGCACCTGCAGCTTGTATTAGATGCACTAAATAGGACCTTTAGGAGCGACCGATGCTTATCATCAAACAGCTCAAGGAGCATGGACTCATGGAATTTGTGTAATCTTTGCACTAGGGGATAAGAAACAATAAAAAAAACAATGGTTCTACTGTAATATCTGTACTATAAAGTTGAGCCATCTAAAAGTAAACAAACCCACCTGTGTTGCCAGATCATCCGAGCCACCGGCAAGCCCTACCACCCCAAATGTTTCTGCTGTATCATGTGCGGGCGTTGTCTGGACGGCATCCCCTTCACCGTGGACGCCACCAATCAGATCCACTGCATCGATGACTTCAACAGGTGGGTAGGCTGGCCTGTCCCTGAGACAACTGTAAGTGCTGAGTGATGTAAACAAACAGGAAGTTTGCCCCCCGCTGCCATCTCTGCAAGGAACCCATCATGCCTAAGAGAGGCCAAGTGGAGACTGTCAGAGTGGTGGCTTTGGACCGTAGCTACCATGTGGAATGCTATCGTTGCGAGGTGAGTGCGCCATAGTCACAACTAAGTCTTATACAGCTTGTAGATAGAGATTTTGAGGGGATTGGTGGAAGAATGGTCTAAACCGTTGGTTTTTGACCACTACGACCCGGGTTCGATCCCTGCATTGGACACTTTTTTCTGAATAAAAAAAAAAATGCTCCATGGCCCTCGATTTTTGCAAAAGTCCAACCCCAACAGAGAGTGCACGTAATCAAACAGGGCTCTGACATATTTGTAAGTGCAAAGTCGAAATGCTTTTCACATGTGTAGACATGTGGTGTACTTACAGTAAAACAGTCGCCAACTTCTACCCATCATGATTATCATGGCCTGTACCACATGTACTAGGAATAACCAAAAAAAAATGAAAATAGAATTTTCTATAACAGCTTTTCATAGTTCTTAAAAATAAGAAACATTTCAGCCACAGAAAAGGATTTTATTTTCTCATTGTTTCGACTAATGACATAAGTTTTTTGAAGTAAAAGACACTTCTGCCATTAGAATTTTTTATTTTCTCGACATTTCAAACTATTAACATAAGGTCTGCACAGAGATGCTGCATACATATGATTACAAGTGTGTGTTGACTGTAAAAAAAATCACATTTTTGTCAAGGTTGTTGCTCCCCATATATTGTATATAAGACTGATTCTCTCTCTCTTCTTGAAAATAAAGACACTTCAACCAGAAAAGATTTTTATATTCTCAATATTTCGACAAAAATCTTTTGTCGGGATTTGATCAGGAAAAAAAAATTTGGTATTTGGCAAAGCATTATGTATCTATTTATTTATATATATATATATATATATATATATATATATATATGTGTATTAGATAATAAAAAGGTAATAAGACCAAATCCAAATAAATAAATAGTGTGTGACATTTCGGTAACAGCGTTGTTACCATCTTCAGACATTCTTATCTGCTATCTTGTTTACAGTACTTTTTTCTGAAGATGATAACAACACTGTTACCGAAACGTCACACACTATTTATTTATTTGGATTTGGTCTTATTACCTTGTGTCTATAATTTATAATCCAAATTGTGCCTTATCGTAAATAAATCTTTTATTAAATCCAATATATGCCTTTTTATTATTTAATAATATAAATATGGATTGTACCTTGATAAAGGTTTGGCGTTCAGCCAACCGAAATATTAGCAAATGAATCTTTTATTAAATCCAATATATGCCTTTTTATTATCTAATGAATTAAATATGGATTGCTCTATTTTCAAAACAATATGTGTATGTTTTTATAACGCCTTGCCAAATGCTTTATTTTTGTTGTTTTTAAGTGTTTCCCAACTTGAATTAATCAAAATCCAACCTACTTGTATTCCCTATGATGGTAGTGTGCCATCTCCCTGAAAGCCCCCTATTTGTACTTCCCAGTGTGATGTACGTCTCCGGAAGAGGGCAGTAAACATTCAAATGGAATGGCTAACACCAAAGTGGACCGAATGAAAGCCGGGGAAAGTTATCTTGTCTTAGGAGAGAGAAAACGCCCCCAAAAGACAGAAGAACAAAATTTATTTGGACAACGGCATAAACAGAAAGATACTGGCAAACCACTTGTGTATCAAGTACTGCTGAGAAAACTTTATGTACCTCTAGATGAGCTATGAATGATAACAGATCCAATTGGAGAATATTTGTCTAAATAGTATATTTTATTTTATTTCGACTTTTTTTGAGCGCTTTGTCCCCCTAGGGACACTTGCACTTTAAAAGTAAACTAAACATTGAATGAAAAGAAAGATATTTGAAATATGTACAAGAATTAGTATGCAAGTTAGTTAGATGAAAAGAGAAAAAATATATCAACACAATTAAAATATGTACAAAGGGTTGGTATGCAAATTTAATTAAATGAAATCAAAATGTAAAGTATTGTGTGTATTTGAGGAGCACAATTTATATAGTCTATATAGATAGTAAAAAGGCATATATTGAATTGAATAAAAGATTTATTTGTCAATATTTCAGTTGGCTGAATGCCAAACCTTTATCAAGGTATTACATTTGTATACACAAACTCAGCCGCTGAGTTTATGTATACAAAATTGTAATGCCTCGATAAAAGTTGATGTTCAGCCAACCGAAATATTGGTAAATAAATATTTTATTCAATTCAATATATGCCTTTTTACTATCTAATGATTTAAGTATGGATTGCTCTTATTTTCAGAACAATAGTCTTTATAGTTTATGAAAAAGGCATCTCCTTATCATGCAACTGAAAGAGGTACAGCTTGCACCACGCTGATGAGGGCCAACAGCCCGAAACGCATACGTGGTTAGCTTTTCTTGATTAATCAAGAATGGGTATTTGGCCAATTCTGGAATAATTAGAAATCAACGAGAACAGTTGATATTTATTCCGATAGATGGTGCAAGCCATCAGCAACTTTCAGTTGCACGATAAGGAGATGCCTTTTTTATAATTTATGCACCTTATCCCATTACAATATCACATTTGTACTATTTTTTCACAGTCTATATAGTGTCACCAAAAGTGGACTTAATGAAAACTAACAACAACAAATGGTGTGTGCCATAGGACTGCGGTGTCCTCCTGTCTCAAGAGCCAGAAGGCCAAGGGTGCTACCCCCTGGACGACCATATTCTGTGCCGTAGCTGCAATGCCACCCGTGTCATGGACCTGACCTACAAGATGACCACAGAACTCTAACCCTGACTGACTAACCAGCCAATCGCATGCAAGCGCCTACAGCTTTCTTACATCCCTTTGTTACTCACTCCCCAACGCTATGCAACTTTTATCTATACCCAATGCTTCACTCCTTTATAAATAAGATTTTTATTTACATATTTGCTCATCACCAATTTGGAATACCTTCTATGCTAAAGTAACAGTGCATCTCTCACTTAACAATGGAATATACAGTATATTATGCAACTTTTTTTTTTACCTAATTCCACGCTTTTTTTCAGCAAACTTTTTTTACATATTGCTTATCACCCTTTTTTACACATCCAGCAATTATCTTTATTACGAACTTTCAGCATAAAGCATCTCTATGCAAATTTTTCTACCTTGTGTCAATTTGGAATATTTTTGGTGCTAAATTAGAGAGATTTTTTTTTTTTTACATAATACAATATTTCTTGCTAAGAAAATTTCAGCACATGGTATTTTTTTTTGTATAAAAATAGGTAAACTCTCTCAGATGCCAATGAAAATTTGCTGTAAAGGCAACGGATCATTTCCAATTATCAGTAGTCCTTATTTATAAAGTGGCTTAATATATAAGGCACAATTTGGATTATAGATTATAAACACAAGGTAATAAAACCAAATAAATAAATAGTGTGTGATGTTTCGGTAACAGCAGTGTTACCATCTTCAGACAAAAGTACTGAATGAGAAATTTTACCACAGCATGTTTTTAAATAGTTACTGTTATCAAGTGTGTAAACAACACACTAACTATTTAAAAACATGCTGTGGTAAAATTTCTCATTCAGTACTTTTGTCTGAAGATGGTAACAACGCTGTTACCGAAACGTCACACTATTTATTTAGTCTTATTACCTTGTGTTTATAAGTGGCTTGTATAATAGAACAACCTCCTTGAGAGGACACCTCTCTCTCTATAAAGGACAGTTTAATCGCCACAATTTCTACCATTTTTACTAAGTTAGCTGTTCTTTGGTATATAAGAGGACATACCTCTCTCGGCTCTAGATGTTGTTTTATGTTGTTGTTGTTTCTTATCCCCTTGTGTAAAGATTACACAAATTCCATGAGTTCATGATCTCATGGAATGGGGGTATAGGGGTGCAGCTTTCGTTGATCATGACACCATGATCCAGGCACACTTTGGTGAAAGTCTGAATTTGCCTGTATGTAGTTTTATATATATATAGAGAGGTAGTTCTACTCTATTAGAGAAAGTATATAAAAAGAAAGAAACAAAAATAAATAAAATGTGAATTTGGAGGGAAAGGATTGAATTTTATTGATAATACACAACAACAACAACAACAAAAAGCCTTTATTCAGGGTCACTGACCCTATACAGGATTCGCCAGAGGTATGCATAAGAACAAAGCAGTGAGACAAAGGAAATAACGATATATACAGAAGAAAAAGAGAAAGAGGGAAGCAAGAAAAACAACACAAAAAGAGTAGCAGTAAGAAAGTGAGGAGTGAGTGTCACTTGGCCTTCTTCTGAGATACGGACTTGTGGAAACCATAAAACGCCGTAGCAATATATTTATTGATAATACAAATTATACAGCTTACGTGGGAGACAAAAATAGCTATAAAAAAATCTCTACCTATGTTAAAACAATCAATAACTTAATGAATGGTATTTAAATTGTTTTTTTTTTTTCCTACTTGGGCAGCCAATTTGAGAATGTCTAGTAGTTAAGACATTGGAGTTTATGAAGAGTTCTGTGTAACTCTTACAAATTTATAGAATTAAGAGAGAGAGGAAATTTTTTCGTCGAATTTCAATTTAAAAAGAAAAATTAATTGCAGCTTTATTTTTTTTTATAATTAAAACTTTTCTAAAGACTTCTTTATGATAATAAAATTGGAAAATGTAGTAGGAATTAGTTTTTCATTGGGTGAACTTTGTTTTTTTTTTTTTGGGTTTAGTCTACCTATAGGCTGTGCCTATATATTAAGTTCTATGTTTTCTATACCATTGTAAAGGATCGATAAAGGTCTCCTCTCTCCAGTCAAAACTGGACGCCATCAATTTTTGAATAACCTCCCGGCAAAATTTTTCCATCTATGATAATGCACAATTTGGATTATAGATTATAAACACAAGGTAATAAGACCAAATCCAAATAAATTAATAATGTGTAATATTTCGGTAACAGCGTTGTTACCATCTTCAGTACCACATTCAGTACTTTTCTCTGAAGATGGTAACAACTCTGTTACTGAAACGTCACACACTATTTATTTATTTAGATTTGGTTTTATTACCTTGTGTTTTTCCATCTATATTTTAGCCATGGATATGGTCTAGCCACTTTGCCAGCTAAACATCTCTTTGGCAGATTGTGAGGATTCCATTAGATCCCTTGTGGATCTCATGGAATAAAGTCCACCTTAGACTAACGAAGGCCATCAGCCCGAAACCATGGTCTCTAGGTGGACACTTCTCAGTTTACCAAAGCTGGTGTTGTGGCTTTGTCACCGACCTGAGGTCGCTAGTTTGCGGCGACGGTCAATAGATAACGTCTATTTTGACGAGAGAGGTGACCTTTTATCTTTTTAGATGAATAACCTCCCGGAAAATTTTTTAATCAATAATTGTTAAGGAATTACAAAGTCAAATTGCTTTTCACATGTGTAGACATATGGTGCACTTACAGTAAAAGCAAGTCGCCTTACTTCTACCCACCATGATTATCATGGACTTTACCACGTGTACTAAGGATAAGCAAAAAAAAGGAATTACAGGTTAGGGGTATTAGAAAAAAAAACTATGTACATAAAGCCTCAGAAAATATTGAAAGGAGCGTTAAAAAAAAATGGTGTGCCAATTTTTGAATGCTAGAGGGCACTAAGTTGATAAAAAATAACTTTAGTCCATTGCAATTTAATTAAACATAAAGCATAATTAATCTTCTTCTTTCTTATCTCCACTCAATCATATTAGGGTATCAAGTTGTGACCCTTGATGGTGTCTGTTTGACAACCACCATGACTGGGTGAAGTAGAATATGTCTGCCTTTGTCATTAAGACTAGGAGCACTACTCAGTGGCAGGCCGACTTAGCTCCAAAAAAATGGCCGCCTCTGACATGAGGAACAGATGCCATGTGCAGCCGCTCCTAACATGGAGTACAAACGCTGCTCATCCTGTATCCCTGGAGCCCTTACAGGGTACTATCAGCCGGGCCAGCTGAGCCCAGGTTTTTTAGTGAGCTTGTTACTACTCCCTCTCCTCCTTTTTCATCCGGGCTTGGGACCGGCAAAGGCAGAGTTAGCATAATTAATAAAGCTTTCTGAGAGAGTCCCAATTTAAAAAAAGTTGAATGTCATAGTTGTGCATAATGCTAACATATATCTCCATAAACTTTCAACATAAACAACAAAGATAGGGTGTTTTGTAAATCTATAATGTTTCATGTACTTTTTTTTTCTAAACCAATTTTTCATTATATATTTTTAATAACTGTGATGAGCATGCCAATGGGAATACTAACTGCTGCTTGCAGTTTTTTTTAAATGGATTATATACACCCATACCTCGCTTTGCGTCGGGGTTACGTTCCAAAAAAACATGACGCAAAGTGAAAATAAATTTTGTAAAAAAGAAAATTGTATTAAATTTGGATTGATATTTAGTTAGAAAGGGAATCCCCAAATTTTGATGGTATGGCCAATCAAAAACAAAGGTGTTGCCCTATTTTAGGAAAAAAAAATTAAAGACTCGAATCCAAAACAACGCAACTTCGAAAATCTAACGACGCACAGTGAAAAATCAGTAAAAATTAAGCAGCGACGCAACTTCGAAAAAAACGCAAAACGAAATGACGCAAAGCGAGGTATTGGTGTATTATTGTATAACCCACATTTCTATGCCCCTAAAAACAAAAAAAAAAGGGTCATAAATGACTTTTTATCTTTCTCTTTTATTTTGTATCCCCCCCTTTTTTTTTCTTAGTGTTTTGTATATATGTTTTTTTTTAATGGCTTTTTGAAAAAAAAAAAATTTTTTACCTTTTAAAAAGATTTTTTTTACTTTCATATTTCTTCTCTTTTATATATAGTTATATTTATATATATATTATATACATAATCTCTTATAGAATATTTAAAGTAAATAAACTCTTTATATGTGGAAAGATTTATCATGCAGGAGAATAAAGGCTAAATTCAGTGTCTATTTATTTCTTTATTTCTTTACTACTATGAAGGGGGTCCGTGGAAGGCTGGTTAAATCTTTTGGTTTTCGACCGCTACGACCCAGGTTCGATCCCCGCATTGGACACTTTTTTCTGTTAAAAAAATTTTTTTTTTTAATGCTCCAATGGCCCCCAATTCTTGCAAAAGTCCAACCCCACCAGTGAGTGCAAGAGGCCAAACAGGGCTCTGGCACATTTGTGAGTGCAAAAGTCGAACTGCTTTTCACATGTGTAGACATGTGGTTCACTTACAGTAAAAGCAGTCATTAACTACCCACAATGATTATCATGGCATGTACCACGTGTACTAGGGATAATTAAAAAAAAAAAAAACTTTACTATGGAAAAAAAAAAATTTTGTTTTTTCATGTGTTAAGAGTCTTTTACGCAAATTTGGCCTTAAATACCCATTTCTTGATTTCTCAAGAAGCCTCTGGGACCAAAAATCTTTTTTGGTCGCAGTGGTTACAGCCTACTCCACGAGCGCCAACAGCGTGAAACGCGTTCGTGGATGGCTTTTCTTGATTTATCAAGAAATTGGGTTGGCCAAATATCACGGAGCAAGCTAAATAAACGTTTAGTTTATTTTTGCTCCACTAGATGGCGCTCTGCCATCTAAAAAGAACATGTGCTCGTGGTTAGGATATGCCTCCTTTATATTTACTACTATATATGTTTATAGGGGGGGGGGAAAAAGACGCTTAAATGGGCCCCTGATTCTTGTAAAAGTCCAACCCCAACAGCGAGTACAAGTAACCAAAAAGGGCTCTGGCACATTTGTAAGTGCAAAATAGAACTGCTTTTCACATATGTAGACATGTGGTGCACTTACAGTAAAAGCGGTTGTTAACTTCTAACCACCATGATTATCATTAAGGGGGGTCGGTGGAAGGATGGTCTAAACCGTTGTTTTTTGACCGTTTTGACCCGGGTTCGATTCCCGCATTGGGCACTTTTTTCTGATTAAAAAAAAAAAAAAAACTCCAATGGCCCCTGATTCTTGCCAAAGTCAAACTCCACCAGCGAGTGCAAGTAACCAAAAAGAGCTCTGGCACATTTGTAAATGCAAAAGTCTAACTGCTTTTCACATTTCACATGTGATGCACTTATAGTAAAAGCGGTTGTCAACGTCTAACCACCATGATTATCATGGCCTATACCATTTGTACCAGGGATTATAATTTTTTTTATCATTTAGCAGTAAGGGGACAGTAGAAAATTATTTTAAATTAAACATATGAGTCATAAATAGTTTATATTTTCAATAAGTGATTTTGTGAAGACATTGATTTAAATTTCTTTCGAATTATCATCACTCAAATTACCAATTAGCAACTTTCTTGTAAGAGGACATCTCTCCCTAAAGGACACTATGGTTCTGTAACTAGGTGTTGTCCTTTACAGGGAGGTAGTTCTACTGTAGTAACTCTGGTAAGAGGACATCTCTCCCTAAAGGACACTATGGTTCTGTAACTAGGTGTTGTCCTTTACAGAGTTCTGCTGTAGTAACTCTCTGGTAAGAGGATACCTCTCCCTAAAGGACACTATGGTTCTGTAACTAGGTGTTGTCCTTTACAGAGAGGTAGTTCTACTGTAGTAGCTCTGGTAAGAGGACACCTCTCTCTAAAGGACACTTTGGCTCTGTAACTAAGTGTTGTCCTTTACAGAGAGGTAGTTCTACTGTAGTAACTCCAGTAAGAGGACACCTCTCTCTAAAGGACACTTTGGTTCTGTAACTAGGTGTTGTCCTTTACAGAGAGGTAGTTCTACTGTAGTAACTCCAGTAAGAGGACACCTCTCTCTAAAGGACACTTTGGTTCTGTAACTAGGTGTTGTCCTTTACAGAGAGGTAGTTATACTGTAGCAACTCTGGTAAGAGGATACCTCTCCCTAAAGGACACTATGGTTCTGTAACTAGGTGTTGTCCTTTACAGAGAGGTAGTTATACTGTAGTAACTCTCTGGTAAGAGGACACCTCTCCCTAAAGGACACTTTGGCTCTGTAACTAGGTGTTGTCCTTTACAGAGAGGTAGTTCTACTGTAGTAACTCTCTGGTAAGAGGACACCTCTCACTAAAGGACACTTTGGCTCTGTAACTAAGTGTTGTCTTTTACAGAGAGGTAGTTCTACTGTAGCAACTCTGGTAAGAGGACACCTCTCCCTAAAGGACACTTTGGCTCTGTAACTAAGTGTTGTCTTTTACAGAGAGGTAGTTCTACTGTAGCAACTCTGGTAAGAGGACACCTCTCCCTAAAGGACACTTTGGCTCTTCAATTAGGTGTCCTTTACAGGGAGGTTCTACTGTAGCAACTCTCTGGTAAGAGGACATCTCTCCCTAAAGGATACTTTGGCTCTGTAACTAGGTGTTGTCCTTTACAGAGAGGTAGTTCTACTGTAGTAACTCTCTGGTAAGAGGACATCTCTCCCTAAAGGATACTTTGGCTCTGTAACTAGGTGTTGTCCTTTACAGAGAGGTAGTTCTACTGTAGCAACTCTCTGGTAAGAGGACATCTCTCCCTAAAGGATACTTTGGCTCTGTAACTAGGTGTTGTCCTTTACAGAGAGGTAGTTCTACTGTAGCAACTCTCTGGTAAGAGGACATCTCTCCCTAAAGGATACTTTGGCTCTGTAACTAGGTGTTGTCCTTTACAGAGATGTAGTTCTAATGTATGTGAATTTTCAGAGTGGGATTTTTTAAAATACAATTTAAGGTGCTGTATATATATATAATAATGATTCATACACACACATATATTCATAAACGTTTATGTGAAAAAAAAATCTTAAAGAAATTACATATTTCAACTTGATATAAAGTAGAACAATAACAATTTTTAAACAACAAGGTAGGATGAGTAAGCAACAAAGCTTCCACTTTATTGAAGTGGAAACAACTAAAACAATTGTACTAAAGGCGCTGAGACAATGAACAATGTGTGTTCAGAGTGGGGTAGTGTTATGGGGGAAGGGCACGTTGACCGACACGGAGTAAGTGGTGATATCCAGGGCCCGGCTGTTGCCACTGTTGCCTTCACCACTGCTTGCTGAGCTCTGTACACACACTACTGTACTGTACACAAGTCAAACTGCTTTTCACATGTGTAAACATGTGGTATACTTATAGTCTTCTTCTTATTTCTTATCTCCACTCAATCACACTAAGGTATCAAGCTTGTAAAGCTTGTTGATGGTGTCTTCCGGGGAAGAGTAGAGCTCATCAATGGATGAGTCAATACAGTGTACTTATAGTAAAAGCATTCGCCTTCTTCTACCCACCATGATTATCATGGTCTGTACCATGTGTAGACATGTGGTGTACTAACAGTAAAAGCAGTCGCCTTCTTCTACCCACCATGATTATCATGGTCTGTACCATGTGTAGACATGTGGTGTACTTACAGTAAAAGCAGTCACCTTCTTCTACCCACCATGATTATCATGGTCTGTACCATGTGTAGACATGTGGTGTACTAACAGTAAAAGCAGTCGCCTTCTTCTACCCACCATGATTATCATGGCCTGTACCATGTGTAGACATGTGGTGTACTTACAGTAAAAGCAGTCGCCTTCTTCTACCCACCATGATTATCATGGTCTGTACCATGTGTAGACATGTGGTGTACTTACAGTAAAAGCAGTCGCCTTCTTCTACCCACCATGATTATCATGGTCTGTACCATGTGTAGACATGTGGTGTACTTACAGTAAAAGCAGTCACCTTCTTCTACCCACCATGATTATCATGGTCTGTACCATGTGTAGACATGTGGTGTACTAACAGTAAAAGCAGTCGCCTTCTTCTACCCACCATGATTATCATGGTCTGTACCATGTGTAGACATGTGGTGTACTTACAGTAAAAGCAGTCGCCTTCTTCTACCCACCATGATTATCATGGTCTGTACCATGTGTAGACATGTGGTGTACTTACAGTAAAAGCAGTCGCCTTCTTCTACCCACCATGATTATCATGGTCTGTACCATGTGTAGACATGTGGTGTACTTACAGTAAAAGCAGTCACCTTCTTCTACCCACCATGATTATCATGGCCTGTACCATGTGTAGACATGTGGTGTACTAACAGTAAAAGCAGTCGCCTTCTTCTACCCACCATGATTATCATGGCCTATACCACGTGTACTAGGAATAAGCAAAATAAAACTGTAGGAGGAAACACTCCCCAAACTTCTATAGGATAAAACTGGCTAAGGAGTTTATAGGAAGGTCAATATAGTGGCTTGAATAATCAACAAACAACATAGAGAAGCACTTTGCGCCACTTTATTTAAAAATAACTGTTTTATTATATTTTTTTTTTTTGCTTATCCCTAGTACACGTGGTACAGGCCATGATAATCATGGTGGGTAGTTAGCGACTGCTTTTAAATTTAAATAAGTGACTGTTTTAATAAATTTCAGAATCTAGCTTAGATTTAGCTACTACAGAGAGAGATGGAGAGAGTTTTAAACAATGAATTTAGCAAGATTTTGAGGATAATTTACAGAAATAAAAATTGATTTAAGAAATTTCTAAGTAATTTATCATTAAAACAGACAAATGGGGAGGGTCATCAGTAAGATATCAATAGAGCTGAGCTCCCTAAACCAAACAACTTCCCTAAAATTTATTGGTGGATCAATTTGTAGAATGGGGAGAGTGTTTTCTCCTTTCTTTCACAAGGTAATAAGACCAAATCCAAATAAATTAATATGTGTGATGTTTCTGTAACAGCCTTTTTGAGTAACATTCAGTACTTTTGTCTGAAGATGGTAACAACGCTGTTACAGAAACGTCACACACTATTTATTTGGATTTGGTCTTATTACCTTGTGTTTATAATCTACTAGACGAATGACCCGGGCAACGCCCGGGTTTACATGATTAAATGTATTATTCAAACACATTAAACATGTGCCCGTTGGCTGCCAGCGAGTAAATGTCTGCGCCCGTTGACTCCCGGCGAGCAAGTGACTGCTCCCGTCGGCTGCCGGCGAGCAAGTGGCTTCCCGGCGCATGCGCGCGCACAGGGAAGCCACGTGCTCGCAGGCGGCCAATGGGCGCGCCCCGCCATCAGATCCACCGCGTTCTAGAGGGCGCTGCTCGTGAGCTATTTAGAATAATTTGAATATATAGTTTTAATAATTGATTTATATATTTTTTAAAATAGCCTATCGTCATCCTCGTTTTTTTTTTACCTATGTATGGAAATTTTGGTTTGAATTAGTGAACTACTGCGAATTTGTATACTGGACATACAGACCAACAAACATACAAACATTCATTTTTATATATATAGATATTGTGCCTTATCCTTTATTTCAAATAATACAAGTTTTTTAAAAAAATAGAGGTCATTTTTACATTATGTCTTACTCTAATCGGCTTCTGGATTACCACAGATAAAAGTGGGAAAGAGAACTTGGTAGTATGGTATGGAAGGACATCAGCCCATGGCATTGACCCAGATATAAAATCCACAAGGCAGTTCTAGCTGATATAGTGGTTATAAGTTGTTACCTGACTTAACCAGCAGTCCTGTATAAACTTACACATTTCCTCAAGGTAATAAGACCAAATCCAAATAAATAAATAGTGTGTGACATTTCGTTAACAGCATTGTTACTGAAACGTCGCACACTATTTATTTGGTCTTATTACCTTGTGTTTATAATCTATAATCCAAATTATGCCTTACCATTTGCACATTTCCTCTTTGATACTTCATTTAGAAGGCTATAAACACAAGGTAATAAGACCACGTTATTACATCATCAGATAGAAGTACTGAAAAAAGTACATTTTCAGTACTTGATGATGTAACAATGCTATTACTGAAACGCTACACACTATTTATTTATATGAATTTGGTCTTATTATCTTGTGTTTCTAATCTATAATCAAAATTTTTACATATTCAAGGCTATAAACTCTTCTTTATAATCTTCTCCAAACTTATTTGTGGCACCAGTCTAATAGATGTAATATTTCCACTTACCTGACTAGATTCCCTCAAGGCTGAGTTCTTGAGGACGTAGGACCACACCTTCTCCACCTCATGGTTCTGGAGCTTCATCTTGGCTAGGTGCTGCAACACAACAACTGATTCTGGAACTACCTTTCATTACACAATATCTATTCAGTAACCTTTAGAGCCTACCTCAAGCTTAATGATTGGTCATTAGCTATTTTTTTTCTGTTTCTTCTTTCTTATTCCCAGTCAATCATATTAAGGTATCAAGCTTGTAAAGCTTGTTGATGGTGTCTGCCGGGGAAGTGTAGAGCTCATCAATGGATGAGTCTTTTTCTGCTAATATGGCCAATGTAGCACAAATTTGTTGTATAAATATTACACAAATTCTATGAGTTCATGCTCCTCTAGCTGTTTGATGATAAGCAGCAGCCTCTCCCAAAGGTCTTGTTTAGTACATCTAATACAAGCCAAAATATGTTCTGGAGCTGCATGTGCCAAGCTACATTTTGGGTAAGTGGGGTAGATTTTGTTGTTATTTGTAGCACAAAGTGAAAATACCTGTGATCCAAAATAAATTATATTGCCACATGGAAAATTAAGGAAGACCAACTTCAGGATGAGACAACAATTTATTTCAGGCAAGAACAAACTATGAGTGATAAACAAGAGTTAAGCAAAAGAAGGAAGTGTACAGAGTATAGCAAAATATAAACAAAAAATAATACTCTGCTAATAAAATAATAAATACTTTGTTACAATATCATTGAATTACAGTATAGCCTATTTTTAATTCAACCAACCATAATGCCCACAACACTTACTTTAATTCAAATAATTTTTCATTTACCAATCAACCTATTTAATTTAACCAGCTCTAATTCAACCCAAAATTCTGATCCCTTGAATTAAAGAAGTTGGAAACTTTTTTTTTTTCACCTTGCGATTTCTTAAATATATTTCAAATTGTTACCTACCTCATCACATAAATATATACAGTTAAACCTGTCTATAGCGCCCCCTCTTGGGACCCACCAAAATAGGATGCTATAGAGAGGGGGTGCTATAGACAGGTCACTTTTAATGTAAATCGCATTGTACTACGTATTTAAAATCGGATGCTATAGAGAGGAAGGAGCTATTTAGAGGGGGCACTATAGACAGGTTTAACTGTATTATAAATAAAAGAATCTGCTGAAAGAAGAGAGAGTTTATTTTATTTATAATTCTACTGAGAGAAGTGATATTAACAATTTCTTGCATATATATATTATTATCCCTAGTACACATAGTACAGGCCATGATAATCATGGTGGGTAGAAGTTGGTAACTGCTTTTACTATAAGTGCACCATATGTTTACACATGTGAAAAGCAGTTTGACTTTTGCACTTACAAGTGAGCTAGAACCCTCTTTGGTTATTTGCACTCGCTGGTGAGGTTGGGCTTTTGCAAGAATCGGGGGCCATTGGAGCATTTTTTTTTAATAAAGAAAAAAGTTGTCCAATGCGAGATTTGATCCCAGGTCATAGAGGTTGAAAAACCACCACCCTTCCACCGACACCCCTATATATGTTGTTGTTGTTTCTTATCCCCTTGTGTAAAGATTACACGAATTCCATGAGTTCATGCTCCTCGAGCTGTTTTATGATGAGCAGCGGCCTCTCCCAAAGGTCCTGTTTAGTGCATCTAATGCAAGCCAAAATGTGTTCTGGAGCTGCAGGTACCAAACTACATTTTGGGCAAGTGGGATAAATTTTGTTATTATTTTCTATCTTCAATGGCTTGAGATGGCCTGTTCTAAATCTTGTTAGTGTTGTTTGATGCTGTCTATTTCTGATGTTCAGAGCTCCTCCTGGGTTCACTCCACTGTACCAACTGTGCTTAGGTGGGATCCTCCAGTTCTTGTTTATTTTTGTTTTGGCTTTTGTTTCTATTTCTTTAAAAGTAAGTTTATTTTTCTGTGGCAAGGGTTCTTTTGTGCCTTTTTTCGCTAGCACATCAGCAGCTTCATTGCCTTCAATGCCAACGTGTGAGGGTATCCATTGAAGGTGAATTTTTGAGGTTTTTGAGAGTTTTTGGAGATAACCAATTATGTTCCTGCTTACTTTGTCTCTGAGTTCCCCTGTGTGACTCAAGTGTTGTATGGCACTTCTACTATCAGTAAGAATCCAGATATCTTGATAATTAGTATTTCTGATGGATTTTAAGGCTTCATAGATGGCTATAAGTTCTGATCTGAAGACTGAGCAAAAATCTGGGTTTCTTCTGTTCATTTTCTCAATGCCATTTGTGGTTTTGATGAGACAGCCACTGCCAGTGTGTCCTAGCTCGTCTCTGCTACCATCGGTATAGATAGTTATTGCATTTTAAGGAATGTTATTAATTATTTCTAATGATAATCGTTTTAAGTATTCTGGATTTTGGTATTGTTTGTTGGTGGGTTCATTTAAAGTGGCATTAAAAATAACATTTTGTAGTGGTTTGCATGGAGAAATTTTTTCTGCTAAATAATTTTTTTCCACTTTATATTTTAAAAATTCATTTCTTTTGGCCAGGTGTAGAGGGCCTTCTTTTTTTAGTCTTAAATTGGATTCCCAATTAAGTATGTACTTGGAAGTTCTGTGCTTGTTTCCATAACTCTTGATTTTGTTTATATATTTTGGCAGATTGTAGCTTCTTCTATCCTTTAAGGGCATAATGTCTGCCTCGTAAAGTACAATATCATTAGGGCAGGTATTTCGAAGACCTGTAATAATTCTAGCTGCACTTAGTTGTATCCTTTCCAGTGATTTTAGATTTGTTTCAGATGCTGTACCATAGATTTGATATCCATATTCCAGGATAGGTCTAATTAGAGATGTGTAAGTTAATTTTAGTGTGGTTGCATCGGCTCCCCACTCTCTTCCTGAAATATATTTCAGGATTTTTAGTCTGTCTCTTCCTTTTCTAATAACTTCTTCAATATGTTTACTGGAGTTAATTTCTGGATCCAGGGTGTAGCCAAGATATTTAGGATGTTTATTATATTGCAATTGTTGTGCTTTCAGAATAATTTTTGGTCTTATTTTGTATAGTTTCTTATCGGTAGTAAAAAGACAGGTTTCAGATTTTTGGGGGTTAAATTCTAATTTATGTTTATTAGCAAATTTTTCTAGGTGGAAAAGAGTCTTGTTCAAATCTCTTTCAGCTTTTTTCCAGTTAGTATTGCTGCTCCATAGAATAATGTCATCAGCGAAAAGTCCAATATTGGTTTTATGTGAAATTTTTTCTTCTATGCCTGCAATAAATAGGGTGAAGAGAGTTGGGCTAAGGACTGATCCTTGTGGTAATCCTTGGTACAATTTGAAGGTTTTAGATAGAGTGCCATTATATTTGACCCTGATGTATCTATTTTTAAGGAAATCATTTATCCAAGTGATAGCTTTTCCATCAATTTTGAAATGTTTGTATAATTTTGTAATTAACTTATTTTTCCATACCTTATCAAAAGCTTGTGTAAGGTCTAAAAAAGCAGCTATTGTGTGGTTAGTTGGTTTTCTGTTTTGTGCATCTTTTACCTTTTGTGTGAAAAATAAGAGTTGGTCTATTGTCCCATGTCCTTTCCTAAATCCATATTGTTCTTCTGGTAAGAGATTTCTTGTGTCAAGGTGGTAGGTAAGTCGTCTGAGTATAATTTTTTCCATTAATTTGCAGCAAATACTTGTGAGGGAGATAGGTCGGTAGTTTTTTGGGTCATCAGCAGATTTGTCAAGTTTTTTAATAGGAATTATTGTTGCAGTTTTCCAGTCTTGAGGCAATTTTCCAGTTTTCCAGGAGTTATTGAAAATATCAAGAAGTTTTTCTTTGCCATTTTTGCCCAAGTTTGATATCATTTGGCCATGGATTCCATCTGGCCCAGGAGTCTTGTTCAGGTCAGTGTTTTCTAATGCATAATCTAGCTCTTTCATATTGATTATATGCAATTATATTGCATATTCTATATACGGTTACGAGCATCATGCGTTCTTAATTCTTCATCTCTGTCACCGTTTGCTTTTTTTTTGGAATGGCGCTCTCCTATTGGTTGGCTACGATCACGCCACCTAGCATTACTGCGAAAAAAACTAAGTGAAATTTCTGATGGTTCCAATATTCATCATACGCATTGCATTATACATCAGGAAGTATTATGTACGAAGGTAATAAAAATGGAAAATGTGTTGACACCTATCAAAAAATTCATCAATTTCATAAGATCTCGAGGTTTAAATCAGCGACAGTTCTCTCTGTTCTTAACTGAATTAGAAAGCGAATATTCAGGTTTATCATACTATACCGAGGTACGTTGGCTATCATGCTCCAAGGTTCTCAAACAATTTTGGGACTTGAAAGAAGAAATATGTCAGTTTTTAATAACCAAGAATCAAGACATCACTTTGTTTTCTGATCAAGTATGGTTGCAAGATTTTTCCTTCATGGTTGACATAACAAAACACTTGTCGGATTTAAATTTGAAACTGCAAGGAAAGGATCAGATCATTACCAACATGTGTGACCAAGTTAATGCATTCAAATGTAAGCTAGTTCTTTGGGAAAAGCAGTTGAAAAACGAAGATTTAATGCACTTTCCGACATGCAACATGTACAAATCAAGTTTAGGTGAAACTGCATCGTATCAAAAATATGCGGAAAAAATTTTAAGTCTTAGAAATGAATTTGAAACAAGGTTTTCTGATTTCAAATCTTTGGAAGGCAAGTTTACTTTGTTTTCTTCGATTTTCTCGATAAATATAGAATCAGTACCTAATCATATGCAAATGGAGGTAATAGATATCCAGTGCGATTCAGATTTAAAGGCAAAATTCATTGAAGTTGGCGTTTCTGAATTTTACAAATATTGCCAGCCAGATTTGAAAACACTCGAAAATTAGCATATGAAATTATGTCCATGTTTGGAAGTACTTATCGGTGCGAGCAGTTATTTTCACTTATGAAAGGAAATAAGTCTCCAATCAGATCGAGAATTACTGACGTTCACCTTGGGTCAGTTTTAAAATTAATCACTGCGAACAAGATTTCCCCCGAAGTAGGAAAGATGGTAGCAGAAAAGAGATGCCAAATATCAGGGAGAAAATATTAACTTTACTTTCTTTTTTCTTATTAGTATTTTTTAAAATAAACCTACATAAACGTTACTATAAAAATTTAATTACTTGTTTTCTTTTTTTGCGGCCCACATAATCTTATTACTTTTTTATTTGGCCCGTGTTAGGATTTGAGTTTGACATGCTTGGTGTAGACTGCTGGTATTTGTAAAGGATAAGACCGGTGAGAGTGCTGATTCCTTGTGATATTTGATGTATAGAAGTTGTTGTTGTTTTGTTGAAAATTCTTGAGAAGAGTGATGCAAACAGAGAGAGAGAGAATAAACTTTTACCTTCATGGTTAGTTGCTTTAGATCTTTCAACTTGAAGAATTTGTATTTTTGGAACAGCACGATGCAGTGTTCCATTTTGAGGTGCCGCAGGAATCTAGACAGTCACTTGGTAGTACCAGGATCAACCAAGGATAACTGACTCTACTCACTTGGAAATGGAGGTTTCAGGGTCGTAGGGGAAGTCTATAGACTCCATGGCCCTACAACACAAACCATCTGTTGTTAAATTGGTGAGATTGGTGGAAGGGTTCACCACTGATAAACCAATCCAATATTTATTTATTTTCATTATGACAAGGTCAGTAGAAAGTTTCCTTTATTTGGAGAAAAAAATGTAAGCAAACTGATGAGAGAAGCGTGGACGCGGGCGTCGCTTGGAGGCGCTGCATGAAGATAACTGACCAATGGGAACAGCCCACCTTAACCGTCCGTCTTCATCTTGTATATACTTTTAGCCTGCTTTTGTTCTACTGCTGTGTGCGGTTGTTTTGTCAACATATATATCCTTATATCTAATAATAATACTGTATTTATAAAATCACTTATTTGGCGGTTCTTTTGCATCACCGACCCACAACACAAACTTTGTTTCTGTAATATTGTATAAATAAAAGAAAGTTTGACCTACTTTGAGCCGTTATTAGGGCCAGCAGTTTGTGTACCCTGGGTAGCCCTACACACACCAAAGTTACATTTGGAGAGTGTCTCATACATGAGACCAAAACACGAAGTATTTAGGATTCCTCTGCATTTCCACAAGTTGAATTTGGAGGAATCTCACTATAGACATGTTAACATGACTATACAGTAGAACCACTTTATCTTTAAAGGACAACACCTAGTTGCAGAGCTAAAGAATCTTTTAGAGAGAGGTGTTCTCTTACCAGAGAGTTGCTAAGTGGTAAAAATGGTAATTTTGGCCAGTTATTGTCTTTTATTTTTTTTCTTGCTTATCCCTAGTACACATGGTACAGGCCATGATAATCATGGTAAGTAGAGGTAGGCGAATGCTTTTACTGTAAGTGCACCACATGTCTACACATGTGAAGAGCAGTTCGACTTTGCACTTATAAATGTGCCAGAGCCCCCATTTGGTTACTTGCACTCGCTGGCTGGGTTTTGAAGGAATTTGAAGGAATCTCACTATAGACATGTTAAAGACTATACAGTAGAACCTCTTTATCTTTAAAGGACAACACCTAGTTGCAGAGCTAAAGAGTCTTTTAGGGAGAGATGTTCTCTTACCAGAGAGTTGCTAAGTGGTAAAAATGGTCATTTTGGCAATGAAAACTGTCCTATGTAGAGAGGTGTCTTCTAGCAAGAGTGTCCTATCATGGATGTTTTTTTTTTATATTTATTAATCAACGAGCCATGATATTTGTGCCTATTACAGAGGAAACAAATACACAAATTGGAACTTAGAATTAAATGTGAAAAAATAGTACAAATGTAATATTTGTACTGGGATAAGGTGCATAAATTAAGAAAAAGGCATTTATTCCGATAGATGGCGCAAGCCATCAGCAACTTTCAGTTGCACGATAAGTAGATGCCTTTTTCTTAATTGGAATTAAATGTTTACAAATTTACATGTGTTAATCGACAGAGTTCTATCATGAAGGTTGTTATATACTGTATATTGGTAATATTTTATACCATCTGAATTCAATAGCATAAACAGAGACTGACCTCCCCAACAATTCATAAATGCAAGAAGGTAAACTCATGTTAGAGTTGATTTCTAGACATGCAAAGATTGTACTCCGTTAAGACTTGATGTATAAATTGAATATATCCTTTTAAAACAACAAAAAGTTTTCCAAAATAAGTATAACTCCGCCTTTGCCGGTACCAAGCCCGGATGAAAAAGGAAAGGGGTGAGCAGTAACAAGCTCGCTAAAAAAACCTGGGTTCAGCTGGCCCGGCTGATAGTACCCTGTAAGGGCTCCAGGGATACAGGATGAGCAGCGTTTGTACTCCAGGTTAGGAGCGGCTGTACATGGGGTCTGTTCCTCATGTCAGAGGCGGCCATTTCATATTGGAGCTAAGTCGGCCTGCCACTGAGTAGTGCTCCCAGTCTTAATGACAAAGGCAGACGCATTCTACTTCACCCAGTCATGATGGTTGTCAAACAGACACCATCAAGGGTAACAACTTGATATTCTAATATCATTGAGTGGAGATAAGAAAGAAGAAGAAGAAGAGACATAAGCGTATGAATTACTCTATTTACAGATATAGTAGAACCTCCTTGATAGGATACTCCTGCTAGAGGACACTTCTCTACAAAGGACAGTTTTCATCACCAAAATGATAACTTTTACTAATTTGTAACTTTCTGGTAAGAGAACACACCTCTCTCTAAAGGACACCTTGGTTCTGCAACTAGGTGTTGTCCTTAATAGAGAGGTAGTTCTACTCTACATATCCTCTCTTACCAATATGTTCAAATATATATATAACAAATGAAGACACCAAAACACCAATGTTTCTTTTCACAAATAAATCAAACTTCTACTGTCCTTACTGCAATGAAAAAAATATTGGGAGGGCTTGGCTCATCATTGATGAACCCTCCCAGTTGTTTCGCCAATTTAATCCACCAGACCACTTCTTTAGAGCTTTAATACTGTATTGAATCATTCTGCTTTTATATGCTACACTGAAGGGTTGAATCTCAGAAATGGTATTTGAGCAAACTATGGACATAAGCTTTTAGGACAGTAGAATTACATTCAAATATTTTTCATTGCAGTATGGACAGTAGAAGTTTGATTTATTTGTGAAAAGAAACATTTGCGTCTTGGTGTCTTCATTACTTATATATGGATGGTGTGTTATTGCTTTGTATATTTTTTTTTTTTTTTCAAAGAATTATCTTACTTGAAAGCTTATTATGTAAAAGGCAAATTTTTTCACATTAAAAGCTTACGTTTATATTTGTTTTCATAATGAAACAGAGAAACTTTTTAGCAGCAGGGGTGTGAAATAAGTCAGCACATATATGTATCACATAGGAGTAACCAGGAGGGACACTCTTTCTTTAAAAATCCTGAGTTCAACTGACCCGGTTGATGGACCTCAGCAATGGTCCCACTCCAGGGATATGGAGGAGCTGTGACTGTACTCTGCTAGAGTCAGCAGCAAAGGCTTCCATGTTAGGAACAGCCTCAAATTACAGGCAAAGTCAGACTTTCACCAAAGTGTGCCTGGATCATGGTGCCATGATCAACGAAAGCTGCACCCCTACACCCCATTCCATGAGATCATGAACTCATGGAATTTGTGTAATCTTTACACAAGGGGAAAAGAAACAACAACAACATAGGAGTGGAGAGACTTACTGCACTGTGTTGTCCAGACACATCCTCAGACATTCCAAGAGCCGGGTCACTATGGTGTACTCATTGTAGTTCCGTAGCTGCATCACACATTCTACTATATGGTAGGTTTACTAGTCTTTTTAACCCTATAATGTGTCTATAAATTAGATCACTTCATTAATGATAAGGCACAATTTGGATTATAGATTATAAACACAAGGTAATAAGACCAAATCCAAATAAATAAATAGTCCAAATTGTGCCTTATCATTTTACACACTATTTATCTATTTGGATATGTTCGAATTACCTTGTGTTTTACTTCCTTTAAATATGTAGGCTACACTAGAGTCAAATATTGGTCTAATTAACTTTGTTTATTATCACTTCATTAAGAATAAAGAGAGGGAAACCTCCAATAAGATGGCTGGAAGGGGTCAAGAAAGCTACTAGATTAGCTGTGAGTGATAGTCACCATTGGAGAATATTTGTCCATAGAATCACCAAAAGTTGATTTGATGGACATTAAAACAACAACTTCTTCTTTCTTATCTCCACTCAATCATATTAAGGTATCAAGCTTGTAAAGCTTGTTGATGGTGTCTGCTGGGGATGAGTAGAGCTCATCAATGGATGAGTCAATACGGTCAGTAATGTGTTTTGGGGTTGCAGGTTGAGAACATAATATTAGAAGAATATAATAGTAGATTAATATTCTTCTTTCTTTTCTCAACTCAATCATATTAAGGTAGCAAGTTTGTAAACATAAAAGTAATAAATGAAAAATAAAACAAAAGTGAAATTGTGAAGTGAAAACCAGGTGGGTTCTGATCCCAGTACAATTTCACTTTTGTTCAATTTTTCATTTATTACTTTTATGTTGTTGTTTAAACTCCGCCTTTGCCGGTCACAAGCCCGGATGAAAAAGTAGGAGGGGGAGCAGTAACAAGCTTGTAAAAAAACCTGGGTTCAGCTGGCCATGCTGATAGTACCCTGTAAGGGCTCCAGGGATACAAGATGAGCAGCGTTTGTACTCCAGGTTAGGAGCGGCTGTACATGGCGTCTGTTCCTCATGTCAGAGGTGGCCATTTCATATTGGAGCTAAGTCGGCCTGCCACTGAGTAGTGCTCCCAGTCTTAATGACAAAGGCAGATGCATTCTACTTCATCCAGTCATGATGTTTGTCAAGCTTTACAAGCTTGATACCCTAATATGATTGAGTGGAGATAAGAAAGAAGATGTTATTTAATGTCCATCAAGTCAACTTTTGGTTACTCTATGGACAAATATTCTCCAATGGTGGCCAACATTCACAGCTCATCTAGTAGCTTTCTTGACCTCTATTTTTTTATATAGTTTGGTGTGAGAACACCTTTCTAACCTAAATATCTGTTTCATGATTTTTTTCAGGATGTGCCAAAGACCAGATTTTTTGGTTGTTGAGGTACAGCTTGCACCACGCTGATGAGGGCCAACAGTCCAGAATGCATACATGGTTAGCTTTTCTTGATTAATTAAGAAAAAGTATTAGGCCAATTTTTGAATAATTGAAAAGTCAATGCTTAGTTGATATTTATTCTGACAGATGGTGCAAGCCATCAGCAACTTTAATTTGCACAATCAAGAGAAGCTTTTTTTTTCATATTATATATGAGTTTCTATTGATAAGGCACAATTTGGATTATAGATTATAAACACAAGGTAATAAGACCAAATCCAAATAAATAAATAGTGTGTGACATTTCGGTAACAGTGTTGTTACCATCTTCATGATTACTAGATTCAGTACTTTTGTCTGAAGATGGTAACAACGCTGTTACCGAAACGTCACACACTATTTATTTATTTGGATTTGTTCTTATTACCTTGTGTTTATGAGTTTCCATTGTACATCAGCAGTTGATTGAAATCTTTGAAGTGCATAGTGTGGCTTTGAAGTGCAATGGCAAGTTTCAAGGTCAAGATACAATCAATAAATGCCATATACAGCCATTAAGATGTAAAGTTAAACCTGTCTATAGCACCCCCTCTCTATAGCACCCTATTTTGGTGAGTCCCAAGAGGGGGCGCTATAGACAGGTACTTTGCTATGGAACTCCGCCTTTGCCGGTCCCAAGCCCGGATGAAAAAGGAGGAGGGGAAACAGTAACAAGCTCTGTAAAAAACCTGGGTTCAGCAGGCCCGGCTGATAGTACCCTGTAAGGTCTTCTGATCTAGGGATACAGGATGACCAGCGTTTGTACTCCATGTTAGGAGCGGCTGCACATGGCGTCTGTTCCTCATGTTAGAGGCGGCCATTTCTTTTGGAGCTAAGTCGGCCTGCCACTGAGTAGTGCTCCCAGTCTTAATGACAAAGGCAGACGCATTCTACTTCATCCAGTGTGAAGATAAGAAAGAAGAAGAAGACTTTGCTATGGAAATAGTCTCACCGTGATGACATAGTTCTGTTCAGGGGGTTCTGGTGGCATTGTGGGAGGGGCTTGAACTTGGACTGTGGTGACCTTCTTGTGTTTGTTCTTGTATTCCTCCTCTTTCAACGCCTTCTTCTGGAGGTACTTCAGGTCCAAGCTATAGTCCCTCTTGGGGCTGGCAGATACCCTGATGTTGAGCGCTCTCCGTCCCAACACCTCTGACCTGCACATAGAGGTTCTAGTACTTATCCCACACAGCCATGATAGTGCCTTTACTGCAAGTAGCTCTACACAGGTAGAAGCATGATGGGGGTCGGTGGAAGGCTGGTTAAACCGTTTGGTTTTGACCACTACGACCCGGGTTCGATTCCCGCATTGGACACTTTTTTCTGTTTAAAAAAAAAAATGCTCCAATGGCCCCCGATTCTTGCAAAAGTCCAACCCCACCAGCGAGTGCAAGTAACTAAACGGGGCTCTGGCACATTTGTAAGTGCAAAGTCGAACTGCTTTTCACACGTGTAGACATGTGGTGCGCTTACAGTAAAAAGTAGTCGCTAACTACCCACCATGATTATCATGGCCTGTACCACGTGTACTAGGGATAAGCAAAAAAAAAAAAAAAAAGAAAGCATGATAAGGCACTATTTGGATTATAGATTATAAACACAAGGTAATAAGACCAAATTCAAATAAATAAATATGTATTTAGTCTTATTACCTTGTGTTTATATAGAATGCAGTTTAACTTGGGTGCTGTTCCAGCCCAGTTGGTTACTTGCACTCGCTGGTGGAGTTGGACTTTGGACTATTTGGATTATAGATTATAAACACAAGGTAATAAGACCAATTCCAAATAAATAAATTTGGATTTGGTCTTATTACCTTGTGTTTATATAGAATGCAGTTTAACTTGGGTGCTGTTCCAGCCCAGTTGGTTACTTGCACTCGCTGGTGGAGTTGGACTTTGGACTATTTGGATTATAGATTATAAACACAAGGTAATAAGACCAATTCCAAATAAATAAATTTGGATTTGGTCTTATTACCTTGTGTTTATATAGAATGCAGTTTAACTTGGGTGCTGTTCCAGCCCAGTTGGTTACTTGCACTCGCTGGTGGAGTTGGACTTTGGACTATTTGGATTATAGATTATAAACACAAGGTAATAAGACCAATTCCAAATAAATAAATTTGGATTTAGTCTTATTACCTTGTGTTTATATAGAATGCAGTTTAACTTGGGTGCTGTTCCAGCCCAGTTGGTTACTTGCACTCGCTGGTGGAGTTGGACTTTGGACTATTTGGATTATAGATTATAAACACAAGGTAATAAGACCAATTCCAAATAAATAAATTTGGATTTAGTCTTATTACCTTGTGTTTATATAGAATGCAGTTTAACTTGGGTGCTGTTCAGCCCAGTTGGTTACTTGCACTCGCTGGTGGAGTTGGACTTTGGACTATTTGGATTATAGATTATAAACACAAGGTAATAAGACCAATTCCAAATAAATAAATTTGGATTTAGTCTTATTACCTTGTGTTTATATAGAATGCAGTTTAACTTGGGTGCTGTTCCAGCCCAGTTGGTTACTTGCACTCGCTGGTGGAGTTGGACTTTGGACTATTTGGATTATAGATTATAAACACAAGGTAATAAGACCAATTCCAAATAAATAAATTTGGATTTAGTCTTATTACCTTGTGTTTATATAGAATGCAGTTTAACTTGGGTGCTGTTCCAGCCCAGTTGGTTACTTGCACTCACTGGTGGAGTTGGACTTTGCACTATTTGGATTATAGATTATAAACACAAGGTAATAAGACCAATTCCAAATAAATCAATTTGGATTTAGTCTTATTACCTTGTGTTTATATAGAATGCAGTTTAACTTGGGTGCTGTTCCAGCCCAGTTGGTTACTTGCACTCGCTGGTGGAGTTGGACTTTGGACTATTTGGATTATAGATTATAAACACAAGGTAATAAGACCAATTCCAAATAAATCAATTTGGATTTAGTCTTATTACCTTGTGTTTATATAGAATGCAGTTTAACTTGGGTGCTGTTCCAGCCCAGTTGGTTACTTGCACTCACTGGTGGACTTTTGGAAGAATCAGGGTCATTGGAGCAATTTTTATTCAGAAAAAAAAATGCCCAAAGTAGAATTTGATCCCAGGTTGGGAAATCAATAGGGGTCTCTATTTAAGAAATGTTAAAAGGGCAGAGATAGAATGTTCCATTAAAAAGTAAGTCTTCCCCATCTTTGTTGAGTGTCAGATACTAACCCGTATTCCAAGGTGACTACGACTTGCAGGGGTCTGCGGTTGATACCCCCAGGACAGCTGCTTAGACACATGAAGAAGAAATTCAATGGGGTGTAGGATGTGCCAGCTGCAACACATTTCAACACAGAGGTTTAGTTATTATTATTTTTTTTTGCTTATCCCTAGTACACGTGGTACAGGCCATGATAATCATGGTGGGTAGAAGGCAACTGCTTTTACTGTAAGTGCACCACAAGTATACACACGTGAAAATCAGTTCGACTTTGCACTTACAAATATGCCAGAGCCTCATTTGGTTACTTGTACTCGCTGGTGGGGTTGGACTTTTGAAAGAGAGTAGGGGGACATTAGGGGGACATTTTTTAAATCGAACCCCGGTTTAGTTATGTGCTTATTATAAGTGATGTGTGAGCATTACTGTATAGGTACCTACAGAGAGAACCTGTCACTCATTAAAATACTCAGAGACTTTGGAATTACAACAACAACAACAACAAAGCTTTATTAAGACCTTTTAACCTTGTACAGATTCTCGATTGCAGAAATGTAGGGTACATAGAGGAATAACAGTAATATTACTATTAAAAGGCAATGTTATTTCTAAGATTCCACCCTTCATTGTACCATATATAAGCAGAATCGTACAATACAGTATTAGAGCTCTAAGAAACAGTCTGGTAGATTAAATTGGTGATACCGCTGGGAGGGTTCACCACTGATGAGCCAAGCCCTCCCCTCCCAATATTTTTTTTTCATCGCAGTAAGGACAGTAGAAGTTTGTTTTATATTTAAAAAATATATTCAGGCTTTAATGCTTCCATTTCTTATATGGCACGTGTTATCACCTTATAAATATTAGACTTTAGGATTACAGTGTTCTAACTAAGTTGCTGCTTTTTTTTTGCTTATCCCTAGTACACGTGGTACAGGCCATGATCATCATGGTGGGTAGAAGAAGGCGACTGCTTTTACTGTAAGTGCACCACATGTCTACATATGTGAAAAGCCGTTCGACTTTGCAGTTACAAATGGGCCAGAGCCCTGTTTGGTTACTTGCACTCGCAGGTGGGGTTGGAGTTTTGCAAGAATCAGTGGCCATTGGAGCATTTTTTTTTTACAGAAAATAAAAAGTGCCCAATGCAGGAATCGAATCCGGGTCGTAGCGGTCAAAAACCAACGGTTTAGATCATCCTCAAGAACTATAATACAAGAAAATAAGACCTAATCCAAATAATTTATTAGTGTATGATGTTTCGGCAACAGCATTGTCACCATCATCAGACAAAAGAATAAAGGGATTAGGTCTTATTTTCTTGTATTATAATCTATAATCCAAATTGTGATATAATCCATCATTTCAAGGAGTGTTTTCCAGTTGAAATGAGCAGGAGTACCTGAGGGGGAATGGTAGGGCACTAGAACAGAGAGCCTGTCATTGGTGCAGTTTCCCTCATATATGGCAGTGGCTGAGTCCAACCGGATCACATGGAGGGGGTGCAAGAAATCTGAAACATAACACTTGGGTAGTTAACACACATCTTGGACATGATAAGGTACAATCCCTATTCTATATAGTTACAAGCGTCATCAATTCTTTTTCATCTCTGTCACCGTTTGCTTTTTTTTTGGAATGGCGCACTCCTATTGGTTGGCTACGATCACGCCACCTTTGCCCCCTCCCCATCATGCCTCCTCCACTCGCTTTTTCGTTTTTGTAACTATTGTGTTGGAGCGGGTCGCTCCTTAAATAAATGCATATATATTAGTTAATAACTAAATAGAATCCTCTCTTTCTTTTTCCCAGTAAGAGACGCCTACGGAAGCCAACAGTACATAGACAGATAAAGCACATAGGCTATAGTTATTAACTAATATATGCATTTATTTAAGGCGCCAATTTAGAATTGTAACAAATAGTATTTGAATAAAAACATTCAATCGGGTAAAACACGGGCGTTAATGATCCAACAGGTCCACGTGTCTAAATTAAAACAGTGGCGTTGCCCGGGTCATTCGGCTAGTATATATATATAAAAGTCAGTGTATGTATGTATGTGGGTATCTATGTCGGCTATACATGTCCACAATACGTAACTATTCTGATTGAAATTTTAACAGTATATAGAGTAGAATCTGGAAAAACTTATAGTGAAAATTTCAGGTCTCTATCCCGAATATTCTTCGAGTTATTTGCAAATTGTGTTGCAAATTTGCCTTTTCGCTCGCAAACAGCACCTCTAGCGGTGAAGATGGGAGGTAATTTCAGCTGACCTAATGTACATGTAAAACATGTTTTGACAGGACATAGAGAAAAATCTGGAAAAGATATTTATCGGATTTTTAGCCAATAAAAATAAAATTGACAGGTTCTGGGCAAAAATAGTTGTTTTTTTAGTCAGAAAATGATGATGACAATATTGCTGTATCATGTTTGATTATCAGATACAAAATTATATCAGGAAAAATTCCAAAAAGCTGAGACAACGGGTGAAGCCAGTTCATTTTTAGTGTGCAGGAACAAAAATCTAACAGAAAAACATTCATTCGAGCAGAAGACACAAAGCCAGATCATCTCTTTATAAAAATATCGCTTCTCAGACACAAAGTTGGGAGCGGGACGTTTCACAAGAGTGACATCCACGCCGCCAATTTATAATTGTAACGAATAGTATTTGAATAAAAACATTTAATCGGGTAAAATACGGGCTTTGTCCGGGTCATTTGGCTAGTTTTGATTATAAGTGTAGTGCATTTAGGTTGATTTAAAAGTAGAAATAGATTTTAGCCCTTATTTATTTAACAACAGAATAATGATGATAAGTTATATATTACGATATATCACAGAGTAATAATCTGTGGATTTAAAATTATTAGAATATAAATATATGACAATAAGGTAATAAGACCTAATCCTTATAAATAAATAGTGGGTGTAATTTTGGTAACAACACTGTTACCGAAATGTCACACACTATGTATTTGGTCTTATTACCATGTGTACATTTTAGACATCTTTCACTACCAGATGTCATTGCTTGTGATGGTATCGTAGATTTACCCTTTACAGGATGATATTAAATATACATAGTTGTCCATAAATAAAAGAACCTGAAGCAACTCACAGAATCCATTCATTTATTGAAATAGGTTCATTTAAGACCATGATACCTTTATTTTCTTTCACTATACTTCCTCGAGGAACAAAATTTGTGTTGAAAGGCCTGTTTGGAGCTCACAGATTACACTAGGGGGGGGGGGGGTCTACTAGGGGCAGGTCGGTGGAAGAATGGTCTAAACAATTGGCTTTCAACTGCTATGACCTGGGTTCGATTCCCGCATTGGGCACTTTTTTCTGATTTAAAAAAAAAAATGCTCCAATGGCCCCAGATTCTTGCAAAAGTCCAATCCCACCAGCGAGTGTAAGTAACCAAACAGGGCTCTGGCATATTTGTAAGTGCAAAGTCGAACTGCTTTTCACATGTGTAGACATGTGGTGCACTTACAGTAAAAAGCAGTCGCCTACTTCTACCCACCATGATTATCATCATGGCCTGTGCCACGTGTACTAGGGATAAGCAAAAAAAAAAAAAAAAGAGAATCTATTAACTCATGGACAAAGGAGACAGGGGCAATTTTGTTCACACTTGGTTATCTCATTTGTCTTCAACAAAGATCATTGTATATCCCTAGTACATGTGGTACAGGCTATGATAATCATGGTGGTTAGAAGTTGCAACTGCTTTTGCTATTAATGCACCACATGTCTACAAAGTGTGAAAAGCAGTTCGACTTTTGCACTTACAAATGTGCCAGAGCCCTGTTTGGTTACTTGCACTTGCAGGTGGGGTTGGACTTTTGCAAGAATCGGGGGCCATTGGAACATTTTTTTTTTTTAATCGGAAAAAAGTGCCAATGCAGGATTTGATCTCGGGTCGTAGTGGTCGAAAACCAAACAATTTAAACTACCCTTCCACCGGCTCCCCAAAAATCATTGTGTAAACAATATCTTTCAAAGTTATTGTCTGAATCCTGATATACATGGTATAAGGTACAACTTTCTCAAGTTTTGTCCATGAGTGTATCTTTCAGAGTTATTGTCTGAATCCTGATATACATGGTAAAAGGTACAACTTTCTCAAGTTTTGTCCATGAGTGTATGTACCAAGCAATGGTGACCATAGAAAACAAAGAGTTGTACCGGCGTTGGAAGGGTCCTCTATCCTGGCGTGGAGGGGGCAGCGGTGTACCACATCCTTGATGTATTTGGCCTGTGAGAAGACTGGCATCAGTCTGACAAAGGTGTCAGGTGGTAGGGGCCGAGAGACAAACAACTGCAGAGTGCAGATTTCATACATGTTGAGGTAGACCTTGTTTAGTTCTTCATTATACTGGATACACACATACCACTGTGTACAAGTATGCAGCAGTAACATAGGGGGAAAACTTACATAGATCTTATTCCTGGTGTTGGTTATATCAGCGATGGAGAGTCTGAAGTTGTAGGAACCAGGGAACTCCTCGCTGTAGAGCCAGGTTGGAAGAGTTGCTCTCTGTATGTGTGAGAGAGATACTTACTTGGATGGAATGTAAGCAGAAGAGACACTAGTGGTAATTGACGGGCTGGGGGTATCCTGGGTATTCAATCAGTCAACATACCATATAGAGGGAGGGAATACCTGACATTGCCATGGAACACAATCTCCTCTCAGAGTTCTCTCACACAATCCTCTTTAATAACTCCGCCTTTGCCGGTCCCAAGCCCGGATGAAAAAGAAGGATGGGGAGCAGTAACAAGCTCACTAAAAAACCTGGGCTCAGTTGGCCCGGCTGATAGTACCTTGTAAGGGCTCCTAATCCAGGTATACAGGATGAGCAGCATTTGTACTCCATGTTAGGAGCGGCTGCACATGGCGTCTGTTCCTCATGTCAGAGGCAGCCATTTCTTTTGGAGCTAAGTCGGCCTGCCACTGAGTAGTGCTCCCAGTCTTAATGACAAAGGCAGACACATTCTATTTCACCCAGTTATGATGGTTGTCAAATCTCAAGCTTTACAAGCTTGATACCCTAATATGATTGAGTGAATATAAGAAAGAAGATCCTCTTTAATTCAACATCTCCCTATGGATCAAAATTTTCAGCTGAAGTTGGTGTTATATTATTGGGATTATAAACATAAGGTAATAAGACCAAATCCAAATAAATAAATAGTGTGTGACATTTTGATATCAGCATTGTTACCATCTTCAGATAAAAGTACTGAATGAAGATGGTAACAATGCTGTTACCCAAAGGTCACACACTATTTGTTTATTTAGATTTGGTCTTATTACCTTGTGTATAAAATTTATAATCCAAATTGTGTCTTATCATCAAGATAGAGAAGTATGGTGTCCTTGTAGAACAGAACCTGCTAAAGAACATAAAACCTGAAAGACAATAATAAAATATTTGTATGTCACTTATTAATATAATCAAAGACATTCAAGTTGAGCTTTCGAAGGAAACTCCTTAATCTGAAGCTAAAAAAGATGGTGTGACACTGGAAAACTCTTAGATTTGGAAAATATTTACACAACTAGGTATTATATAAGAAATATGCAAAAATGTATTAAAATTTGCATAATTGATATTATTTTGTTAATATCTATATAGATGGAAATTTCCGGTAACTATATGGAAATACTTTCTATGGCATAGTGGGAAAACCTTGCAACCATTCTGGAAAGTCATTGTCCGTAGATGACCAAAGTCTGGAAATCAAAGCTTGACACCCTGTTGTTGGTGTTTCTTATCCCCTTGTGTAAAGATTACACAAATTCCATGAGTTCATGATCTCATGGAATGGGGTGTAGAGGTACAGCTTTCGTTGATCATGGCACCATGATCCATGCACACTTTGGTGAAAGTCTGACTTTGCCTGTAATTTGAGGCCGTTTCTAACATGGAATCCTTTGCTGCCGACTCTAACATGAGTACAGATACTGCTTCTCCGTATTCTTGGAGTGGGACCTTTGCTGAGGTCCATCAACCAGGTCAGTTGAACTCAGGATTTTTAAAGAGAGAGTGTCCCTCCTGGTAACAGCATCAAGTCTACCAGAACAAGACTTGTTGCGATCGTGTAGAGGGTGTAGAGGGCTTGACACCCTAATATGATTGAGTGGAAATAAAAAAGAAGACTTTCTATGGTTATTATTAAAAATTAAATAGCAGTTTATACTAGTTGGGGATTTCTACATGTCAATTGAGAAACGATTCTTAATAGAATCCCAAGACCTCTATAGATAGACAACAAATGACAATTGTCGTATCTCAATCTAAAGCTATTATTGTAACAGATTTTTTTTTTTATAGATTTTTTTTTTTTCATGTTAAAATATATTGAGAATCTATTCAGAAACTAATTTAGGTTTAAGATATTTTTGTGTCAGCGACATGTGCAACAGTATACTTAGTCAAGATTATGTAAATAGGATGGAACTTGCTACCTAGGATGATGAGGTTCAAGGTTACCTGGGGGGTAGGGTAGTCTAGGTAAGGACTTAAGGAACTTAAGGAAGGCTGCACAATCAAGGAAACATCAACATACACTGCGCAGTGCAACTCTCACTCAGAGAGACTTACTAGGCTGCCATCCTGGATCGTGTAGTGCTGCAACTCAAATTTGACTCCACAGCCATCTTCTTCTGGTTCCAGGATGTCAAACTCTTGCTGGTAGCCACCATCTTGGGTCCTACACGTCACAAACATCTTTCTTGAACCTCCATAAGAGGACACTCCCTCTACTGGATACCTCTCTACAAACCACCATCTTGGGTCTTACCATGTCACAAACATCTTTCTTTGACCTCCATAAGAGGACACCTCTCTACAAGCCACCATCTTGGGTCTTACCATGTCACAAACATCTTTCTTGACACACAGTGAATAATTAAAGAAGACAATATGTACAGTAGAACCTCCATATGAGGACACTCACACTAGAGGACACCTCTCTACAAAGGACATTTTTCATCGCTAGAATTACCATTTTTACTATATAGCAACTCTCTAGTAAGAAGACACCTCTCTCTAAAAGACACTTTGGCTTTGCAACTAGGTGTCCTTTACAGGGAAATTCTACTTTATATACAAGATATTTCATAGATTGTTGTTAGTGTAGTGAAAAAGAGGTTTGAAAACTTGCCCAGTTTTATTGAAAAATAAAATTTTAAATAAGTATATACTGAAAGAATTATAAATGTTTATATTACATGGGTTTGGTCTTGTTACCTCTGTCATTCTATAATCCAAATTACCTTTTCCCCTAATATTATTATAGGTGCAACCAATTTCTAAGACTGGTGTGTGTGCTTCTTTAAACAGGCTCTTCCAAGATTCCAATGATTCCATGATCTATAGCCTTTGTCTGATGGAAAGACATTGCCTTGGTCCATTCATTGAGAATTGGAAATTTGGAAACACAGAAACAAATAATGTGGTTTTCCCTCTTTCCATCCTCATCCATATACCATTGACCTCATAGAAGGTTCCTTCATCTTTAGAAGCTGATTCCAACTTTATAGACAAGTGACTATTGACTATTGACAAAAGACTATTGACATTGTCTGTAGGAACTACTTGCTAGAAGATGTTATAGAAGGTGTCTGGAGGAATCCCCCCAAATAACTGACATCACCAAAGGTCGGCCATATCACCAAATATAATAACTGGCCAATAACTGAACATAATGGAGAGAGACTGTTGTCTGTAGGAACTACTTGCTACAAGATGTTATAGAAGGTGTCTGGAAGAATCCAAATAACTGACATCACCAAAGGTCGGCCATATCACCAAATATAACAACTGGCCAATAACTGAACAGAATGGACTGTTGACATTGTCTGTAGGAACTACTTGCTACAAGATGTTATAGAAGGTGTCTGGAAGAATCCCCAAATAACTGACATCACCAAAGGTCGGCCATATCACCAAATATAATAACTGGCCAATAACTGAACATAATGGAGAGAGACTGTTGTCTGTAGGAACTACTTGCTACAAGATGTTATAGAAGGTGTCTGGAAGAATCCAAATAACTGACATCACCAAAGGTCGGCCATATCACCAAATATAACAACTGGCCAATAACTGAACAGAATGGACTGTTGACATTGTCTGTAGGAACTACTTGCTACAAGATGTTATAGAAGGTGTCTGGAAGAATCCAAATAACTGACATCACCAAAGGTCGGCCATATCACCAAATATAACAACTGGCCAATAACTGAACAGAATGGACTGTTGACATTGTCTGTAGGAACATTCACAAACATATAGCAGTTAAGGATAATCAAAAAGAGTTGAGGGGGGAAAAAAACATGAACTTACGCGTTAGGTTGAGAGGCTACCCATTCCAGAAATTGACTTAGTGAGGAGTTTGAACCTTGTGACATCTATCCACACCACATACATCAATAGAATATAATAGAAATACATTTATTACATATACTATTGCTCTATTTAGTAAATTATATGCCCATAGTTAATATAAATTGATATGGGAAAACAGGTATTTGTCTTTAATTACATTTTTAATGTGGTTATTTAATTGTAAAAAAATTAATCTTTATTTGGCAGTTTGATCATAATGGCTAACTTAGAAGCCTGGAGCATACAAATGTTGCCTACTACCCAGTTTTACTATAAACATATGTAAATATATTTACATATTATAATATTCAATTACATATATACATATTACAATTAAAAGGGTGTCGGTGGAAGGATGGTCTAAACCATAGGCTTTCGACCGCTACAACCCAAGTTCGATTCCCGCATTGGGCACTTTTTTTCTGATTAAAAAAGAATGCTCTAATGGCCCCCGATTCTTGCAAAAATCCAACCCCACCAGCGAGTACAAGTGCAAGTAACCAAACGGGGCTCTGGCACATTTGTAAGTACAAAGTTGAACTGCTTTTCACATGTGTAGACATGTTGGTGCATTTACAGTAAAAAGCAGCCGCCAATTTCTACCCACCATGATTTTCATGGCCTGTACCATATGTACTAGGGATAAGCAAAAAAAAAACTATAAACAAATGTAAATATTTTTGAAAATAGAGCAATCCATAAATAAATCTTTAATTGAAAAGGAATAAATGATATTTTGATCCAATATATGCCTTTATAATTAAATGTAAATATATTTGCATATTACACACAATATTCTCAATTACATATATATATATATATTACAATTACAATATTCCCTTTCAAACATATTGATTAATTTAGTACAGTAGAACCTTCCATGATGACACCTTATCAAAATTACCATTTTTTACTAATTAGCAACTCTCCAGTTAGAGGATATCTTTTGCTAAAGAACACTTTGGCTCTGCAACTAGGCAAGGAGGTTCTACTGTATACTCTTTTGCAAAAAAATTATACAAATTAAAATTTTGTTTTCAAATATCTTTTAAAATATACATTAATAAATTAATTTGAAATATGCATAATCAATAATCTAATATACATACAAGTTGAAACTATTTTTAATAATAAAAATCGAAAGTATTTATAAATGACAATACATTTATTATGTATGTTAATAACTGTTCTCAAACATACCTGGTAAAAATACCTGCAAAATATAAGTTTAAATAATAAATTTAATTTTGTAGAATGTGAGAAATTGAGTTAAAATACTGATTGCCTAAAATGAATTTATTCAGAATTGTTACTTATAGGATATTCTACCATTATATAAGATAGCAATAAAAATTTTAAGCAGGTAAATTTTAAATGCGAAATTAACATTTTACCATATTTCTTGGGCATGTGAATGTAGAGATATGTACACTATGTAAAGTAATCAATTATTACACCTATTTGCGTACTTTATAAAATTAAAAAGAGAATAAACTATAGCGACAAAAAAATTAAAATAAGTATTTAACTAGAAAAAGGAAAAAAAAAAAAACTTAGCGACAAAAAAATTAAAATAAGTATTTAACTAGAAAAAGGAAAAAAAAACTTAGCGACAATACGAAATTCCCACCTCGAAAAGGACATGTGACTATGACAGGTATAATGATAAAGTGAACCAAAACAAAGCAATCGTCTGCTTATAAGAAAACTAATTCACTGATCAAATACAAAGATTAAACAAATTTTTTAATAAGTTCAGATTTATAATAAAATGTGAATTTAAAATATATAATTTCATTTTTGATACATCCTTTTTCATTTTTAAATGCGAATTTGTTTAATTTATTACCGCATTTTTTTATATTTTTTTTTCTACATTTTGGTAGTATGTTTCAATATTTTGTACTTTGGGCTTTCACAAAATAAAATATCTTAGTTTATTTATTATTTCATTAAATTTATGATCAATATTTTGATATACCTTCAAAGTCGATAGTGTGTGTCAAAATAATTTCAATAATTTTTTAATTTTGGAAAAATAATTCCTCTGCTTTGCTTGTAGAGATAAGGGGACAATATTTCTAAATTATTTTTTAATTAAAGAAAATAGTGTTTCTTATTTTTATTTATGTAAATTTGCGTTATTCCTGATCAAAAATACATTTTCTGAATAGTCTTTCAAAAACAATTTGTGGGTGCAAATGATAAATATTATTATTATATCCAGTAGAACTCCTCAAATTCGGAAAGCTTGGGGCGCAAGGTATTCCGAATTTGAGGATTTTCCGAATTTGAGAGAGTTAGATTTGTGAATATTTATGTGGCATAAATAGGCATTTAGATGACTGAGGCAAAGATTTTGAAGCATATGAACAATTTAAGGTTGAATATTATATGTACATTACGTAATTTTAATTACGATTTTTAATCAAATGTTCCTTGACTTTTATGAGTTTTGAGCATGAAACCGATGAAAAATAGTAAAATATTTTATTATGTATGTAATGCAATTGATGGCCAAGTAAGTTATGGCTTGGCAAAGAAGTTGCTGATTGTTGTCTGTTTCTTTGGCTTGTTTAACAAAGCTTCTTCTTCTCTTATAAGCATAGTTCGAAGACTATTGATGGTGTTGTAGCTTGCAAGCATTTCTGGTTCAGTGCGCTTTTCCAAATATTTTAATGCAACATCCAAACTTTTCAACGCTTCGCATCTGGGAACATCCGGCTCCAAACTGTCTTCAGAAGTTGAGGAACTATCATCAGAACTGCTGATTTCCATTTTTTCACTCTTTTCGTCAGTCATTAGTTTGTGAAAATCATCTTTAAAGCGATTAGCTGCATCTTCGTCAGCACTCAATGCTTCCCCGACAACTTTTTTATTTTTCAAATTATGTCTGGCTCTGTATCGTGACAACCATCCACCACTAGCTTTAAAAGTGGGATTATTCAATTTTGATGCAAAATGACTGGCAGCTGTTTGGAGTTCAATACCACGAATAGGAACCCCTGATAATCTCTGACTTTCGTACCAGATGTTAACTGCTTTATCAACATTTTCGTATAACGGATTTTTTACTTGAGAAAACTTTTTGACATCTTTTTCGGTAGAATCTACAAACTTTGTAAGTTTAAGCTCAGACTTTTTTATATCATAAACAGTTGTCTTAGAAATTTTATACTTTTGCATTATCGTTGTATAGCTTAATCCTTTTTTAATGTCATAAGAACATCTAACTTTTCACCAAGCTTAAGAATTCGGTACTTGCCTCGTTTTTGCCGCTCCTCTTTGGATGCCATTTTGTTGAAGAACAAACTTGTAAATGCAAAAAATTGAGAGTTGAATAAAAGAATTTGAAACTTACAATGTCTGAAAATGTTTGATAATTTGAACTTTAGGTGAATCAACTTTGCAATAAATAATGCGTGATTGGCTTATGACGTAATAATGCTGCCTTCTTATTGGACAATATCCTAAACTAAGCACAAAGGTCAAATGAAACTGTTGATTTATTTAAGCTTTTAAAAAAGGGGATAAACCCCTAATTAGCGATTATAAATAATCGGTAAAAGTAAATTAATTAAACACTTAAATTAAAAATAAATTACTAATAAAAATTAAATTAAATTAAATTAAAGCAAAGCAAAAGTAAAAGTAAATAAAATAAAATAAAATAATGTTGAAATATCAACAAAATAAAATCATGTGGAAATTGATTTTTTGTATGTAAAAAAAAACATTACAATACTTTCCGAATTTGGGAGTTTCCGAATTTCAGAATTTCCGAATTTGAGGAGTTCTACTGTATATATTTTTTTCTTTTTTTTTTGTCAAAATAAAAGGAGGTGATGTTGGGGCACGTTTTTGTAACCATACCCCAACAGAAGGCGTATGTATAATCAAATCAAATGGATACATGGCTTCCCTCCCACATAGACTTACAGACCAATTTTTTGCCCAGAAACTTAGACACTTGGTGACACCAGACTTCCATGCTGAAAGCTGATGCCTGGTAAAGAAGAAGACATCCAGAGACATCCGAGCTGGAAACTGTTGTTTCATATGTACATATATTCCCCTCACCAAAAATTTAGGTAAAGGTGACCAGAAAAAAAAAAAAAAAAAAGGAGAAAAATGGAGAAGGAAGATCTCTAAAGACTGAAACTTATAAAATATCCTTCCAGAGAAAGGAAAGCATCACATTACAGTCCAGGTAAAAAGGGCCTGGGTCAATTTTAGCCAAGACGGGGGGCGATATATATACCATCCCGAGAAAAAGGGAGGGTTGTATTTCAACCCATGTGGAAAGACGGGAGGCTGGAGTCTGAAATCTTACACTACCGCAGGGGTTGTTTCTCTCTTTAGATTTTTTTGTTTTGGTAATACTATATGTTCTATTTTGAAGGGGAGAGGCCTGGGGCGTCTATGAAATTGATACTGGAGCCGTTGGCCATTTTGATTGGTGTTTCTTTCGGCGAATGAAAATGGAGAATGAGATGATATAAAAGAAGGTTCTTTGCCAAAAGGGAAGATTCGATCGGAGTCGCTCAGTGAGAAGGACGATTTTTAGACGGGCCTGAGACGTAGAGGAGACCAGACCTTGCCGCCGCTTTCGAGAGAAGGTAAGCCCCTTGTCATTATGGCTTAGCCCCCCTCTTTTTTTTTTTTTTTTCGAACAGAAGCTAATCTATTTAGATTCTGAATGGGCCCTAAAGGGCTTTAAGTGACTTAAAAGGAGTGTTAGGGTTCGTATATTTTGTCCCGCTAGAATAGATGGAGATCTAGGTTCCCCCCCCTTTTGTGTAGTAGACAACCTAGATTTCGCATGGGCCCTAAAGGGCTATAAAGTAACTTCAGGTCACCTCTATCTAAAATTTTACTATGTAAATAGCATATCTCGTCAGTATAGACATGTTCCCAAATTTTAAGATATTTAAATAAATATCTAGAAAAATTTTCTTGTTTCCTCTGTTACCTATTTCATACATAATTTGCCTTATGGTACTACCCCCCACACCTTAATTTCACAAAGTGTACAAATTATAGAACAACCGACTCTGTTGAAATAGAGTTGTGTACTATATCTTTGCTGTGATATATTGACACAGCAACAGTTACAAAATTACGACTTTATTAGGGCTACTTTGAGGGTAATTATCTGTCAGGTTTTAGTGATGTTTGTACTTTTATGTGTTTCAGTGCGTTATTCCATCATATTTACCATTATACAACATTAAGGTCTTGCTGCGGGTTATATACATGGGGTTGTTGGCCTAAATTGCTATATATATATATACTTAAGTAAGGAAACTTTAATAAGTCACATCGTGTATCCTCCCTTTTCATCTATCCAAACCTGGGGAACCCATCAATGTCGCCCGCCGCGGGGCTCGAATTTAGTATATGTTTCATCCCCTATACTTTAGAAATATATACCTAATGAAAAGCCATACTATTTTTAAGTATTGGTGAAGTAGTCCACGCATCCTGAGATTAACAGTCTATTATAAATCGTGAATTTTAATTTATGCTTTCCGTTTCACGGGCATTTTATCAGGCAATGAAAGTTATGTTGAGGCGGTGTATACCGCATCTCTCGCCGCTGTCTTTTACGATTCACATTGTTTGTGGCAAAACCTTAATATTATCATTGATTTCTGACATCAAAGTAAAAACGTCTATGGGGATGAGTATCTTTTATTCTGGTCTTCTCGAGCTTTCGAGCTTGTCCGCCCTTCTACAGGAGAAACATATACAATATATCAAGAAAATATAACGTCGCCTGATGCTAAAACTATTATGATTCTATGCACATATATATATATATACATTAGAAAGTTTTGCATATTATTTGTTTTTCTTAAGACATATTTTTTTTGATTAAGGTATTACACATATTCTACTATTGTTTGCTATATTCTATGAATTATCTTATAGGTTAGAAATTCTATTATTTAAGTAGTTTTATAATAGTTATTGGCTATTACATATAAGTTACTTATATTATTGTTGATATTATTAGCTGGTACTAGGATATATTGTGTTATATGTTTCGGGCAAATCTATTTCTATTAATGCTATTGTATTTTCTGAATAATAGAGAATCAATTATAAGCCTTTGATATTTGCTGTTTATGTTATTGTAATGTATTCTAGGTTCTCCTAATGCGAAAGTGTGACCTGTTCCTTTGCAGTATTGGAAAATTAGAGACCTATTGTCTTGATTAATAACGTTGCGTCTATGTTCATATATTCTATTGCTGACTCTCCTTCCTGTCTCCCCTGCGTATTTTGGCTTGGCAGCTGTATACACTCTGACAAGGGAAGGTTATCTTAAATTGATAAATGTGCATTTTTTTTGCCTCAAGTAGAGATTTCCAAGATTCTATTTCTGAAACATTTTTTTTTGGATGAAGACAAATAAAACCATCTTGATAGTATTGAATTTTACAGTAAATATTTGCCAGCAGAAGGCATGATGAGATTACATGAAATTTAAACCAGTTATATGCTTAGTATGTTCCTTCAGTTGTAATTTTACACCGTCTTGAAATAAAGAAATTGGACGGTGCGCTATATCTTGATGCTGGATATTTCTGTGTCAGAAAGGTGTAGTTATTCTGTTTAATGAGAATTCCAATAATTATCGAAATTTAGCAGATTATCATTGGGGATTTGAACAACTGTCTTGAAAATTTTTGAACAGCCCGAGTAGATAGAAGAGTCCTAGAGTTAGAGTGGAGAATTAGTAGTACAGACTGACCACTCGACGCAGATAACTCTAGGGAACAATTACTGTGATAATCCGCCGTAGACAAGAAGAACATTGATTCTCAGGATACTCGATAGGCAGAATTTTGAGAATTGATAAAGTCATGGTTAAAGTTTACACAGGCATGTGGGAGTAAAGACAGTGATTTAAAGAGGCAGCCTTGTGTCTTAAATACTTTCAGTGGAAGCAGATGCCACTGCAAATATTCAGGTCTAATAATTTCCAAATTTGAAGTCATGCATGACGGGTTAGCACGGGATTGACGCCTGGACGGGTTTCCACTGGGATTAATCGAGCTTGCGAAAGAACTAGAAGAAGTGTGACATGTCACGCCACTGTACTAAATTAATAATTGAGAAGATTTATGTTGAGCCAACTGAAATTAGTAAAGAATTAAGAGATTAAGGTCTTATTCTTTGAGTTTTACACTAATTTCAATTACGCGATATGGACGGCGTTATAAGTTGGGTGGAAATGATTCGGCCGCAATGGGATGGTCTCCTGGAGGTGGTACGATCAAATACTTACTTATTGAATGCCGGGCGGGATCGCATGAAGCATTAAATGACATCGTGAAATGCTTAAAGAAACACCCTAGAAGATTGGGGATCGACAAAATGACGACATGGAAAATGCTCAACATTGTACATTGGCAGCAAAATGATATCTTGCTATTGTATGGACGACCACTCCTTCCTGAAATGTGCAGCGGATGTTAGTCCCAGAATTAGGTCCTTGAGGCGACACTTTCCTGTGCAGATGACATAAAGACGCATGACAAAACAGCACATGAGCATTTAAACTAGCTTCAATTCCTGCCATTAATTAATTTAGTTGACCAATAGCTATAGAACCGCTGGAGACCTCCATACCCTGTGTGAATATTTTAGTGAGAAATGAGCGATTCAATTCCATGAGCCATGAGGTATCCTGTAAGATCAGAGATGTACCCCATTCAAATTTTTTTTATAGTAGCCAGTGCGAGATATTTCCAGAATGTTTTTTTTTTTAACTGTCATATAATTCGGAAACTAGAAAACTACACTATTTTGATACAGTTTACATCTAGCATCCATGTGAACTCAATATGACTATTGAACGTAGATTGAAGATTAATGAGCGAGCCAACCTAGAGAGAACGAGTTTAATAGGCTTACAATCAATAGTTGAAGCAAACTATTCGCACAAATTTGTTATGTTCTCTCTCTAAATGATCTATGACATTATAGGTTTTCTTAACAAGGTAACTACCCCGCCGAGTGTATATGGAGTTATAAAGCTTAAAGGTCATAGGCTGTTGGAATAATATTACACTAGTAATAATTAATAGTTCAAAATTAAGAGTGATAATAGATCGGGATCCAGATCCCGATGACGGGTTTCGAGGAAACACCAGAGGGATGAAAAGGCAGTGAAATGTGTAGAAAATGATGGAAGAGAGATGAGAGAGAGGTGATGAAAGAGGTGTTGAAAGTGATAAAAAGAGTGAGAAAGCGTTGAATGTTGATGAGAAAGAGATAGAGAGATGCAGAAAAATGTTGAAAGAGAAAGAATTGGAAAGGGTTGGATAAAGAGTTTTAAATAGGTCTTAGTGTTATGGTGAACTTTAAACAGTTTGCAGTTTTTTTTTTTTTTAACATGTGTTCTAGTGCTAAGTGTTGAAAGGAGCTTTAACACCATGTTTCAGGGTTTGTGTGTTATTTGTCTCAACCTTGTCTTTGTGCAGAATACCGTCTCACAACCTTACTGTAGTGTTTGTTGCCACCTTTAAAGATCTTCACAATTTGTTTTAATATTAGTGTGTCATTTAGAGAAAATTGTCACAACCTTTTCCTTGTATAGAACACCGTTTTTACACCGTTTTATTTAATAAGTTATATGAGAGATTTTAGATATAGTATAAGAGTTACTATTTACATGAGCCAAATCGACCCAACAGTTAGAGCAAGAGGGGGGAACTCAGATATTTCCTCCTTTCACGTGACGCGACTGTTCACCCCGACCGGTCGTGCCAGATAAAAGGGAATACCAGGAAACTCTGTCCTCCTTGCACTTCGGGTTTTGTGATAGGGCTCCATGCTCGCTACAAGGACTACATCTTGGGTTTTCGTGTTCTCCTAGTGTAGAATTGGCTCAGCCTCATTTTTAGTATAGTATATAATTAAGAGTTGTCTCACAACCTTGTTTTAATATGACACACCGTTTTGAAGAGCTTGTACAACCTGTCAGGATATGATTTAGGAAAATTTTAGTTTCTTTTTATTGTTATGTTACAATTTTATCCAACAAGGGGTGACAACCAGAGCGGACTCAGAAGTAATGAGACGAGGGGAAATTGACAGAGTTAGTGTGAACAGTTTAACTTTACGCAGGTCTACAAGGGTGAAAAGGCCCACACAGTGTAAATTCTGCTTAGACTGTCGCCACTAACTAGGATTTTGGAGTGTGTACGGAGAATCAGCTCGATAGAATGAGAAGTTTAGAGATTTCAACCTTTTTTTTTTAAACCTTTCTTTTTTTTTTAAAGTAGAACTTCATTAGGATTCCTTTTTTTTTTTTAATACAAACTATTTCTTGTTAAAACCCGAGTTTCGAAGACCAATGAGAATAATGTATACCATTGTGAATTAACTATTTAGTGTAAATCTGAAATTTTAGTTATTACCAGGAGTAATAGGTGAAGGAAGGTGTAGGAAATCACAACTTAGAGGGGGGGCTATGTCTAAAACAACAAACCTAATAGGCATCCTATGGCTTGTGTTGGGTAATTCAGAAACCCTATAATCCCTGGCCTTCAGGTAGTAGCTTTGAAATAGGTTTCTAATGAGGACATGAAAGGTCAATCTTTCAGAGTAAAGTTGTGAAGTATAGGGACCCTAAGCCAGGGGTAGAAGTTAAGTAGGCCCAGACTGTAGTTGATCCTTGGAAAGCACTTGAGAATGTTAGTGTTGGGTAGTGAATCATAAACCCTATAAATCCATCTTTCAATAGAGTGCTGAGGTCGGACTACTGCAAAGGGGGCAGACGCACGAGGAAGTAAGAAGAAAGTGACTTCACCCACGGTGGCTAGGGGAATGACTCAATCCGCTTTTATGAGGTGTCACGTTTAATGGTTCTTTATTCGCCCTTATATTTGTGTATGTCTTTATAGAATTGTCGTGAAAAGTCGCTTAGTGTCGAGGCAAGGGCAGTTTTTGAAGTTACACTGATTTTTTTTTGGTAGGTTAGCTTCCAGATTATTTAGAATTGTTAACAATTATTGTTAACAATCATTTATCGAGTATAAAGTATTAGTATATATAGAGCTTGTACAGAGGCATTTTCTTTTGAGTAACCTAGGGCTTTAGTTCCCAACTTGTTTTAATTTTATTATTTTATTTGATTTCACATTGTGTCCTGAAAGATGTTATCATTTGTTAGGATCTATTGATATAGATAAATGAGTATTTTGGCCTTTGTAGCAGCTTTCAACCTTAGTTTGTATGCGTACCGCGAATGATAGGGGGGAGGGTGTATGAATGAATTGGTGCAATGAATGTAGAAAAAGGTTAAAAACTATTATATTGTGAGCCCAAAATACATTAGAATAGGGTTAAAGGACTTTAATAGGATCGATTTTAATTTTATTTTACTTTTTATTTCGAATTTTGTTAGGACCGAGAAGCCTCAAACAGGACAACTACAACTCTATCTATTGTTAGGAAAATATTCGCTCCACTTTGTTAGGTCTCCTTTTAGAGGAGTGCAAATATTGATTTCTTTTATTAGGGTAATCAGTTACTCTATTTCATTATATCAACTTGAATTTTAAGAGTCGTAGATAATGATCATATCTTGATTCTCAGACTGGAAGGTTGTGGGAGGTTATGATCAGACCAGGAAACCCACAAAACTTCCCCTCATTAGAGGGAACGAAGAGGTATAGATTGAATTTTATGCAGGATGGGGGATTTGTTTTGCCATGCCGTATAGCCTGGGGTATAACGGCGCGACCTTGGGTAACCGATCTGACACCGTAGTTTCGACGCTTTTAGCGTGGCTGGAGCGAGGGTATTCCAGACGGGAGGTCCTGTAAGATTGGCATGTAGGCAGAGATTGCCCAGTTATTCTAGACGAAGTAGTTTCCGCCTATTGAATTTTTTGGTGCCAGTTTGATCCCCCATAGCTAGCGGAAGTTTCTTCTAATAAAGGATTCGCCCTGCCATACGTTTTGTTGGAATGAATTCGAGCATAAGACCGATTCGAGAGGCAGAATAAGTAATTATTAGGACCTTCAACGAGTTTAGACTCGTTCCATATTAGGATAAGATTTTAAAGTATTAGTTAACTATAAGGACCGCGAACGAGACGCCAGAACGAGCCAATGAGTCAAAGTTTTTAGAAGTGTTGTATGGAGGACAGTAGAATTAAAAGCAGTTATACAGGAAGTAGAATCCTGAAGGAATTTGTAAAAGGAACCAAAATTTAAGATTGATAAAATTCAAACTTATAAGATGTAGATTTATAGGATTCAGGTCAATGAATAGAGAGTATATTAGTAGATAAAAGTAATATGAATTTCTTGGAAGGGAGAGGTAGCTGAACTGTACACACCCCAGAGGCAAGGTAAACGGAGCCACAAACAAAATAGTAGAAATTGATTAGTCGCTCTGCCAAAACAGAAAAGAAATTCTCTTCATACGGTTGTCACCCTAGATTTAAATGGACTGTGTAGTTTAATAGAGGTCTGGGCTATGTTCCATTTGACCAAGATTCTAAATGACGTTCCCATCTGGGTTGAGAGAGTATTGCAATTTGAGGAATCTAACACACAAGAGAGAACCCACCCTCCAGTAGGATCGGGATAGACGAATATTACCCAGTGACCAACTCGTGATTCCAGACTGGATAAGATTGAAACTTAACTGAGATACTAAACCTTGAACCTTCAGCGCACAAATATATATTATGTTTACATTTTCTTTTTCAATATGCTATTATTTTTATATCATATATATTATATTATAGTCATATACTATTCATTTCAACAATTTTATTTTGACATTCATGATATTAATATTTATATTAAATATTTAATTATATATATTTTGTCACCATATATAATCTTGTAGTAGTTTTCTTTTATCATCTATCATGGGATGATTTTTATCATATTTAATCACTATCTGCATGATACGTGTTTTCTTCAATATATATATTATACCCATCATATAACATGGAAGGATTCATTTAATCATTACATATTTCGTGCCTTATTTAATAATTACTTTCACAATTTGTTTTCTGTAACCTTTTTTTTTTTATTTAGCAAAAGTCATCATGTCATAGGCTAATCATTATGTACCAAGATATTTCTTTCAGCTAACTATAATTATCCTTTCCTTTGATTGTATATATATATAACTATACCACACGAATGTCTTGATTGGTACGAAAATAAAGATGCTGGCATGTTTTAGGAGTTGGACTAGTCAGTTATTTCTAAACGACTTCTTGGCGCCCAATTTTTTATATATAATATGTAATAGGGAAATGTCCTAACTGTATTGTTAGCAGAAAGAAGGTAGCAATGAATCCAGTACCCCAAGAGGCAAGGATGGGGTTGAGAGGACTTACCACTAGGAAGGCCTACTCCTCAAGACCAAAGAAGAAAGTGGAAGGGTGGTATATATATACCCATGAATGGTAAGACAGATGACCTTGCTTACTTCCATACATATGATATGACTGTCCCCAATAACCTATTTTGATAACAGTGTTCTGACAGAATAATAGCACATAAAAAAAAAACCCTTTGCCAGGATGCACAATGCCCACTAATGTTCGGAATAATAAACATCTAGAATAGCATACCATCATTTTGATTAGCCTTATCTTCCCTATAGGTTTCGGTACACCTGACTTCACCTAGTAATGGAAAATGCATTTTGCTAGAAATGGGCCTGCTTTCATAGTAACTGATGAAAGGCAGATGAATAATGAATAGCACAAACGCATTTGTCCATTACTTGGCAGGGGGAGGATTGTTGGGGCACGTTTTTGTAACCATACCCCAACAGAAGGCGTATGTATAATCAAATCAAATGGATACATGGCTTCCCTCCCACATAGACTTACAGACCAATTTTTTGCCCAGAAACTTAGACACTTGGTGACACCAGACTTCCATGCTGAAAGCTGATGCCTGGTAAAGAAGAAGACATCCAGAGACATCCGAGCTGGAAACTGTTGTTTCATATGTACATATATTCCCCTCACCAAAAATTTAGGTAAAGGTGACCAGAAAAAAAAAAAAAAAAAAGGAGAAAAATGGAGAAGGAAGATCTCTAAAGACTGAAACTTATAAAATATCCTTCCAGAGAAAGGAAAGCATCACATTACAGTCCAGGTAAAAAGGGCCTGGGTCAATTTTAGCCAAGACGGGGGGGCGATATATATACCATCCCGAGAAAAAGGGAGGGTTGTATTTCAACCCATGTGGAAAGACGGGAGGCTGGAGTCTGAAATCTTACACTACCGCAGGGGTTGTTTCTCTCTTTAGATTTTTTTTGTTTTGGTAATACTATATGTTCTATTTTGAAGGGGAGAGGCCTGGGGCGTCTATGAAATTGATACTGGAGCCGTTGGCCATTTTGATTGGTGTTTCTTTCGGCGAATGAAAATGGAGAATGAGATGATATAAAAGAAGGTTCTTTGCCAAAAGGGAAGATTCGATCGGAGTCGCTCAGTGAGAAGGACGATTTTTAGACGGGCCTGAGACGTAGAGGAGACCAGACCTTGCCGCCGCTTTCGAGAGAAGGTAAGCCCCTTGTCATTATGGCTTAGCCCCCCTCTTTTTTTTTTTTTTTTTCGAACAGAAGCTAATCTATTTAGATTCTGAATGGGCCCTAAAGGGCTTTAAGTGACTTAAAAGGAGTGTTAGGGTTCGTATATTTTGTCCCGCTAGAATAGATGGAGATCTAGGTTCCCCCCCCTTTTGTGTAGTAGACAACCTAGATTTCGCATGGGCCCTAAAGGGCTATAAAGTAACTTCAGGTCACCTCTATCTAAAATTTTACTATGTAAATAGCATATCTCGTCAGTATAGACATGTTCCCAAATTTTAAGATATTTAAATAAATATCTAGAAAAATTTTCTTGTTTCCTCTGTTACCTATTTCATACATAATTTGCCTTATGGTACTACCCCCCACACCTTAATTTCACAAAGTGTACAAATTATAGAACAACCGACTCTGTTGAAATAGAGTTGTGTACTATATCTTTGCTGTGATATATTGACACAGCAACAGTTACAAAATTACGACTTTATTAGGGCTACTTTGAGGGTAATTATCTGTCAGGTTTTAGTGATGTTTGTACTTTTATGTGTTTCAGTGCGTTATTCCATCATATTTACCATTATACAACATTAAGGTCTTGCTGCGGGTTATATACATGGGGTTGTTGGCCTAAATTGCTATATATATATATACTTAAGTAAGGAAACTTTAATAAGTCACATCGTGTATCCTCCCTTTTCATCTATCCAAACCAGGGAACACATCAGTGAAAGATGATTCAGGGTAAAGTATCTCCTTCACACTCTTTCCCTTTGAGAAGGCTCTACTATTATGCCTAATTTAATTTCGGCAAGCTTAATAAGTTGTATTTCTACTGATGTATATCTCAGATGGTCTCATCAACGCGTGCTGAATCACTTCCTTTACTTTTATTAAAACTTATGACCATAATAACAGATTTAGAAAAGAGTGGATTTCTTAAAATGTTTTAGAAACCAAACAGATAGGCATCATCACAAAATGTATATAAGTGCACCAAATTTTCAAATTTTCAATTGTAACAAATAATTTAAACAAAACCAAAACAATAAAGAAATTACTGAGTTCTGTACAAGCTACCTCTCTTTATTACTCATCTGGTAAGCAGAAACTTCCCTGTAATACAACTATTGTAAAATCTAAAGTGGGGACAGGGGGGGGGGGGGTCCTGATATACTCTAGCCTGCAATGAAAGATCGCCTTTAGGAGAAACAAGGATTACCCCTGTTTTTTAAAATGGTATTTCATTATATATGTGGTTTTCCTGTAACTCTTCTTTAACAGCTTGAGGGCCTTCATTTAAGGTGTGGCATGCAATTTTAGTACAACAAATGGTTAATCAAGGACTAGCCACAAGGTTTCAATTAACATTTAAGCGTTGAGCGCGCTATGGCAGAGGCGCCATCGGAGAAGTCCCAGACAGTCGCCTGTAGCCAGCGCTCGAGAGTCAGCAGGTCTGGCGGTCTAAAGAATCTGTTGTTGCCTGGAAGGCGCAGGGACCTCAGGATGGCGGGATGCAGAACTCTGTGGTCCAGATCAAGGACACTTGAGGCGGCCTCCCACAGGCTCAGCAGTCTCCTCCTCCTAGACGAGAGTCAGACGTCAGGAGCCAACGGTGTCAGCAGTTGGCGGCACCGCGCAGTGAGGTCTGGACCCCCTTCAGGCAGGCGAGCCGAAGCTGGCCCACGATGTCAAGCAGGCCGACGCCACCTTTGGAGACTAGACGAGCGAGGATGTGCCCGGGGAGCCACAAGACTCGGCTCGTACCCAACGAAGCGCGCCAGCCGCGCCTGCAGCCGGCCGATTGTGGTTTCAGGTGGAAGGTAGCCGTGGAGGTGGTGGAGGATGGAACCCAGGACCAGGCTGCTGACCGCGCGGGCACGACCCAACAGCGACAGGCCGCAGGTGAAGGGTGACCACCTCACGATGGCTCGTTCCAGCAGCCCCATAAGGTGGGAGGCCTGGGAGGCGATGGTGTTCCCGGCGGTGATGGTGCAGTCCAGGACGTCCAGGAGAATCCGTCAGGTGCTTCCAGGAAGCGCACAAGAGCCCGCAGCTCTTTCTGAAGTTGACAGCCACCCAGACGCCATGCGGAACTCTTCGAAGATCAGGGGCACGAGTTCAAACTGAGCGTCGATGAAGAGTACCATGTCATCAGCATAGGCGACCACGCTGCCGCGGCCCAAGATACTCTCGAGGCGGCGTAGCAGAGGTCCAACTCCGATTCTGAAGAAGGCGGCACTGAGATGGTAGCCTTGCCTCACCCTTTGAAAGTGGGAAGGCCCTGGTATAGACATCTCCAACCTAGATGGAGGCGTCTACTTCCATAGAGGACAGAGAGAGATAGAAAGTTAGAGGGTTATGAAAGAACGTGCGCCCCAACACTCCAGAAAGTAAGGTTTGTTCTATTTAACAACCTTGAACAAAACAAAGAAGAAGGTATCTCCCTCATTTACATATTAGTTTAAAAAATTCTTTTATCTCTCTATTTATACAACAATACAATATGATGTAAGAACACGCCGGAAATTTTTCTGAAAGGATATAGATCTATAAAACTAGAGGTAATCTCTCTCTCCAGGAAATATAGAAAACTGAGCGCCATCTATTGACCATATCAGTAAACTAACAGTCTCAGATTGGTAACAAGCTACAATACCAGCGTGGTAAATTGAGAATTTCCACCTAGAAATAATAATTCTGGGCTAATGACCATTATCTTCAGGTGAGAATTTGGAATTTACCATCAACCTCAGTTTGAAGAGAGGTACAATAGATGGTGTTCAGTTAATTTAAGCATCTATTATGACAGGAATAAATGTCTTTTACTTTTCACAAGGTAATAAGACCAAATACAAATAAATAAATAGTGTGTGGCATTTTGGTAACATCATGGTTACCGAAAAGATAGAGGTTGCCTGGCCGGCATTCATATTTATATAAAAAAATAGACACTTCGGCCAGTTGGAGTTTTTTATTTTCTCAACGTTTCGACAAAAATCTTTTGTCTTCGTCAGGAGAAGTAAATAAAAATAAAACATTTGGAAAGGCGTTAAAACTGTAAGCAGGTGTAACGTCCTCGTGTTTTTAACGCCTTTCCAAATGTTTTATTTTTATTTACTTCTCCTGACGAAGACAAAAGATTTTTGTCGAAACGTTGAGAAAATAAAAAACTCCAACTGGCCGAAGTGTCTATTTTTTTATATCATTGTTACCATCTTCAGACAAAAGTACTGAATGAGAGAATATGGTTTTACGGACCAAAGTGTATGATTTTCGAGCCCAAAAAAGAATGTAGCAAGCAAACAAGCCGCAATGCACTATAGCAAAGTACCAAGGTGCTGCACTCCACCAAGTTTGTTCAAAAAAGGTTAGATTCCTCAGGCCAGGGAAGATAAAAGAAAGACAGGTGTTGATTAGATAAGAATATTAGATAAAGCAGGTGTAACGTCCTTGTGTTTGTTGGTTGACGTTAATCAGCAAGAAGTATTTGCAAGTTAAAAAGAAAGTCTTTATTTCTTTTAGGCTAACATCAGACATAATATATGTTTACATGTGATATATATTACAATAAGTCAAAAGGCAAATGCACAGAGTACCATCAGTGATAATAATGTGCTCACTGATAATTTACTATATAGGTATGCCAGCTGCTGTTACAGGAGGAATAATTCAACAAATGCTGGGAAATGAGAAAAAATATCACAGCATGTTTTTAAATAGTTACTGTTATCAAGTGTACAAACAAGATATAGCAGATAAGAAGAAGATAGTTTTCTAAGAAACCTAAAATATTCTTTCATTATATCTGCTATTACATGTTTGAACACTTGATAACAGTAACTATTTTAAAACATGCGGTAAAATTTTTTCTCATTCGGTACTTTTGTCTGAAGATTGTAACAATGTTGTTACCAAAACCTCACACACTATTAGTTTATTTGGATTTGGTCTTATTACCTTGTGTTTCTAATCTATAATCCAAATTGTGACTTATCAGCTCTTTACTTTTGACTTCTTATCCCCTTGTGTAAAGATTAGACAAATTCCATGAGTTCATGCTCCTCTAGCTGTTTTATGATAAGCAGCGGCTCTACCAAAGGTCCTATTTTAGTATATCTAATACAAGCTAAAATGTATTCTGGAGCTGCAGGTACCAAGCTACATTTTGGACAAGTGGGGTAGATTTTGTTGTTGTTTCTTATCCCCTTGTGTAAAGATTAGACAAATTCCATGAGTTCATGCTCCTCTAGCTGTTTTATGATAAGCAGCGGCTCTACCAAAGGTCCTATTTTAGTATATCTAATACAAGCTAAAATGTATTCTGGAGCTGCAGGTACCAAGCTACATTTTGGACAAGTGGGGTAGATTTTGTTGTTGTTTCTTATCCCCTTGTGTAAAGATTAGACAAATTCCATGAGTTCATGCTCCTCTAGCTGTTTTATGATAAGCAGCGGCTCTACCAAAGGTCCTATTTTAGTATATCTAATACAAGCTAAAATGTATTCTGGAGCTGCAGGTACCAAGCTACATTTTGGACAAGTGGGGTAGATTTTGTTGTTGTTTCTTATCCCCTTGTGTAAAGATTAGACAAATTCCATGAGTTCATGCTCCTCTAGCTGTTTTATGATAAGCAGCGGCTCTACCAAAGGTCCTATTTTAGTATATCTAATACAAGCTAAAATGTATTCTGGAGCTGCAGGTACCAAGCTACATTTTGGACAAGTGGGGTAGATTTTGTTGTTGTTTCTTATCCCCTTGTGTAAAGATTAGACAAATTCCATGAGTTCATGCTCCTCTAGCTGTTTTATGATAAGCAGCGGCTCTACCAAAGGTCCTATTTTAGTATATCTAATACAAGCTAAAATGTATTCTGGAGCTGCAGGTACCAAGCTACATTTTGGACAAGTGGGGTAGATTTTGTTGTTGTTTCTTATCCCCTTGTGTAAAGATTAGACAAATTCCATGAGTTCATGCTCCTCTAGCTGTTTTATGATAAGCAGCGGCTCTACCAAAGGTCCTATTTTAGTATATCTAATACAAGCTAAAATGTATTCTGGAGCTGCAGGTACCAAGCTACATTTTGGACAAGTGGGGTAGATTTTGTTGTTGTTTCTTATCCCCTTGTGTAAAGATTAGACAAATTCCATGAGTTCATGCTCCTCTAGCTGTTTTATGATAAGCAGCGGCTCTACCAAAGGTCCTATTTTAGTATATCTAATACAAGCTAAAATGTATTCTGGAGCTGCAGGTACCAAGCTACATTTTGGACAAGTGGGGTAGATTTTGTTGTTGTTTCTTATCCCCTTGTGTAAAGATTAGACAAATTCCATGAGTTCATGCTCCTCTAGCTGTTTTATGATAAGCAGCGGCTCTACCAAAGGTCCTATTTTAGTATATCTAATACAAGCTAAAATGTATTCTGGAGCTGCAGGTACCAAGCTACATTTTGGACAAGTGGGGTAGATTTTGTTGTTGTTTCTTATCCCCTTGTGTAAAGATTAGACAAATTCCATGAGTTCATGCTCCTCTAGCTGTTTTATGATAAGCAGCGGCTCTACCAAAGGTCCTATTTTAGTATATCTAATACAAGCTAAAATGTATTCTGGAGCTGCAGGTACCAAGCTACATTTTGGACAAGTGGGGTAGATTTTGTTGTTGTTTCTTATCCCCTTGTGTAAAGATTAGACAAATTCCATGAGTTCATGCTCCTCTAGCTGTTTTATGATAAGCAGCGGCTCTACCAAAGGTCCTATTTTAGTATATCTAATACAAGCTAAAATGTATTCTGGAGCTGCAGGTACCAAGCTACATTTTGGACAAGTGGGGTAGATTTTGTTGTTGTTTCTTATCCCCTTGTGTAAAGATTAGACAAATTCCATGAGTTCATGCTCCTCTAGCTGTTTTATGATAAGCAGCGGCTCTACCAAAGGTCCTATTTTAGTATATCTAATACAAGCTAAAATGTATTCTGGAGCTGCAGGTACCAAGCTACATTTTGGACAAGTGGGGTAGATTTTGTTGTTGTTTCTTATCCCCTTGTGTAAAGATTAGACAAATTCCATGAGTTCATGCTCCTCTAGCTGTTTTATGATAAGCAGCGGCTCTACCAAAGGTCCTATTTTAGTATATCTAATACAAGCTAAAATGTATTCTGGAGCTGCAGGTACCAAGCTACATTTTGGACAAGTGGGGTAGATTTTGTTGTTGTTTCTTATCCCCTTGTGTAAAGATTAGACAAATTCCATGAGTTCATGCTCCTCTAGCTGTTTTATGATAAGCAGCGGCTCTACCAAAGGTCCTATTTTAGTATATCTAATACAAGCTAAAATGTATTCTGGAGCTGCAGGTACCAAGCTACATTTTGGACAAGTGGGGTAGATTTTGTTGTTGTTTCTTATCCCCTTGTGTAAAGATTACCTGAATTCCATGAGTCCATGCTCCTCAAGCTGTTTAATGATAAGCAGAGGCTTTATCAAAGGTCCTATTTTAGTATATCTAATACAAGCCAAAATGTATTCTGGAGCTGCAGGTACCAAGCTACATTTTGGACAAGTGGGGTAGATTTTGTTGTTGTTTCTTATCCCCTTGTGTAAAGATTAGACAAATTCCATGAGTTCATGCTCCTCTAGCTGTTTTATGATAAGCAGCGGCTCTACCAAAGGTCCTATTTTAGTATATCTAATACAAGCTAAAATGTATTCTGGAGCTGCAGGTACCAAGCTACATTTTGGACAAGTGGGGTAGATTTTGTTGTTGTTTCTTATCCCCTTGTGTAAAGATTAGACAAATTCCATGAGTTCATGCTCCTCTAGCTGTTTTATGATAAGCAGCGGCTCTACCAAAGGTCCTATTTTAGTATATCTAATACAAGCTAAAATGTATTCTGGAGCTGCAGGTACCAAGCTACATTTTGGACAAGTGGGGTAGATTTTGTTGTTGTTTCTTATCCCCTTGTGTAAAGATTACCTGAATTCCATGAGTCCATGCTCCTCAAGCTGTTTAATGATAAGCAGAGGCTTTATCAAAGGTCCTATTTTAGTATATCTAATACAAGCCAAAATGTATTCTGGAGCTGCAGGTACCAAGCTACATTTTGGACAAGTGGGGTAGATTTTGTTGTTGTTTCTTATCCCCTTGTGTAAAGATTACCTGAATTCCATGAGTCCATGCTCCTCAAGCTGTTTAATGATAAGCAGAGGCTTTATCAAAGGTCCTGTTTTAGTATATCTAATGATATATAGCTAGCAATAAATATGTATATATATATATGTTTCTATGAAAATGTTAATCTGCAAGACGCAGGTTATCATCATCCCTTTTTGATTTGTTTTTGTCACTTTTTGGCGTTCCGAAAATAAACAATAAAAGGCTGTATCAGACTTTACTAAGACAATAAAGATTTGCTAAAAATAAATGTGTACGAAGATGTTGCATTTGGCGACGAGGATATAAGAGTAAGTACCCTCGAATTTTGAAGTAAATATTTTTAGAAAATATCTTTGATTTTGCATATAATTGAAAGTAAATTTTAAAAGACACAAATTGCAAAGTTTTAGGATGCAAATTTAAGAGAGAGTGAAAAAAAAATGGCTAGTTACCAATTTAAGGAATATAATGAGGAAACTGAAACTTTTGAAACGTTTTATGAACGATTGGAACAGTTTCTCATATTGGAGGAGGCAGGGGATGAGAAGAAAAAGGCTTATCTCCTAACCCTCATGGGAAGTAAAACATATGGTGTTTTGAAGAATTTGTGCAGTCCTATTCTACCTAAGGATAAAACTTTTGATAACCTAATAGATATCTTGAAAAGGCACTTCTCTCCAAAGCGCTCAATTGTAGTAGAGAGGTTCATTTTTTTTAAAAGAATGCAATTAAAGGAAGAAAGCATCTCGGATTACTTGGTGGAAATTAAGCGTTTGGCTTCCTCATGCAACTTTGGAAATTTTCTGGAGGATTCTTTACGTGATAAAATGGTTTGTGGATTATATAATGCCAAAATACAAAATAGAATTTTGTCGGAGGGCGACATTTCTTTAGCTAAAGTAATTGAGATAGCATTATCTATGGAAGCGGCCGAGAAAAATACAAAATTATTTCACTTGGAGCAGGGTGAAGATTGTGTAGATAAGTTGAGGATGGAACGCAAGGTTGATTCAAATTTCCAGAATGGCAAATGTAAACATTGTGGTAAACAGCATAAAGAACTATGTAGATTTAAGGAGGCGATATGCTTTAAGTGTAATAAAAAAGGACACATTGCCTCAATATGTTGGAGCAGTAGAAGAAATCTAAGGCAACATCAGAATCAGCCGGGAAATATACATCAGATAGGAGACCAAGAAGAGGAGGAAGAGTATGTCCAGAAAATTATAAGCGTGACGATACCTGAGTATAAAATTAATTTTGCCTCAAGTGACCCTCCCTATCTGATGGAGTTAAAAGTAGAAGGAAACTTTATTAAATTTGAAATGGATACGGGTAGTGGTCTAACACTGATATCAGAAAAGGATTTTAAAAATAGTCTTCAACACTTGAAATTGGAAAAAGCGAGTATTATTGTAAGAACTTATGATGGTACCGTGGTACCCATTCTGGGTAAAATCAATGTCAAAGTGGAGTGTCAAGATATTACTTACAAACTTAGAGCGTTGGTGGTGAAAGGAGAAAAGAGGGCTTTGATGGGAAGAGAATGGATAAATAGATTGAAATTGGGCTGTTTCGCGGTAAAACATATGCCTGTGGAAATTACCATTGAGGAAATTTTGAAGGAAAATCAAGCCCTATTTGTGGAGACAACCGAACCAATAAAAGGTTTCACATTTTCAGTAAACATGTGTGATGTGAATCCAATTTTCCATAAGGCTCGTCCGGTGCCTTTCGCCATTAGGCCAGCAGTTACTGAAGCATTAGACAAAATGGTGGCTAAGGGTTATCTATGTGAGGTGGCGAGCAGTAAATGGGCCACTCCAGTGGTTGTAGTGCCGAAGAAAAATAAAGAGATCAGAATTTGCTGCGACTTCAAGGTAACTCTAAATAAATATTTGGACACTGCGGCCTATCCCCTTCCCACACAGCAAGATTTATTCTCCACATTGGCCAAGGGAAAATACTTTTCTAAATTGGACTTGAGGAACGCTTATCTGCAATTAGAGGTGGACCCAGGCACCCGACCGTTACTAACGATAAATACTCATAAAGGGCTTTTCAGGTTTAAGAGAATGCCATTTGGATTGGCAAATGCGCCCAGTTATTTTCAATCTGTAATGGATAGGGTTTTGTCAGGTATAGGAGGCGTAATTTGTTATATTGATGATGTCCTTATAGCCACAGCATCAATTGAAGAACATCTGGCGTTGTTGAAGACTATATTTGCTCGCTTGGCGAAGTATAATATCAAACTAAAGAAAGAAAAATGCCTATTTTTGCAAAAAGAAATTGAATATTTAGGACATCTTGTCACGGAAGAGGGCATCAGACCTTTAGATCATAAGGTACAAGCAATACAGAAGGCCAAAACGCCTACGAATATCTCTGAATTAAGGTCATTTCTTGGTTTGGTAAACTTTTATGGGAAGTTCATACCCAATTTGCCAGAGCTTTTGAAGCCTCTTCATGAGCTTCTTCACAAAAAACGTCCTTGGGTTTGGACAAAGGAATGTGGAGAGGCCATTGACAAGTGCAAGAATAGCATTACCTCTGAGAGGGTGCTAGTCCCTTATGATGCGACTTTGCCATTGTGTTTGGCCACTGATGCATCGCAGATTGGAGTGGGCGCTGTGTTGTCACATATTATAGAAGGCCAGGAGAGACCGATTATGTTTGCCTCACGGACTTTATCGGTAGCAGAACAAAATTATTCTCAGATTGAGAAGGAGGCTCTAGCCATTATTTATGGAGTTACCAAGTTTCATCAATTTATTTATGGAAGAAAATTTATTCTTATTACAGACCATAAGCCATTGGTGACCATTTTGGGCTCAAGATCAGGAATCCCCACCTTATCTACTTCAAGATTGCAGCGTTGGGCGCTTATTTTGTCAGCTTATACTTACGATATTAAATTTCGAAGAACTCAAGACCATGGGAATGCAGATCTTCTGTCACGTTTTCCTGTGGGCTGTGAAGAAATTCCAAGATTAAATAATGTCTATGCTTTATCCTATGTGGAAGAATTGCCGATCACAGCAGAGGAAATTGCCACAGAAACTGAAAAAGACGAAGTGCTCTCATTGGCCAAATTTTATACTCAGCAAGGCTGGCCTGAAAAGGTGGTTGATCACCTCAGACCTTATTTTCAAAGGAAACTTGAGCTAACTGTAGATGGGGAGTGTTTGGTTTGGGGAATGAGAGTTGTCATTCCACCATCTCTCAGAATAAAAATGTTGAACTGTCTTCATGAGACTCATTCTGGTATGAACAAAATGAAGGCTGTAGCAAGATCACATTTTTGGTGGCCAAATCTAGATACCCAAATCGAGTTTTTGGTAAATAAGTGCAGAAGCTGTCAGCAATCCCAGGATGGGCCAAATAAAGGAAAATGGCAACCCTGGAAATGGTCAACCAGACCTTGGCAAAGAATTCACATTGATTTTGCAAATAAGGAAAACATTAATTTATTAATAGTAGTAGATAGTCATTCAAAGTGGATCGAAGCCATCCCAATGAGAGAGACCACCACACGCAAAACCATTGAGCAACTACGGCGACTTTTTTCTTCCTATGGTCTACCGGAGGAACTTGTATCTGATAATGGACCTCAGGTTACTGGTAGTGAAATGAAAGGTTTTCTGGAAGGAAATGGAATTAAACAAACATTGATCCCGGCGTACCACCCGCAAAGTAATGGCTTGGCTGAAAGAGCGGTTAGAACAATTAAGACTGCCCTGGATAAAAATAAAAGGAAAATTGGGGATACCATTCAAGACACCTTATCAAAAGTTCTTCTGGCATATCGAAGCACCCCGCATGTGACAACGGGAAAGACTCCATCAGAGCTCTTTATTGGGCGTGCGCTTCGAACCAGAGTATCGTTGATACATCCCAGCTTGGCATCTAGAGTTAGGGACCAGCAAGCCAGGCAAATGAAGTATGATCGGCGAACCCATTTGGAAGAATTCCAGATAGATGATTTAGTGTGGTGTAAAAACTTTAGAGGTGGTGATAAATGGATCCCAGGAAAAATTGTGGGCAAGAAGGGAACTAGAGTCTACACCATTTTGATCCACGGACAGGTAAAGGCCTATCACAGGGATCAAATTAGAAAAAGGTGGAGGAATGGTGAGGAAGATGAGAGTGGAGATGGAGAGCGTCAACCCGAGCACTCAAGAGGAGCAGGTCCCAGTGCCATAATCTCGGAGGTTGTACGAGACAGAGGTTATATGGAGTCGCTGTCGCCAGGACTAACTAGCCAGCGGTCGGATCAAGATTCAGAGGTTCAGAGTGATACAGACGATGGAAAGTCATTGGAGCCTCTTCGCTCGCTGGACCCCGAGGCCTTGAAAGAGGAGGGTCCTGTCCTAAGGCGGAACCCACCTCGAGCGAGGAGACCGCCTGTGAGATTTCGTGTTTGAAGAGAGAAGATGGTGATATATAGCTAGCAATAAATATGTATATATATATATGTTTCTATGAAAATGTTAATCTGCAAGACGCAGGTTATCATCATCCCTTTTTGATTTGTTTTTGTCACTTTTTGGCGTTCCGAAAATAAACAATAAAAGGCTGTATCAGACTTTACTAAGACAATAAAGATTTGCTAAAAATAAATGTGTACGAAGATGTTGCATCTAATACAAGCCAAAATGTGTTCTGAAGCTGCAGGTGCCAAGCTACATTTTGGGCAAGTGGGGTAGATTTGTTGTTTCTTATCCCTTTGTGTAAAGATTACATTAATTCCATGAGTCCATGCTCCTCAAGCTGTTTAATGATAAGCAGAGGCTCTACCAAATGTCCTGTTTAGTACATCTAATACAAACCAAAATGTGTTCTGGAGCTGCAGGTACCAAGCTACATTTTGGACAAGTGGGGTAGATTTTGTTGTTGTTTCTTATCCCCTTGTGTAAAGATTACACAAATTCCACGAGTCAATGCTCCTCAAGCTGTTTAATGATAAGCAGTGGTTCTACCAAATGTCCTATTTAGTACATCTAATACAAGCCAAAATGTGTTCTGAAGCTGCAGGTGCCAGGCTACATTTTGGGCAAGTGGGGTAGATTTTGTTGTTGTTTCTTATCCCCTTGTGTAAAGATTACACAAATTCCATGAGTCCATGCTCCTCAAGCTGTTTAATGATAAGCAGTGGTTCTACCAAATGTCCTATTTAGTACATCTAATACAAGCCAAAATGTGTTCTGAAGCTGCAGGTGCCAGGCTACATTTTGGGCGTTATTTTTGTAATAAAACAAAAAGAGAGAGAGTATTGTCAATTTAAAAATAATAATAATGTTGTTATTATTTCTTATCCCCTTGTGTAAAAATTACACGAATTTAATGAGTTCATGCTCCTCAAGCTGTTTGATATATAGATTTTGGTAGATTAAACTGGCGAAACCACTGGGAGGGTTCACCACTGATGAGCCAGGCCCTCCCATTAATTTTTCCATTGCAGTAAGGGCAGTAGAAATTGTTTATTTTCAAAAAGAATCTTACGCCTTTAAAATAGTTTCGAATTTTGGTAACAGATGGCGCGCTAGTGCATCATAAGCAATAATAAATAAGAGATTAAGAAGAATAAATATTTTTAAAAAATGCTTTAATGTAACATTTTACATCAACATATACATGGGGGAGGAAGATATATACACAACACTCATTTATAACAATGAAATAGTTAAAGCGAAACAACATAGAGAAAATAATTTTCCACAATATAAAATTTCAAAAATATTAAAATTGGAAGAACTCAATGATTATAATATATTCCTAATATATATTCTATATAATAATGATTTATAAACATATATATTAATGATATAATTTTATAAACTAGATATATTTCTATAAGAGACAAAAAAAAAAAAGAATATAGTTATATATTTTTATATAGTAAGAGATCACATAATACATATATGACTTAAAATGAAGAGTGTATATAAACAAATTGGAGACTTCAAAAGAATTTAATATGTTTTTTTGTTCTTTCTTCATTTTTTTTTCATTATATATATATAGATATGCAAATACAAGATATGCAATATGTAAATATAATATTTTGATTCCAAAGTTTAAATTTTTTTTTTGATAAAAACGGGAAATTTCTTTCTATTTTTTTAGTTGTATAAGAAAGAATTTAGATTGGAGAGAAAAAAATAAAACTTAGAATAATTAATAAAAAAGATACAATACAAAACATTAAAAATAGTTAAATTTTTTTTCTTGACGATATTTCAGCAGTGTATATATATATATAAACATTGTATATATAAATATATATATATATTTATAAACATTTTTTTTCTGTAATCTTCATATAAATAAAGAACAAAGAGGGGGAAAAAAATAAGACATATAGATTTCAAATTTTTGAAAAAGTTCAGAATCAGAAAATATATATTTGCATTGTTATAAAACTATATAAAAAGAAAGAAGAAAAAAAGTTTAAAAAGGCAGTATAGAGATGTCCATAAAAGTAAGAAGTATAGAGATGTCCATAAAAGTAAGAAATACATAATAATAATAATAATAAAAAGGGGAAAAAAATGGAAAGTTTCTTAAAGAAGATAAATAAAAAAAACATTCTATAAACAATTTATATAAAAAATATATATAGAACTTAATTACAACAAAAGGCAAAGTTTTTGGCTTAGAGAAATAAATAATAAAAAAAGAACACAGAGTATAAGCGCGAGGAATGTATAACAACGATAAAACATTGAAGTTACTTTATAAATAGTATAGCTGTCTTGAAGAACAAGCTGCAATAATACAAACTTTCTTAAAACATGGAATGGTTTACTTTTAGAAAGAAAAAGTTGCATATGAAAACAACAATTTCCTATTTACATATATCACTTGGGAGGAAGAGGAGGGGGCAGGGGGGGGGGGGGGGGGGGGGGGGGGGGGGGTGGTTTAAGAATGAAAAAAACAACAAACAAAAAAAAAAACTATGTACAAATTTGCCTCTTTTTTTCTTAAATAACAATAAAAACTATATAAATAATATTGAAATCAAATCGCAGGTTGTTCGTTGATATATTTTAAAAAATAATAATAAAAATTAGCGGGGTGATCAAGTACAAATTTGTGTTTTTCTAATGAATCAAATGGCTTTGTTCTGTTTTAATGACGACTGGGGGAACTGGTTGGTCTTCCACGGCTGAATCCAACATCTTGGCTGAGGGTGGGTATCTCATGACACTCTTCCGGATCCCATAGGTGAAGTAGATGAAGAAGCCTAGGCACACGGGAATAGCATTAAGCTGCCTTCCATAGTAAATGTAGGTACATAAAAAAAATGATCCAATACATGAGTAGAGAGGCTCCAGGGATTGTAACAACTCCACCTTTGCCAGTCCGAAGCCCAGATGAAAAAGGAGAAGGGGGAGCAGTAACAAGCTCGTTAAAAAACCTGGGCTCAGCTGGCCTGGCTGATAGTACCCTGTAAGGGCTTCTAATCCAGGGATACAAGGTGAGCAGCGTTTGTACTCCATGTTAGGAACGTCTGCACATGGTGTCTGTTCCTCATGTCAGAGGCGGCCATTTCTTTTGGAGCTTAGTCTGCCTGCCACTGAGTAGTGCTCCCAGTCTTAATGACAAAGGCAGACCTATTCTACTTCACCCAGTCATGATGGTCATCAAGTCTCAAGCTCTACAAGTTTGATACCCCAATATAATTGAGTGGAGAAAAAAAAGAAGAAGAGAAGGGATTGTAGCAGACTTCATTTTAAATGTTAGAACATTCAAAGCAACACAAGGAAATAAGATCAAAGGAAGAAGTGACTCACCCAAAAACATCCAAATGGCAAACCGGATCCAGGTCATGGTGTCGAGACGCATCATCAGATGGATGTTGCAGAAGATACTGATGAGAGGGATAAATGGGACAGCACAAACCTGGTAACAGTGCCATGTTATTAGCAGATGATAGAAACAAACCTCTGTACCATCAACACCAATGTTAGCAAGAATGGAAATCTACTGCTGTACATGACTGGTACAGAGCAGGAGGGACAAGCACCAGTTCTGTGCTCCCAAGAGAACAACAGTCTTTGATTTCCAGACTTAAGGCTGGTCATCTACGGACAATGACTTTCTAGAATGGTTGCAAGGTTTTCCCACTATGTACTAAGTGTCAATCTGCAACCCCAAAACACATTATTGACTGTATTGACTCATCTATTGATGAGCTCTACTCTTCCCCGGCAGTCACCATCAACAAACTCAACAAGTTTACTACCCTAAAATGATTGAATGGAGATAAGAAAGAAGAGGAAGAAAACCTTCCAAAACTAATCTAGGAGTTGACAACAAGGTGTAGAATTGCATTCATGGACAAAACTTAAGGAAGTGGAAAGTCTTTGATGTTGCTGGTTATCTATATATATTTTTTTTTGAAAGAGACAGAGGCTGTTCACACTTGGTGATTTCGTGTGTCTTTAATAAAGGTCACTGTAATATCTTTCAGAGTTATTGTCTGAATCCTGATATACATGTTAAAAGTTACAACTTCCTTAAGTTTTGTCCATGAGTGTATATGCTAAGTGTATTAGTCAGAGCACTTTCAATTCCTATTATCCACACAAGGTAATAAGACCAAATCCAAATAAATAAATAGTATGTGACGTTTCGGTAACAGTGTTTTTACAGAAACATCACACACTATTTATTTGGATTTGGTCTTATTACCTTGTGTTTATAATCTATAATCCAAATTGTGCCTGATCATTCCTATTATTCGGTATATAAATTAATCTGCTCTTAATGGCTAGTGACCTCTCTAAAAATTTGGAATAATTTCTGTGAAAATAAATATTATGAGAGATGAAAGATGAGATGGCTAGAAGTTTCTTTTATTAGAGGACTGCCATATCACAAGCTGTCAAACCTCACGGTGTGTCTACTAGCATAAATAAGGGGTTGGTGGAAGAATGGTCTAAACCGTTAGTTTTCGACCGCTACGACCCGGGTTCAATTCCCGCAATGGGCACTTTTTTCTGATTAAAAAAAAAATGCTCCAATGGCCCCCGATTCTTGCAAAAGTCCACCCCCACTAGCGAGTGCAAGTAACCAAACGGGGTTCTGGCACATTTGTAAGTGCAAAGTCGACCTGCTTTTCACATGTGTAGACATCTGGTGCACTTACAGTAAAAGCAGTTGCCTAATTCTACCCACCATGATTATGGCCTGTACCATGTGTACTAGGGATAAGCAAAAAAAAAAAAAAAAATTTGCATAAATTACAAAAATTGTTGATGAAAAGATGATACTATATACAGGCTGCAAAGTATTTTGCATAGATTCTATACAACAGAGTTAACAAATTATGCACAAATTATATTTGCATATAATATTTTAACACTTGACCATTATTATTACTTCTTGATAGTTTTTGTTCTTCTTTACTGGCCACATTTGTGTTTTTGTTGGAGAGTAACTTCGCACATCAGCCGTTGCCTAGCAACGCCACCTTCCTACCAGACATCACGTGACCTGGCGCCACCCCGACGGGCTGTACCTGTATGGTTTTAGTTTAAATTTGGTTGTCTGCCCCTACGCTTGCTTTAATTAAACAATAATATCTCTGAGATTCAGCCTCTGATTCTCTTAAGAGTTTTACACTAGTTTTTTTTTTCTGTTCTTGACAATTCATTGTTGTCACACATTATAGATATTTTTTACCCCTTCTGTATATATTATTAAGGGACATTATTTTAACTTTTGATAACTTTCAGATTGCCTCCCACAATGTTATTTTAAATTTAACTTCGGCAATTCCATTGTTAGAAGCAACAATAAAGATGTTGGGAAAAAATTGAAGAAAGAGTGTAAGACACACAAGGTAATAAGACCAAATCCAAATAAATAAATAGTGTGTGATGTTTCGGTAACTGCGTTGTTACCATCTTCAGAAAAGACTTCAGTCAAGTTTCAGTACTTTTGTCTGAAGATGGTAACAACGCTGTTACCGAAACATCACACACTATTTATTTATTTGGATTTGGTCTTATTACCTTATGTTTATAATATATAATCCAAATTGTACCTTATCAAAGAGGTTAAGACCTGCAGGAAGCTGGCTAGAAGAGTCAAGAAAGCTACTGGAAGATCAGTAGATAAGCTGTGAGTGATGATTCCTAATATATCAAATGGGAGAATATTTTAAGAGGGGGGTCGGTGGAAGGCTGGTTAAACCGTTTGGTTTTCGACCACTAGGACCCGGGTTCGATTCCCGCATTGGACACTTTTTCTGTTTTAAAAAAAAATGCTCCAATGGCCCCCGATTCTTGCAAAAGTCCAACCCCACCAGCGAGTGCAAGAAACCAAACGGGGCTATGGCATTTGTAAGTGCAAAGTCAAACTGCTTTTCACATGTGTAGACATGTGGTGCGCTTACAGTAAAAGCAGTCGCTTACTACCCACCATGATTATCATGGCCTGTACCACGTGTACTAGGGATAAGCAAAAAAAATATATATATATTTTAAGAAAAAGACATTTCCTTATCGTGCAACTGAAAGATGCTGATGGCTTGCGCCATCTATCGGAATAAATATCAACTATTCTCGTTGATTTTTAAATTATTCCAGAATTGGCCAAATACCCATTCTTGATTAATCAAGAAAAGCTAATCATGGATGCATTTCGGACTGTTGGCCCTCATCAGCGTGGTGCAAGCTGTACCTCAACGACCAAAAAAATTGATCATTCAGGCATCCTGAAAAATCATGAAACAGGTAGTTGAGGCCAGAATTGCGTGAGAACGCTACACAATGTGAAAAAATAGTACAAATGTGATATTGTACTGGGATAAGGTGCATAAATTAAGAAAAAGACATCTCCTTATCGTGCAACTGAAAGTTTCTGATGGCTTGCTTTTTCACATTGTGAGAATATTTGTCCCCATGAGTTGACTTGGTGGACACTAACTACAACATCAAGCCCAAGCCTCTCACCTTAAAGTTGAGGACAACAGGAGCAGATGGCTGGCGAGCCAGAGCCAATACCAACATGGCAGCCACCACCGAGAGAAGAGCCAAGATGGAGATGGTCAACACATCCCCCTCCGACAACAATTGGCTAAGGTAGACCACTATCCCGTTGATGGCGATAAACAGGAAAACTGTACACACACACACCCTACATTAACATCAATGGATCTCATGGAGAGAAAGAAATTAAGATTTAGAACAGGTCATCTCTAGCCATTGAAGATAGAAAATACAGTAGAACCTCCTTGTAAAGGACAACACTTATTTGCAGAACCAAAGTGTCTTTTAGAGAGAGGTGTCCTCTTACCAGAGAGTACCAAATAGTAAAATGCTAATTTCAGCTATGAAAACTGTCTTTTATAGAGAGGTGTCTTTTAGCGTGAGTGTCCTCTCATGGAGGTTCTACTGCAATAACAAAATCTACCCTACTTGTCCAAAATGTAACTTGGTACCTGCAGCTCCAGAACACATTTTGGCTTGCATTAGATGTACTAAACAGGACTTTTGGGAGAGGCCGTTGCTTATCATAAAACAGCTCGAGGAGCATGAACTCATGGAATTTGTGTAATCTTTACAAAAGGGGATAAGAAACAACAACAACAATGGATACCCTCACATGTCAGCAGTGAAGGCAAGGAAGCTGCTAACACACCAGCAAAAAAAGGCACAAGAGAACCCTTGTCATGGAATAATAAACTTACTTTTAAAGAAATAGAGACAGTAGCCAAAACAAAAATAAATAAGAACTGGAGGATCTCACAGAGGACATCTCTCCCTAAAGGACACTTTGGCTCTGTAACTTGGTGTTGTCCTTTACAGAGAGGTAGTTCTACTGTAGCAACTCTGGTAAGAGGACACCTCTCCCTAAAGGACACTTTGGCTCTGCAATTAGGTGTTGTCCTTTACAGAGAGGTAGTTTTACTGTATTACAAAATGAATAGTTTATAAAGAGATATTCCCCAGAACACAGCGAGTTTATCAGTAGATGGGAAGGCTACTCACTGAGGATGGTGAGGAAGATCTTGCTGAGGGAAGAGGAGAGACTGGTGGGGGTGGTGAAACCCCCGACATTGAAGATCTGCTTGAGGGTGTCAGACTTGGAGTAGAGGTTTACGGATGCCAATCCAAGAATGGAGCCGTACTCGTGGAGTCGGTTACCTTCGTTGGATTCCTCTGGTTGGTCCATCTGGTAACTGGGACACATCACAATACAGTTCATAGAGATAGTTTCCATCATTCTTGGTACCAGGTAGAAAACCCCAGAAAACAGACCCTCCAACTAAACAGAAGGGAATCGACACAGTTGGCCTGATGGAAATCTGGTCACCTGCGCCCTCTAATCTATAAAGAGGGAGCCAAAAGCTTCCCCATGTGCACTAGGTGCAAAACCGAAGAGGCCACTCCCCAACATTTACTAAATTGCATTGGAAAGGACAAAAGATCCCTGTACAGAGAACCAAGAAGAGTTCTTGAGCTTCTTTACGAGCACGACCTCCAAGATCTTGTCTAATTTAGACTAAAAGGATAAGTAAAAAAAAAACAATACAGTTAAACCTGTCTATAGCGCCCCCTCTAAATAGCACCTCCCTCTCTATAGCATCAGATTTTAAATACATAGTACGATGCGATTTACATTAAAAGTGACCTGTCTATAGCAACCCCTCTCTATAGCACCCTATTTTGGTGAGTCCCAAGAGGGGCCGCTATAGACAGGTTTAACTATATATGAATATGGTTCTGGTAGTAGATAGATAAATTATTGTTGTTGTTGTTTCTTATCCCCTTGTGTAAAGATTACACAAATTCCATGAGTTCTGGCTCCTCGAGCTAGAGTACTCATGTTAGAGTCGGCAGCAAAGGCTTCCATGTTAGGAACGGCCTCAAACTACAGGCAAAGTCAGACTTTCACTAAAGCGTGCCTGGATCATGGTGCCATGATCAACGAAAGCTGCACCCCTATACCCCATTCCATGAGATCAGAGAAATGATACATTATGCAACAAGGTAAAACATATGTAAATAGGTAACATCTCTGATATTGTACAATTTGGGGATTTTAGATTAGAAAATTTTAAGTAACAGAATCAGAGGAAAACTGACAAATCGTTTCGGTAACAGCATTTTTTGGCCAATAGCATACACATGCTACAAGATTTAACAAAGTAAAATATGCAAATATGCAAACTGTTTTAGTGTAAACAATCTGTATTATAGATTTAGAAACATAAGGTAACAGGATCAAATCCAATCATTAATTTTTCTTCTAATATTCATGACATGTTCATCAATTTTCACACTCAACTACTCCACACATTTTCATCAACTCCGCCTTTGCCGGTCCCAAGCCCGGATAAAAAGGAGGAGGGGGAGCAGGGGAGCACCTCCATGACACCTCTATAGAAATGACTATAAAGAATGCTCGAGTAGCATGAACTCATGGAATTTGTGTAATCTTTACACAAGGGGATAAGAAACAACATCAACAATAACATCATATTCTTTTAACCTATGTATAAACAAAGAAACATCTAGGAATTATCCATCCATTTTACCTCAGTGAGATGCTATCACCAAGGTCTAACTGTAAGAGCAACTATGTAGAGAAAGGAAGAGTCTATAGAGCAGGTAGGTAGGCAGGTAGAGAGTGTAGAGAAGAGAAGCCTTACTCCAGGAGTTTAGCAGTTAGAGGGAAAGAGATAGAAGCTGAAGAGAGGTAGAGATGGTCAGGACGGTACCTGGTCCAATCCACACACACACATTCAGTCAGTAAAGGCAGGTAATCTAGATAGACAGTCAGGTATAGATTAGAGATAGAATAGACAGGAAGTTAAGAATACAAAATATTGATTTTAACATTAACACAACTTAGGATCAAATCCAAACTTCGCCTTTGTTTGTCCCAAGCCCGGATGAAAAAGGAGGAGGGGGAGCAGTAACAAGCTCACTAAAAAACCTGGGCTCAGCTGGCCCGGCTGTTAGTACCCTGTAAGGATCCAGGGATACAGGATGAGCAGCGTTTGTACTCCATGTTAGGAGCGGCTGCACATGGCGTCTGTTCCACATGTCAGAGGCGGCCATTTTTTTGGAGCTAAGTCGGCCTGCCACTGAGTAGTGCTCCCAGTCTTAATGACAAAGGCAGACGTATTCTACCTCACCCAGTCATTATGGTTGTCAAACAGACACCATCAAGGGTTACAACTTGATACCCTAATATTACGATGTACTAGAGCGCCATCTGTTATCAAATTATAAAACTATTTTAGAGGCGTAATATTCTTTTTAAAATAAAACAATTTCTACTGTCCTTACTGCGATGGAAAAATTAAAGGGAGGGCCTGGCTCATCAGTGGTGAACCCTCCCAGCGGTTTCGCCAGTTAAACTGGCGAAACCGCTGGGAGGGTTCACCACTGATGAGCCAGGCCCTCCCTTTAATTTTTCCATCGCAGTAAGGACAGTAGAAATTGTTTTATTTTAAAAAGAATATTACGCCTCTAAAATAGTTTTATAATTTAATACCCTAATATGATTGAGTGGAGATAAGAAAGAAGAAGAGAAAGATCAAATCCTGCATTAGGGACCTATTTTTTTTTTTCTGAAGACATAATTACAAAAGTACAACAATTTTGTAAGTATGATAAGGCACACAATTTGGATTATAGATTATAAATACAAGGTAATAAGACCTAATTCAAATAAATAAATAGTGTGTGACAGTTCAGTAACAGCGTTCACTGAATTCAGTACTTTTGTCTGAAGATGGTAACAATACTGTTACAGAAAGGTCTCACACTATTTATTTATTTGGATTTGGTCTTATTACCTTGAATTTTGTACAAAGTACAAAAATCAAAATGCTTTCTATATGTGTAAACACATGGTGTACAGTAAAAGATCTGTTTCTAACAAGATAAGATTGTAGTGGATGTAAGGAGAACTCACCGAAGGATCAAGATGGAGAGAGCCACCAAGGTATAAGCCAGTAGAGTTCCAATAGACATCATGTTTGCCAGTTCCTTAGTATTGAAGAGCATTGCCATGACACCCGTGAAGATCCCCGCAATGGCTGTGGCCAGAAGCGGCGTATGAAACCGTGGACTAACATTAGCTATTGGTGCATAGATCAATCTATCTGATGCCATGGCGTACAGGATACGGGGAAGTGGGAACATCCCACCAAGGAGACTGGTTGATAGACCAAACATGGCTCCAATGATGATAATGTAAGCTCCAACTCTGTATCCAACGTGGAAAAACACCCACGGCAAGGGTGCTGAGTAGTCTGGCATCCAATATGGCGCCATGAGAGTCTCAATACCGGATACGCCAAGATACGCCAGACATACCACCGCGAGGGAGATAGTAATACTGATAGGGATGGCACGCTGCGGATTACGGACTTCCTCACCTGCGCAGAACATTTGCATATGTACAGTGGTATGCAACACACATCTTCATATATTCCTTTCATAAAGATGATAAGGCACAATTTGGATTATAGTGAATATCATATAGTCAATATGAATCAAAGTCAATATCAATGTTGAAGCCATCACTTGAAGATTCTATTTTAAAGAGTTCAGGATCTGAAGCTCTCCTCTACTTCAAGAAGTTGAGAAAACACAGCATTAAAAGGGTGAGTTCTTTTTCTCACATCTATTTTCTTAAATTCTGTAAAATGCATCAAGTAATTCCTAATGCATTTCTCATTACTAATAGATGGAATTTCTCAAAATCTGATTCAAAATTGAAAAGATTATCACTTATTTTTTTAAACAATTTTAATTCTAAGAATAATATTTTGTGTGTTTATCAGATAAAATATCTTCTTCTTATCTGTTATCTTGTTTACACACTTGATAACAGGAACTATTTAAAAACATGCTGTGGTAAAATTTCTCATTCAGTACTTTTGTCTGAAGATGGTAACACCGTTGTTACTGAAACGTCACACACTGTTTATTTATTTGGATTTGGTCTTATTACCTTGTGTTTTGAATATCATATAGTCAATATCAATCAAAGTCAATATCAATGTTGATGCCATCACTTGAAGATTCTATTTTAAAGAATTCAGGATCTGAAGTTATCCTCTATTTCAGGTAAAATTTCTCATTCTGTACTTTTGTCTGAAGATGGCAACAACGCTGTTACCGAAATGTCACATACTATTTATTTATTTGGATTTGGTCTTATTACCTTGTGCTTTCATAAAGATCTTCTATTAGAGAAAGCCACAAAGAAATAAAATCCAAAAGGATTACATCCAATAATACACTCATGTACAAAACTTAAGAAAGTTGTGGGTTCGATTCCCGCCCCTGGACACTTTTATTTTTCCGTTCGCCATTACTCTTCATATTTTCACCCTTTCATACTTCATCCAAAAAAGTTAGAAATAGTAAATATTTCTCTTTGCCATATAAATATTGATTTTTCACAGAAAAGAAACTTATGCGGTGAAACTTTAAGTGTTGTTTTATACTTTTCACATGTTTAGACATATGGTGCACTTACAGTAAAAGCAGTTACCTACTTCTACTCACCATGATTATCATGGCCTGTACCACGTGTACTAGGAATAAGCAAAAAAAAAAAAAAACTTAAGGAAGTTGTACTTTTTAGCATGTATATCTGGGATTCAGACAATAACTCTGAAAGATATTACAGTGACCTTTATTTAAGACACACAAGATAACCAAGTGTAAACAACCTCTGTCTCCTTAAAAAAAAAAAAAGACGACCGGCGACATCAAAGACTTTCCTTAATTTTTGTCTAAGAGTTACCTTTATTGAAGAGACTCGAGATAACCAAGTGTAAACAACCTCTGTCTTCTTTAAAAAAAAAAAAAAAAAAAATAGACGACAGGCGACATCAAAGACTTTTTCCACTTCCTTAAGTATTGTTTATGAGTGAACTCATATATTTAATAACAGGAGGAAATCATTTCTTTTTTTTTTATGATTGATAGTTCACCCTTACAACAAAAAGAGTTTTGATACAAGGATGGTGAACAGTACCATACTAAAGCACAAGGAGACAGACAGTATTCTCACCAGTGGTGGCGATACAGTCGAAGCCGACGAAGCAGTAGAAGCAGGTGGCAGCACCTTCCATCATCCCTGTGATACCAAATGGGAAGAATCCACCTAACTGGCCTGCTGGGACCTGGAACAACAGCAGACTTTTGGATGACAGATTCACAAAGGCATTGAACATGGCAGAGTACAGAAGTTCTAACCTTTGTTTGCTCCTGAGGAGGACAAAAGATTTTTGTCGAAATGTCGAGGTAATAAAAAGATTTACTGGCCGAAGTATCTTTATTTTCCAGAAAGAGTACAGAAGGTTGGGGTTGGCACAACCTTTTCTATGTTGTTGTTGTCGTGTCCAATGAACAGATGTCTCCACACATCTCTATCACAGCAATGTCCACTATCTTGGGTGTGTAAAGCTGCTGCTCTGGGTCCATGTCAAAACTTCTTCTATATTAGGAACATAAGTAGCAAGACTACATCCGTGGGGTCGGTGGAAGGATGGTCTAAACCGTTGGTATTCGACCACTATGACTCGGGTTCGATTCCTGCATTGGGCACTTTTTTCTGATAAAAAAAAAATGCTCTAATGGTCCCCGATTCTTGCAAAAGTCCAACCCTACCAACAAGTGCAAGTAACCAAACAGGACTCTTTCACATTTATAAGTGCAAAGTCGAGCTGCTTTTAACATGAGTAGACATCTGGTGTACTTACAGTAAAAGCAGTCAGCTTCTTCTACCCACCATGATTATCATGGCCTGTACCACGTCTACTAGGGATAAGTAAAAAAAAAGACTATATCCAAATGAATAAATGATACACATTGTTTCAGTAACAGTGTTGTTACCATCTCTAGACACAAAAGTGTACCCACAGTCTGAGAGTATCCTACATACAACCTACCTCACTAGTCCCCAGGCTCCAGTTTCTACCTCTCTAGTCCCCAGGCTCCAGTTCCTACCTCACTAGTCCCCAGGCTCCAGTTTCTACCTCTCTAGTCCCCAGGCTCCAGTTCCTACCTCACTAGTCCCCAGGCTCCAGTTCCTACCTCACTAGTCCCCAGGCTCCAGTTCCTACCTCACTAGTCCCCAGTTCCTACCTCACTAGTCCCCAGGCTCCAGTTTCTACCTCTCTAGTCCCCAGGCTCCAGTTCCTACCTCACTAGTCCCCAGGCTCCAGTTCCTACCTCACTAGTCCCCAGGCTCCAGTTCCTACCTCACTAGTCCCCAGGTTCCAGTTCCTATCTCACTAGTCCCCAGGCTCCAGTTCCTACCTCTCTAGTCCCCAGGCTCCAGTTCCTACCTCTCTAGTCCCCAGGCTCCAGTTCCTACCTCCCTAGTCCCCAGGCTCCAGTTCCTACCTCTCTAGTCCCCAGGCTCCAGTTCCTACCTTCCTAGTCCCCAGGCTCCAGTTCCTACCTCTCTAGTCCCCAGGCTCCAGTTTCTACCTCTCTAGTCCCCAGGCTCCAGTTCCTACCTCCCTAGTCCCCAGGCTCCAGTTCCTACCTCCCTAGTCCCCAGGCTCCAGTTCCTACCTCACTAGTCCCCAGGCTCCAGTTCCTACCTCCCTAGTCCCCAGGCTCCAGTTCCTACCTCCCTAGTCCCCAGGCTCCAGTTCCTATCTCACTAGTCCCCAGGCTCCAGTTCCTACTTCCCTAGTCCCCAGGCTCCAGTTCCTACCTCTCTAGTCCCCAGGTTCCAGTTCCTATCTCACTAGTCCCCAGTTCCTACCTCTCTAGTCCCCAGGCTCCAGTTCCTACCTCTCTAGTCCCCAGGCTCCAGTTCCTACCTCTCTAGTCCCCAGGCTCCAGTTCCTACCTCACTAGTCCCCAGGCTCCAGTTCCTACCTCACTAGTCCCCAGGCTCCAGTTCCTACCTCTCTAGTCCCCAGGCTCCAGTTCCTACCTCTCTAGTCCCCAGGCTCCAGTTCCTACCTCACTAGTCCCCAGGCTCCAGTTCCTACCTCACTAGTCCCCAGGCTCCAGTTCCTACCTCACTAGTCCCCAGGCTCCAGTTCCTACCTCTCTAGTCCCCAGGCTCCAGTTCCTACCTCTCTAGTCCCCAGGCTCCAGTTCCTACCTCACTATTCCCCAGGCTCCAGTTCCTACCTCACTAGTCCCCAGGCTCCAGTTCCTACCTCACTAGTCCCCAGGCTCCAGTTCCTACCTCTCTAGTCCCCAGGCTCCAGTTCCTACCTCACTAGTCCCCAGGCTCCAGTTCCTACCTCTCTAGTCCCCAGGCTCCAGTTCCTACCTCTCTAGTCCCCAGGCTCCAGTTCCTACCTCCCTAGTCCCCAGGCTCCAGTTCCTACCTCACTAGTCCCCAGGCTCCAGTTCCTACCTCACTAGTCCCCAGGCTCCAGTTCCTACCTCACTAGTCCCCAGGTTCCAGTTCCTACCTCCCTAGTCCCCAGGTTCCAGTTCCTACCTCACTAGTCCCCAGGCTCCAGTTCCTACCTCCCTAGTCCCCAGGCTCCAGTTCCTACCTCCCTAGTCCCCAGGCTCCAGTTCCTACCTCTCTAGTCCCCAGGCTCCAGTTCCTACCTCTCTAGTCCCCAGGTTCCAGTTCCTACCTCACTAGTCCCCAGACTCCAGTTCCTACCTCCCTAGTCCCCAGGCTCCAGTTCCTACCTCTCTAGTCCCCAGGCTCCAGTTCCTACCTCTCTAGTCCCCAGGCTCCAGTTCCTACCTCTCTAGTCCCCAGGCTCCAGTTCCTACCTCTCTAGTCCCCAGGCTCCAGTTCCTACCTCTCTAGTCCCCAGGCTCCAGTTCCTACCTCTCTAGTCCCCAGGTTCCAGTTCCTACCTCACTAGTCCCCAGGTTCCAGTTCCTACCTCCCTAGTCCCCAGGCTCCAGTTCCTACCTCACTAGTCTCCAGGCTCCAGTTCCTACCTCACTAGTCCCCAGTTCCTACCTCACTAGTCCCCAGGCTCCAGTTCCTACCTCACTAGTCCCCAGTTCCTACCTCACTAGTCCCCAGTTCCTACCTCACTAGTCCCCAGGCTCCAGTTCCTACCTCACTAGTCCCCAGGCTCCAGTTCCTACCTCACTAGTCCCCAGTTCCTACCTCACTAGTCCCCAGGCTCCAGTTCCTACCTCACTAGTCCCCAGGCTCCAGTTCCTACCTCACTAGTCCCCAGTTCCTACCTCACTAGTCCCCAGTTCCTACCTCACTAGTCCCCAGTTCCTACCTCACTAGTCCCCAGTTCCTACCTCACTAGTCCCCAGGCTCCAGTTCCTACCTCACTAGTCCCCAGGCTCCAGTTCCTACCTCACTAGTCCCCAGTTCCTACCTCACTAGTCCCCAGGCTCCAGTTCCTACCTCACTAGTCCCCAGGCTCCAGTTCCTACCTCACTAGTCCCCAGGCTCCAGTTCCTACCTCACTAGTCCCCAGGCTCCAGTTCCTACCTCACTAGTCCCCAGGCTCCAGTTCCTACCTCACTAGTCCCCAGGCTCCAGTTCCTACCTCACTAGTCTCCAGGCTCCAGTTCCTACCTCACTAGTCCCCAGGTTCCAGTTCCTACCTCTCTAGTCCCCAGGCTCCAGTTCCTACCTCCCTAGTCCCCAGGCTCCAGTTCCTACCTCACTAGTCTCCAGGCTCCAGTTGTGGAAGTCCACCTTGAAGGCCCCACAGATGATAATGTAGAGGACCACAAAGAGATTGAGGAAGGTGAGGATGTTGTTGAGCCGGGTGGAATTCTTCACCCCAAAAGCCATCAACACTGTGAGCAGCAGGGTGATGGCCAGAGACAGGAAGTCTGGGAAGGAAGACATGTTGGACACGTGGATCGGCATTGTTTTGTTCAGGAACCTCTCCATCGTGTGGTTGAAGAGGGAATCTATGTACGTACTGTAACCTCGAGCCACCGACGCTGTACCTGCAGCCATATTGGAATGTCATAAATAGACATTTTTGATTATAGAGATAGAATCACAAGATAGCTGTTAAAACTTGTCGAAATTAAGCTAGGGGACTTTAAAATATATACAGCAGAACCTCCATAAGAGGAAGCTCACACTAGAGGACACCACTCTATAAAAGACAGTTTACATCACCAATACAGTAGAACCTCCATGAGAGGACACTCACACTAGAGGACACCACTCTATAAAAGACAGTTTACATCACCAATACAGTAGAACCTCCATGAGAGGACACTCACACTAGAGGACACCACTCTATAAAAGACAGTTTACATCACCAATACAGTAGAACCTCCATAAGAGGAAACTCACACTAGAGGACACCACTCTATAAAAGACAGTTTACATCACCAATACAGTAGAACCTCCATGAGAGGACACTCACACTAGAGGACACCACTCTATAAAAGACAGTTTACATCACCAATACAGTAGAACCTCCATGAGAGGACACTCACACTAGAGGACACCACTCTATAAAAGACAGTTTACATCACCAATACAGTAGAACCTCCATGAGAGGACACTCACACTAGAGGACACCACTCTATAAAAGACAGTTTTCATTTGCAAAATTACCATTTTTACTCTATAGAAACATTCCGGTAATAGGAAACTTCTCCCTAAAGGACACTTTGGCTCTGCAATTAGGTGTTGTCCATTTCAGAGAGAGATTGAGATTGATTTATTACAAAGTCCATATAAGATTATATAAGGTTAAATACAGAATAAATATGAATAAATATGATTATACAATTGATAAATATACGAATAAATAGATATAAATAATTGATATATAAATATACATCATTCTTCATCTCTGTCACGGTTTGCTTTTTTTTTGGAATGGCGCCCTCCTATTGGTTGGCTACGATCACGCCACCTTTGCCTCCCCCCCCCCCCCACTCGCTTATTTTTGGAATGGCGCTCTCCTATTGGTTCGCTACGATGGCGCCGCCAATGCGCGAGACACTTCTGTCACCGTTTGCTTTTGGTTCAGTGGTAGAATGCTCGCCTGCCACGCGGGCGCCCCGGGTTCGATTCCCGGCCGATGCATTTTTTTTTTTTTACAATTTTTAAAACTCATTTATATATTATAGTGGCGGGCGCCCCGGGTTCAATTCCCGGCCAATGCATTTTTTTTTTTACAATTTTTAAAACTCATTTATATATTATACAAGAATGACATCCACGGCGCCAATTTATAATTGTAACGAATAGTATTTTAATAAAAGCATTTAATCGGGTAAACCCCGGGCGTTGCCCGGGTCATTCAGCTAGTATATATATAAAAATAATAGAAAAAAAATAAAAGATAAGTGGGTCAGGTGTTGATATTAAAAATAAAGAAGGCATCTCCTGACCACGAGCACATGTGCTTTTTAGATGGCAGAGCGCCATCTAGTGGAGCAAAAATAAACTAAACGTTTATTTAGCTTGCTCCGTGATATTTGGCCAACCCAATTTCTTGACAAATCAAGAAAAGCCATCCACGAACGCGTTTTGCGCTGTTGGCGCTCGTGGAGTAGGCTGTAACCACTGCGACAAAAACGATTTTTGGTCCCAATGGCTTCTTGAGAAATCAAGAAATGGGTATTTAAGGCCAAATTTTTAATACATATCAAAGGTCTTCATTGATGGTGCCCATCACGGGAAAGACTCCGCCACCGGTGGACAGAGAGAGAGAGGGAGGTTTTACTGTATGTAAATATATTTTTATAACTTTTTTTAACTATTATTGTTTAAAAAATAGTACAAATGTGATATTGTACTGGGATAAGGTTCATAAATTATGAAAAAGGCATCTCCTTATCGTGCAACTGAAATGGCGCTAGCCATCAGCAACTTTCAGTTACACGATAAGGAGATGCCTTTTCCATAATTTATTATTGTTTAGTTCAGAAACAATATAACCACATCAACCAATAATTTATTTAACTCTAGATATTTCAGTGACTCTCTGTTCACTCTCCTCAGGTAAATTCCAATGTTTAGTGTACATAGCTTCTTAGCAAAGGTGTAAGGAAGTCTAACAGTCTAATACAGTCGAACTTGGATAATTCGAACCCCAAGGGACCATAAAAAAATTCGAATTATCCAAAAATTCGAATTAAAGATGTTAAATTATTTATATAGGAAATTCTAGGGACCAAGATAAATATTCGAATTAAAGAGGTTTTCGAATTAAAGAAGTTCGAATTATCCAAGTTCTACTGTACATCCACCAGACATCAGTTATCTATACTATTGGTATGGACACAGAAAGTTGAAGGAACATCAACCAGGTCTCTATAGATTTGTAGAATTCTATATACAGTTACGAGCGTCTTCCCTAATCAGTCGTCTCTCTCTGTCACCGTTTGCTTTTTTTTTGGAATGTCGCCCTCCTATTGGTTGGCTACGGTCACGCCACCTTTGCCCCCCCCCCCATCATGCCTCCCCCACTCGCTCTTTCGTTTTTGTAACTATTGTGTTGGAGCGGGTCACTCCTTAGAATAAATGCATATATTAGTTAATAACTAAATGGAATTCTCTCTTTCTTTTTCCCAGTAAGAGACGCCTACGGAAGCCAACAGTACATAGACAGATAAAGCACATAGGCTATAGTTATTAACTAATATATGCATTTATTTAAGGCGCCAATTTATAATTGTAACAAATAGTATTTGAATCAAAACATTCTATCGGGTAAAACACGGGCGTTGCCCGGGTCATTCGGCTAGTTGTATATAAACACAAGGTAATAAGACCAAACCCAAATAAATAGTGTATAACGTTTCGATAACAGCGTTGTTACCATCTTCAGACAAATTACTTTGACTACAGTATGTTAACTTTCTAGAAGATGTATCCCTCTAGCTATAAAAATTATCAGAACTTATTAAAAAAAAAAAAGAAGTTTATTTTCCTTCTTTAAAAATATTTACATAGAAGCAATTTAACAAAACAAATTTAATCTCAAAATTAAACAAAACTGATTTACATATATCTCTCCACAGAATGTATTTACTCTAGTCTCTAGTCAAAACCCAATAAATAAATATATGTCATAAAAGAGACGTGTATTCTAATTACTCTAGTTTAGTTACTCTAGTTACGTTACCAATCAATTCATGCAGTCGTGGATGGTAAAAATGAATGATAACTTTTGTCCCAAAAAATATTTATTATTTTGATTATTTTTTAAAGCAGTTTTTGCATACCTACAACTAACAATGTTATTATCTATTTACAAAATAAAAATAATATTAGGTTATATTCCTTTTGTTAAGGATTCCTTTTCATTTTAAAATTTAACTCTGTGATTATAGAATTCTAATTATTTTATGAATAATAAAAATCATATTTTTATTATGTCATATATATACACAATTTAATTATTTTTATACGTCTGCGTAACTCTAAGTCCATTTACATCACAGTACAGTTTTATAATACAATATAATGCGGCTTATGATTGTAGAACGACATTTGAAAATTATCCCGCATGTGTTTCTTTTAAACGAATAATCTAAATTTATTTCAAGGAGAAATAACGATTATTTCTAACCTTAGGAATGAAGTATGAAAGGATGAATTGTGAAGAGTAATGATAAACGGAAAAATAAAAGTGTCCAGGGATGGGAATCGAACCCACAGTGTTCCGCTTTTTCCGTTTATCATTACTCTTCACAATTCATCCTTTCATACCTCATCTCTAAGGTTAGAAATAGTCGTTATTTCTCCTTAAAAATAAATTTCGATTTTTCATTTGAAAGAAACACATGCGGGATAATTTTCAAATGTTGTTCTACAATCATAAGCCACATTATATTGTATTATAAAAGTACTGTAGTCAAAAATAATTTGTCTGAAAATGATAACACCTCTGTTACCGAAACGTCACACACTAATTATTTATTTAGATATGATCTTATTACCTTGTGTTTATAATCTATAATCAAAATTGTGCCTTATAATTGCATATAGAGTTTTACTATTTTACATATACTTCGCCTTTGCCGGTCCCAAGCCCGGATGAAAAAGGAGGAGGGAGACCAGTAACAAGCTCACTAAAAAACCTGGGCTCAGCTGGCCTGGCTGATAGTACCCTGTAAGGGCTCCAGGGATACAGGATGAGCAGAGTTTATACTCCATGTTAGGAGTGGCTGTACATGTTGTCTGTTCCTCATGTCAGAGGCGGCCATTTCATATTGGAGCTAAGTCGGCCTGCCACTGAGTAGTGCTCCCAGTCTTAATGACAAAGGCAGATGCATTCTACTTCACCCAGTCATGATGGTTGTCAAACAGACACCATCAAGGGTCACAACTTGACACCCTAATATGATTAAGTGGAGATAAGAAAGAAGAAGACATATAGCTTCAAAATAAATGTGATGATCTAGTCTCGTCAAAATTTACAGGGAGCCGGCCATGTTCAGTATGTATAAGTAACCAAACTGGGCACTGCCACGTGAAAGTCTTAATGTTTGTACATGTGTAAAAATGGGGCATAGTTTCAGTATAAAGGGAAACACACCCTGCCCATCGTGTTTCTAATGGTGTTTACGATATGGCACAATTTGAATTATAGATTATAAACACAAGGTAATAAGACCAAATCCAAATAAATAAATAGTGTGTGACGTTTTGGTAACAGCCTTGTGTTACATTAGTAAAAGTAGCATACATTCAGTACTTTTGTCTGAAGATGGTAACAACGCTGTTACCGAAACGTCAAACACTATTTATTTATTTGGATTTGTCTTATTATCTTGTGTTTATAATGGTGTATACATATGGCAATAGGAGTAATAGCAACCATATACAATATACATATGCAAATTGAACTAAACAAAAGAGTAACCTCCATCCACCAATGAAAACTTACCAATGACATACTCCATGACTAGGTTCCAGCCAATTACAAATGCCATAAGCTCCCCCACGGTAACATAGCTATAAACATAGGCGGATCCTGCGCGAGGTACGCGAGCTCCAAATTCAGCGTAGCAAAGTCCTACAACAGTACACACCATCATCATTAATACATACATGAACATGTTACATACAGTAGAACAACCTCCATGTGTGGACACTCTCGCTAGAAGACACCTCTCTACAAAGGACATTGATAATGCACAATTTGGATTATAGATTATAAACACAAGACCAAACCCAAATAAATAAATAGTGTGTGACGTTACAGCGTTGTTACCATCTTTAGAGAAAAGTACTGAATGAGAAATTTTACCACAGCATGGTTTAAATAGTTACTGTTTTACACACTCGATAACAGTAACTATTTAAACCATGCTGTGGTAAAATTTCTCATTCAATACTTTTGTCTGAAAATGGTAACAACGCTGTTACCGAAACGTCACACACTATTTATTTATTTGGATTTGGTCTTATTACCTTGTGTTTATACAAAGAACAGTTTTCATCACCAATACAGTAGAACCTCCATGAGGGGACACTCTCACTAGAAAAGACACCTCTCTACAAAGAAAAGTATTCATTACCAAAAAATTACCATTATCACTAATTAGAAACACTCTCACCAGGAAGAGGACAGGTCTCCCTAGAGGATACTTTGGCTATGCAAATAGGTTTTAAAGAAGTTCCATTGTATTGTCAAGTTCATTTTTCTCAAAAAAAAAAAAAATCTCACAATACTTTTACATCACTTTTGATAAGGCACAATTTGGATTATAGATTATAAACACAAGGTAATAAGACCAAATCTCCAATGATAAAGCACAATTTGGATTATAGATTATAAACACAAGGTAATAAGACCAAATCAATGATTCTTGATAACAGGAACTATTTAAAAACATGCTGTGGTTAAATTTCTCATTCAGTACTTTTGTCTGAAGATGGTAACAACGCTGTTACCGAAACGTCACACACTATTTATTTATTTGGATTTGGTCTTATTACCTTGTGTTTACATCACTTTTATTCATTAGTTCCATATTGGATGATTTTTTCACTTCGATTGTTTTCCTGTTCCAGCTTTTTATTGACAATAAGATTTTCTATTGTATTATGCATTTTTTGGTGGTCTTTAAAAGGAGACTCTACTGTATTTAATCTTTTTTGACTTTAAAAAGTCAATCATTGAGCCTTTTTGTGCTTGAAAGCTTGTTAATTTTTTTTTTAGAATTTTTAATAAATGCAACACATGTTGTTTCTTATCCCCTTGTTTCGTTGATCATGGCACAATTTGGTAAAAGTCTGACTGTAATTTGAGGCCATTTCTAACATGGAAGAGGACATCTTTTCTGTTGACTCTAACATGAGTACAGATGCAGTTCCTCTGTATCCCTGGAGAGGGACCCTTGCTGAGGTCTATCAACTGGGTCAGTTGAACTCGGACATATTATTGACTGTATTGACATATCCATTGATGAGCTCTACTCATCCCGAGCAGACACCATCAACAAGCTTTACAAGCTTGACACCCTAATATGATTGTGTGGAGATAAGAAAGAAGAATAAGGGAGTTAAACTCAGGATTTTTAAAGAGATCTTTCTCCTCTTCTAACAATACTGCTGTTGGTCCGTGACTGCTGTCAAGAGTTAGTCTGGTTGTTTCACAGCTGGCCTTCATATCTGAAGGTTGTTTCCCTATCCGCCACCTGGGGACGTGCCTTGTACCAGTCAGCAATGTGTAGCTAGTCCATGTATGAGTGGTTGTCTCATCTCAAGCCATTGAAGATGGAAAATAATAACAAAATCTACCCCACTTGCCCAAAATGTAGTTTGGTACCTGCAGCTCCAGAACACATTTTGGCTTGCATTAGATGTACTAAACAGGACCTTTGGGAGAGGCTGCTGCTCATCATAAAACAGCTTGAGGAGCATGAATTCGTGTAATCTTTACATAAGGGGGAAAGAAACAACAACAACAATGTGTGGTTGTTAAATAAACAAACACCAACAGTTACCTGCGAAGAGAGATACCACGGCAGCGATGAGGAAGGAGATAATGACGGAAGGACCAGACTTCTCTATGGCTACCTGCCCCGCAATGACGTAGATACCCAGTCCCAGGGTACTCCCGATACCTGCCAACATCACCACACTTGTCATGTTTCCTTCATTTCTACATAGTCAGTGGTCTACCACTCAGTAGTGCTCTCAGCCTTAATGAGAGACATTCTACTTCACCCAGTCATGATGGTTGCCAAAAACACCATCAACAAGCTCTACAAGCTTGATACCCTAATATGATTGAGTGGAGATAAGAAAGAAGAAGATACATTTCTAGAACAGAACAGTTCTTCATAAATAGACTCCAATGGACCTAAGAAGTTATTCTTCCTATGAGCTGAAGAATTCCAAAGTGAATATCAATGTTAATGCTATCACTTGAAGATTCTATTTTAAAGAATTCAGGATCTGAAGCTCTCCTCTACTTCTAGAAGTTGAGAAAACACAGCATTAAAAGGGTGAGTTATTTTTCTCACATCTATTTTCTTAAATTCTGTAAAATGCATCAAGTAATTCCTAATGCATTTCTCATAACTAATAGATGGAATTTCCCAAAATCTGATTCAAAATTGAAAAGATTATCACTTGATCTTATAAATGGAGAGTTCTTCATAATATTAAAATTCTATTAAAAAAGAAATGTCCCTCACATCAAAATGGACACAAAAACTAAGTACAGTTAAACCTGTCTATAGCGCCCCCTTTTGGGACTCACCAAATTAGGGTCCTATAGACTGGTCACTTTTAATGTACATCACATCGTACTACATACATACATGTATTTAAAATCGGACACTATAGAGAGGGAGGTGCTATTTAGAGGGAGACGCTATAGACAGGTTTAACTATACCATAAATTGACAATCTCCACAAACTAACAGACTCAGGTCAGGGACAAAGCCACAACACCAGCTTTGACAAATTAAGAAACGCTCTCCTGGAGACCATGGTTTCAGACTAATTGTCTTTATCATCCAGGGTGGACTTTGACGCTGTTACCAAAACATCCCAAACATTTCAATAATTATCAAAAGTATGAAATCATGGAGCGAAGAAAAATTTTATTGTTAGGTGTTTTTTATTATTCAGCTGAGCTATCAATTATTTTTACTCCTGTAGGAAGGGGGTCGGTGGAAGGATAGTCTAAACCAGGGGTGGCGAACCTTTTTATATTAGAAGGCCAATTTTCATTTTACCATTTTTGAGAAGGCCGCATATTTATATATATATATATATATATAAATATTATATATATTATATAATATATGACATTCGTATTAGATATTTTCAATAAAATAATGAAAGTAATTGAAAACTGCGAAACAAAAATTATAGTTTTGAATTTAAGAAAAGGCCACAACTTGGGCAAGAAAAGGCCACATGCGGCACGTTCGCCACCTCTGGTCTAAACCATTGGTTTTTGACTGCTATGACCCGGGTTCGATTCCCGCATTAGGCACTTTTTTCTGATAAAAAAAAAAAAAAATGCTCCAATGGCCCCTGATTCTTGCAAAAGTCCAACCCCACCAGCGAGTGCAGGTAACCAAACGGGGCTCTGACACATTTGTAAGTACAAAGTCGAACTGCTTTTCACATGTGTAGTCATGTGGTGCACTTACAGTAAAAGCAGTCGCCAACTTCTACCCACCATGATTATCATGGCCTGTACTACGTGTACTAGGGATAAGCAAAAAATAACTCCTGTAGGAGGGCAGAAATGCTTAAAAATCTTGTCTAAATAAAAAACCTTAAAAGAAACTCTTTGCCTCACGATTTTGTATTTTGATACCATGATTGATGATAGACTGTTCTCTGGGTGATTATTCTACTTATTCCAATAATGATAGATTTGTTCTTGTTATAGTAGAAAATCTATCTACAAAAGATAGTTTCCATAATCAAAATTACCTTTTTTTAGTATTTAACAACTCTCCGGTAAGAGAACACCTCTCCCTAAAGGACACTTTGGCTTTGCAACTAGGTGTTGTCCTTTACAGGGAGGTAGTTCTACTGTAGCAACTCTCCGGTAAGAGAACACCTCTCCCTAAAGGACACTTTGGCTTTGCAACTAGATGTTGTCCTTTACAGGGAGGTAGTTCTACTGTAGCAACTCTCCGGTAAGAGAACACCTCTCCCTAAAGGACACTTTGGCTTTGCAACTAGGTGTTGTCCTTTACAGGGAGGTAGTTCTACTGTAGCAACTCTCCGGTAAGAGAACACCTCTCCCTAAAGGACACTTTGGCTTTGCAACTAGATGTTGTCCTTTACAGGGAGGTAGTTCTACTGTAGCAACTCTCCGGTAAGAGAACACCTCTCCCTAAAGGACACTTTGGCTTTGCAACTAGGTGTTGTCCTTTACAGGGAGGTAGTTCTACTGTAGCAACTCTCCTGTAAGAGAACACCTCTCCCTAAAGGACACTTTGGCTTTGCAACTAGGTGTTGGCCTTTACAGGGAGGTAGTTCTACTGTATCTATTGCTTCAGGGTTATACTGTATCTATGTATATAAAGACAATGGCAACAAAATTAATAAGAAGAAGTCTAGATGTTGGTGGCTATGGTACCAAGGAATGTGAGGTCAACGGTGGAGAGGCATCTGTTGAGCTGTGTGTCCGTGGACTGGCCATCTACTTTCTTCTTGCGGACTAGGGCTCGTAGGAAGGAGGAATAGCAAGGCATAGGAGCCGTGGGGTCAGCTGGCATTGTAACGGCCCTGTATGCATAGGTTACATGAGCTGACTGCACAGATATCACAATTATAGCACAAGCACAAGGTTTATCATTGTCATTGACAACTCATTATTGGTACAGTAGTAAAACCTCCATGAGAGGACACTCCAACTAAAGAACACCTCTACAAAGCACAGTTTTTCATCACCAATACAGTAGAACAACCTTCATAAGAGGACACTCCCACTAGAGGACACCTCTCTACAAAGGATAGTTTTTCATCACCAATACAGTAGAACAACCTTGATAAGAGGACACTCCCACTAGAGGACACCTTTCTACAAAGGATAGTTTTTCATCACCAATACAGTAGAACAACCTTGATAAGAGGACACTCCCACTAGAGGACACCTTTCTACAAAGGATAGTTTTTCATCACCAATACAGTAGAACAACCTTGATAAGAGGACACTCCCACTAGAGGACACCTTTCTACAAAGGATAGTTTTTCATCACCAATACAGTAGAACAACCTTGATAAGAGGACACTCCCACTAGAGGACACCTTTCTACAAAGGATAGTTTTTCATCACCAATACAGTAGAACAACCTTGATAAGAGGACACCTTTCTACAAAGGATAGTTTTTCATCACCAATACAGTAGAACAACCTTGATAAGAGGACACTCCCACTAGAGGACACCTTTCTACAAAGGATAGTTTTTCATCACCAATACAGTAGAACAACCTCCATAAGAGGACACTCCCACTAGAGGATACCTTTCTACAAAGGCAGTTTTCCATCACCAATACAGTAGAACAACCTCCATAAGAGGACACTCCCACTAGAGGACACCTCTCTACAAAGGATAGTTTTTCATCACCAATACAGTAGAACAACCTTGATAAGAGGACACCTTTCTACAAAGGATAGTTTTTCATCACCAATACAGTAGAACAACCTTGATAAGAGGACACTCCCACTAGAGGACACCTTTCTACAAAGGATAGTTTTTCATCACCAATACAGTAGAACAACCTCCATAAGAGGACACTCCCACTAGAGGATACCTTTCTACAAAGGCAGTTTTCCATCACCAATACAGTAGAACAACCTCCATAAGAGGACACTCCCACTAGAGGACACCTCTCTACAAAGGATAGTTTTTCATCATCAATACAGTAGAACAACCTTGATAAGAGGACACCTTTCTACAAAGGCAGTTTTTCATCACCAATACAGTAGAACAACCTCCATAAGAGGACACTCCCACTAGAGGATACCTTTCTACAAAGGCAGTTTTCCATCACCAATACAGTAGAACAACCTCCATAAGAGGACACTCCCACTAGAGGACACCTCTCTACAAAGGATAGTTTTTCATCACCAATACAGTAGAACAACCTTGATAAGAGGACACCTTTCTACAAAGGCAGTTTTTCATCACCAATACAGTAGAACAACCTCCATAAGAGGACACTCCCACTAGAGGATACCTTTCTACAAAGGCAGTTTTCCATCACCAATACAGTAGAACAACCTCCATAAGAGGACACTCCCACTAGATGGGACAATCCCATTAATAGTGTGTGACATTTCGGTAACTACGTTGTTACCATCATCAAACAAAAAAAATAAAATGTCATATTTTCTTGTAGTTCTAATCTATACTCCAGAAAAATATGCTTTATCAAAAATACGTGGAAAAATAGGGAAGACAAAAACTTCAGGAAGAGACAACAATTTATTTCAGGGAAGGACAAACTATGAATTGTAAACAAAAGATAAGCCACGAGGGAAATTTACAGAGTCGCAAGATATAAACATAAAAATGACCATTGATGAGGCACAATTTGGATTGTAGATTATAAACACAAGGTAATAAGACCAAATCCAAGTCCTCTATTTATTTATTTGGATTTGGTCTTATTACCTTGTGTTTATAAAAATGACCACTCTGTTAATAATAAATAATAAAATTAATAAATATTTTGTTACAATATAAAAGGTATTTATTTTAAAGAAATAAGACGCACTCAAATTATTATACCAAAACAAAGAAATTGATATTTTTTTAATTCATAGTAGTAAAATACTTCATTTATAGAAAGGATAAGGCACAATTTGGATTATAGATTATCGTGTTCTACGAGCAAGAATGAACAAGAGACTTGAGAAGATCTATGACACTAGAAAACTCTGCCTTTATTATTATCTTGACCTATATATATATGTCGCGCTTCTCGCGGACATGCAAATATAACAACCTTTCATAAGAAACATAATGTAAAAATATATAAAACAAAATAATGCTATGCAAATATGTCGAGGTATGCGACATAGATTATACACACAAGGTAATAAGACCAAATCCAAATAAATAAATAGTCTGTGACGTTTCAGGTAACAGATGGTAATTGAAGATGGTAAACAACGCTGTTACCGAAATGTCACAAACTATTTATTTATTTGGATTTGGTCTTATTACCTTGTGTTCATTTATAGAAAATATTTTAAATTTACCACAAAATGAAATATTTGTAACCAAAAGAAATAGAGTTGTATCTAGGAGTCTGTCTGTTGACATTGGGTAAACCTACCAATCAGAGATGATAATGATTAATCATAATGACAGGCTATCTAAGAGTTTAATATTTACTTAACCTATTCAGATAGGGTTTGGACTATGGCATATCAAATGTTTAACTATGGGGGTTGGTGGAAGGATGGTCTAAACCTTTGGTTTACGACAGCTACTGCCCGGGTTTGATTTACGCATTGGCCACTTTTTTCTGATAAAAAAAAAATGCTCCAATGGCCCCCGATTCTTCCAAAAGTCCAACCCCACCAGCGAGTGCAAGTAACCAAACGAGGCTCTGGCACATTTGTAAGTGCAGAGTCGAACTGCTTTTTCACATGTGTAGACATGTGGTGCACTTACAGTAAAAGCAGTTGCCTACTTCTACCCACCATGATTATCATGGCCTGCACCAAGTGTACTAGAGATAAGCAAAAAAAAAAATGTTTAACTAGGTTAGAATCAATCCTAACATTTTAACTGATTGAGGTACTTATACAAATTTCCTGAAGCTAATCACGTATGCATTTCAGGCTTGATTAAATCAAGAATGGGTATTTGGCCAATTATGGAATAATTTTTAAAAATCAATGGATAGTTGATATTTATTGCAACAGATGGTGCAAGCCATCAGAAACCTCCAGTTGCACAATAAGGAAATGCCTTTTTCTTAATTTATCCATCTTATCTCAGTAAAATTTCACATTTGTGTTATTTTTTAACAATTTTTTTTTTTATGACTGTCCATCAGTTTGAGGCAAATAATGATGATAAATAAATAATAATCATATTTCTAAATTTAATTGCCATCTATCGTTAAAATGTTGTACAAATAAATTTACTGGAAATGTGTTTCTTTTAAATAATATCATCGAATATTATCTCTGTATTTATTATCTATGTAGAGATAATATTTGATGATATTATTTAAAAGAAACACATTTCCAGTAAACTTATTTGTACAAAATTTTAAATGATAATCATAATTTATAAAATCCTCTTTATTAAAGTAAAACTTTATTCATTATCCAAAATTGTTAAGTTATAATTAACTATAGATAAAACTGTCAGATAATTGAAACTTACCAAGTGTAAAAAAAAAAATCAAAATACTCTAGTGGAATACAATAGAACTACCTCTCTGTAAAGGACAACACCCAGTTACAGAGCCAAAGTGTTCTTTAGGGAGAGGTATCCTCTTACAAGAAAGTTGCTAATTGATAAAGATTGAAATTTTGTAAATGGAAACTGTCCTTTATAGAGAGGTGTCTTCTAGTGTGAGTGCCCTCTCATGGAGGTTCTACTGTATTGGTGATGTGAAACTGTCCTTTATAGAGAGGTGTCCTCTCATGGAGGTTCTATTGTATTGGTGATATAAACTGTCCTTTATAGAGAGGTGTCCTTTCATGGAGGTTGTTCTACTGTATAGGTGATGAAAACTGTCCTTTATAGAGAGGTGTCCTCTCATGGAGGTTCTATTGTATTGGTGATTTAAACTGTCCTTTATAGAGAGGTGTCCTCTCATGGAGGTTCTACTGTATAAATAGATTCTGGAGAGCTAACCAACTTTACTCGAATATGTAAAACAAGATCCTATATTTGTATTATCGTTGTAGAGAGGTAGTTCTATTAGTAGTACTGTAGCAGCAGACAAGACTCCTACCTCGGATCTACCCACCAGCCAGCCAGACAGAAAGATAGACAGAAACCTTGGCACGGAAAGTCTGCCAAGAGGGAAGATATCCGGGGTTGTTTGTTTCAGACAGAATCTTATCTGATGTTGTTTTTTCATCGTAGAAATAGGGTGTCAAAGGTTGCTTGATACTCTGAAGGAACTAACATACACACTCATGGAAACAAAGCTTAAGGAAGTTGTAGCATGTATATCGGGATTCAGACAATAACTCTGAAAGATATTACAGTGACCTTTATTGAAGACACGAGATAACCTGTATACACTCATGGACAAAACTTAAGGAAGTTGTACTTTTTAACATGTATATCGGGATTCAGACAATAACTCTGAAAGATATTACAGTGACCTTTATTGAAGATACATGAGATAACCAAGTGTGAACAACCTCTGTCTCCTATATATACACACTCATGGACAAAACTTAAGGAAGTTGTACCTTTTAACATGTATATCGGGATTCAGACAATAACTCTGAAAGATATTACAGTGACCTTTATTGAAGATACACGAGATGACCAAGTGTGAACAACCTCTGTCTCTTAAAAAAAAATAGACGACTGGCGATATCAAAGACTTTACATTTCTTTAAGTTTTATGAATGAGTGTACATGTAGTTACAGTCTATAATAATCACGAAGGACTGTACTACAAGGTAATATGTGACAATTTCACACACTATTAATTTATTTGAATTTGATCTTATTACCTTGTATTATATATTATAAACACAAGGTAATAAGACCAAATCCAAATAAATAAATAGTGGGTGACATTTCGGTAACAGCGTTGTTACCATCTTCAGACAAAAGTACTTTTTGTTGTACTTTTGGATTCAGTACGCTGTTACCGAAACGTCAAACATTATTACCTTGTAGTTCTAAACTATAATCCAAATTGTACCTTATCATGGAAGGGAGTAGTTGGTGACTGATTTTACTGTAAGTGCACCACATGTCTACACATATAGATAGTAGTTTGACTTTTACACTCAAGTATGCCAGAACCCCATTTGGTTACTTCCACTTACTGGTGGAGTTATATTTAGGTGAGAATCGGGGTTCTCTCTCTCTCTCATTGAAACAATTATTTCTTAAAAAAAAAAGTGTCCAATGCAGGGATTTGATCCTTGGTAGTGGCTATTGAAAGTTGAGAGTATATACCACTCCATCACCTCCAGTATATCAAGTACAGTAGAAAATCCCTTTAGCAGACACCTCTCCACAAAGGACAGTTTTCATTTGCAAAATTACCATTTTTACAATTTAGAAACTCTCTGGTAAGAGGACAACTCTCTCTAAAGGACACTTTAGCTCTGCAATTAGGTGTTGTCCTTTACAGGGAGGTAGTTCTACTGTACTTGGTATAGAATCCTTATATTTGGATTGTGCCATGTTTACCTTTGATCTAACACCTCAAATATATATAGTACTGTAAGAAAACAAAAAAGGCAATTACAGTAGAACCTCCATGAGAGAACACTCGCGCTAGCAGACACTTCTCCACAAATTACAGTTTTCATTTGCAAAATTACTATTTTTACAATTTAGCAACTCTCCGGTAAGAAGACACATCTCTCTAAAGGACACTTTAACTCTGCAATTAGATGTTGTCCTTTACAGAGAGGTAGTTCTACTGTATAAATCTCTCTTCTTTCTTATCTCCACTCAATCATATTAGGGTATCAAGCTTTGACAACCATCATGACTGGGTGAAGTAGAATGCGTCTGCCTTTGTCATTAAGACTGGGAGCACTACTCAGTGGCAGGCCGACTTAGTTCCAAAAGAAATGGCTGCCACTGACATGAGGAACAGACGCCATGTGCAGCCGCTCCTAACATGGAGTACAAATGCTGCTCATCCTGTATACTTGAATTAGGAGCCCTTACAAGGTACTATCAGCCAGGCCAGCTGAGCCCAGGTTTTTTAGCTAGCTTGTTACTGCTCCCTCTCCTCCTTTTTCATCCGGGCTTGGGACAGGCAAAGGTGGAGTTTACTGTATAAATAAAATGAATGATTGAAATTACCAAACCATTGTAATAAAAACAACATTGTAAGAACAATAAAAAAAGGTGATATGCAAATATGGGTAGTCATTTCATTAACCCAGCAGATTTATCACCGGTTGGCCTTGGTATCATTGTCTGCTGCAATATTCACGAATGTCTACATCAGACTTACAGACAACTTGCTTGTTGTACAGTCTAGTGGAGAATGGATATTGTCATTTTATACTCATGGACAAAACTTAAGGAACTGGAAAGTCTTTTGATGTTACCAGTAGTTGATTTGTTTTTAAAGGACAGAGTGACACATCGTGTGACACAAAAATTACTGATGGCTTTTGCCCCATCTGTTGCAAGAAATACCAAAATATTGTTGAATTTTAAAAAATATTTCTGAATATTGACCAAATCTACCTTCTCTTGATAAATCAAGAAAATAAAATAATAAAGTACATACATGTTCTATAGTAGTACAACCTCCATGATATATCACTCTTGCTACAGGACAACCTTTTAAATGATCTAATGTGAAATATTCCAATACAATAAAATAAGACCTAATACAAATAATTTAATAGTGTGTGACGTTTCAGTAACACCATTGTTAACATCTTCTGACAAAAGATAAGGCACAATTTGGATTATAGAATATAAACACAAAGTAATAAGACCAAATCCAAATAAATAAATAGTGTGTGACGTTTCAGTAACAGCGTTGAAGATGGTAACAACGCTGTTACCAAAACGTCACACACTATTTATTTATTTGGATTTGGTCTTATTACCTTGTGTTTATAATTATAATCCAAATTGTGCCCTATCAATGATCTAATGTGAAATATTCCAAAACAAGAAAATAAGACCTAATCCAAATAATTTAATAGTGTGTGATGTTTCAGTAACACCATTGTTACTGTCATCAGACAAAAGAATAAAATAATAGATTTGTCTGATGATGGTGACAATGCTGTTGCCGAAAGGTCACACACTATTAATTTATTTGGAATAGGTCTTATTTTCTTGTACTGGCAATGGTAGTTATCAAGTAGTGTCATCTCCAATTCTTTTATCTGATGATGGTGACAATGTTGTTACCGAAACATCACACACTATTAAATTATTTGGATTAGGTCTTATTTTCTTGTAGCTATAATCTATAATCCAAATTGTGCTTTATCACAAACGTGAAATATTCCAATTAAAAATATTTAAAAATAATAATAATAATAATAATTTCACAGAAGTCAGAATCCACTTACCCTACAGATTTCTGATTTGAATTTGAAGGTGAAGTCAAAATTGATTGTTTTTCTGTTTCCATAGACATTATTGAATTTTGCAAACTCCACTCTATGATATCTTTTAAATAAATTTTAAAAGATTTGACCGTGAATCTTATTCAGTAATAAGACTCAAAAACTATTAAGATCGAGTTTAAAAATTTTATTAACATTTAAGAATGATGGAGAAGAAAGGAATTCTGATTTTACCCTTAGCTCTCCAACTTGATTGTCACGTATCAAATCATTGTTTTTTTTTAAAGTACTATCCAATTGGGGATTGAGATAAACTCTCCACCAATCAGGTTACTTGACACCTGCGATAACAGTGATACCCAGTTAGTGTTTTTCTTCCACAGATTACTGATTGATTTTATTTTTAAAAAATCTCTGATTGTGATATTAAGTGTTGCCAATGGCTGCCATCTTCTATAAGAATAAATTGTCCGAGATCTACTCATCCCCAGCAGATACCATATAAACTCTTGAATTTTACAGGCATAATAACCTTTTTTAACCCTTAACTGGACGGGTGGATTTTTCTTACTTAACTGGACGGGTAGATTCAACCCACTTATGTAACTTTATGAAATAAGCGCTAAATAATGATTGAAATCAATATTCAAAAAAATATTTAATGAATACAAATGTTAATATACAGATTTTGACTTATAAAAATTCTGAATATAATCTATTTACAGTTTACACAAATTATTATGAAATGTTTTTGCAAATGCTTAGTTGACATACAGAGCAAAGGGTTTTTATTTTTTACTGCGTTTTTTGATGGTCATTTTTAGCACCTTTTTGGAGTATCAGATTGTTGTGGCATCGTCATTTCACTTGGTTTACTTGAGCCATCATTCTTCTTGAATTGTCATCTGTAATTCCAGCGGGAGAGAATTGAAATTACTGTGGCCAGGTGTTCATCAGTCAATGCTCTCCCAAGATCAACAATAAAATTATTCCATTCTTTTTTACACTTTTTATCAATCTGATTACTGATTCTCTCTTTTTTTTTTTTTGGAAACATAGGAGTCTAAAGTGGTTATTCAAGAGAAACCAAAATAGATGTTCATGATTCTCTATTAGGGTGCAGTTGAAATTGTGGTGAAATCTGAGGTTTGTTTTCTCTCATTGTTCCTAAATATGTAAGGCCACGCTCTTTCAACTTATCAACTAATTCTACTGAAGTGAACCAATTGTCTGCTGGAATATTTCTATTACTCTTCCAAAGTGGTCGACTAATCTCTAAAACCCATATATATTTTGGGTTGGCAGGGATAGTTCTCTGTGTTGACTTGATTGATAATTCCACTTATCCAAAGAAAGAAGTGTTATTTTATAAAAAGGAAGCTGAAAAATAGCGGAAGATAGTGACTCAAGTATGAGCCACGAGCTAACACCGACAGGAAAAAGTCTCACACTTCTGGACGGACTGGGCGGAATCTGCCCCCAAATGCAAATTTAACCCACCCCCAAAATTGATATTTATAAATGATGGATGGAAAATGTTTGTATCACTGTAAAATTAGAATACACCAAAGCTGGTAGCTCTAGGTAAACAAAAAATATATATTTTTCCTATATTAAGTTTATGCATGGGAAAAATCTACCCAATCCGTCCAGTTAAGGGTTAAATTATCCCTAGTACACGTGGTACAGGCCATGATAATAATGGTGGGTAGTTAGCAACTGCTTTTACTGTAAGTGCATCACATGTCTATATATATGAAAAGCAGTTCGACTTTGCACTTACAAATATGCAGAGCCCTGTTTGGTTACTTGCACTCGCTGGTGGGGTTGGGCTTTTTCAAGATTCAGGGGTCATTGAAGCATTTTTTTAATTAGAAAAAAGTTCCCAATGTGGGATTTGATCCCGGGTTGTAGCGGTAGAAAACCAATTGTTTAGACCATCCTTCCAACAACCCCCAGCATGATACCCTAATATTATGAAGCATCAGCGCGCTATCTGTTATCAAAATTTGAAACTATTATAGACGCGTATGATTCTTTTTTTTTAAATAAACAATTTACCTACCCTTACTGCAATGGAAAAATTAATGGGAGGGCCTGGCTCATCAGTGGTGAACCCTCCAAACGGTTTCCCCAGTTTAATCTACCATTACTGGCAAAACCATAAGGAGGGTTCACCACTGATGAGCCAGGCCCTCCCATTAATTTTTCCATTGCAGTAAGGGCAGTAGAATTGTTTATTTTTAAAAAAGAATCATACGCGTCTATAATAGTTTTGAATTTTGATACCCTAATATGATTGAGTAGATATAAGAAAGAAGAAGAATAAATAACAGTTACTTATTAATTCCAGTTCAAAAATAACTTTATTGGGTTCTGCTTATAAAAATCACAACCCATGTCATGATATTTGACAATGTAGAATATGTACAGGTTCAAGTTTAAAATAACTTTATTGAATGTGTGCCACACTCAAAAAGAGCAACCTAGATAATCGTGTGAAAAATATGGAATAATTAAAAATCAATGAATAGTTGATATTCCGATAGATGGCGCAAGACATCAGCAACTTTTAGTTGCACGATAAGGAGATGGCTTTTTCTTAATCTAGATATTCATATTTCAAATAACAAGGGTGGATATATACAATGGTTCATTTACAATTATATTACAATTAATGATAAGGCACAATTTGGATTATAGATTATAAACACAAGGTAATAAGACCAAATCCAAATAAATAAATAGTGTGTGACGTTTCGGTAACAGCTTTGTTACCATCATCAGACAAATTTGGTCTTATTACCTTATATTACAATTATGTTATGGTATCAATGTCTTTAGCTTCAGAATCAGGAGTCAACATCCCATCATTGGTATCTGAACCAAAAGCCTGGAGCTATTCTGGAATGTGGGATGAACTAACAGGCAGTAACCTGTATTTCCAGGCTCAAAACTGACAGCCATACAAGACTCTTCCAGGATGGTGTAAAGACACAATGTACCATCTACAAGACCAAAGAGGCCTCACCAGACCACTTCTTGGAATGTATGGGAGCCTCAAGACAGGACCTATATTCCAACCCTACCAAGATTGTGAATTTGATCTATGAATTTAGTCTCCATGACCTTGTATAATTATACAATGGGATAATAAAAATAATAATAATAAAAAAAAAGTTCAGAATCTGGGGAGCTTTGGGAATCTTGTTTTTGGAGAGGTTTTTCCTGACTTGCTTGATATTTGAAGTGAATTTCCTTGTTTCTCACTTTTCATCGTTCTGTCGTAGTTGAAATAGAAGTTGTTTCAGTCTTAAGTTTTTTTTTTTTTGGTATTGCATTTGAAGATGGGGGATTTTAAAATTTTTTGTAAAAGTTAAAAATTTGTTGTATTCATTGAGATATTTTCTATCTTGAGTTTATTTCTTAGTATTTGGTTTCTGACAAATAATGATGTACCAGTAATTTTTCTAATGATTCCATTTTCAAATGTTTCTAGTTATTTTAGATGGGTTTTAGATGTTGTAAAATGAAGATTGGATGGAACCATAGTCTCAGTATCAATGTGGAAATTGTCTAGAGGTACTTCACGCAGTCATGATGGCTGTCAAATACATTATTGACTGTATCCATTGATGAGCTCTACTCTTCCCCAGCAGACACCATCAACAAGCTTTACAAGCTTGATACCTTAATATGATTGAGTGGAGATAAGAAAGAAGAATACATTATTGACTGTATTGACTCATCCATTGATGAGCTCTACTCTTCCCCAGCAGACACCATCAACAAGCTCTACAAGCTTGATACCTTAATATGATTGAGTGGAGATAAGAAAGAAGAATACATTATTGACTGTATTAACTTATCCATTGATGAGCTCTACTCTTCCCCAGCGGACACCATCAACAAGCTATACAAGCTTGATACCCTAATATGATTGAGTGGAGATAAGAAAGAAGAATACATTATTGACTGTATTGACTCATCCATTGATGAGCTCTACTCTTCCCCAGCAGACACCATCAACAAGCTCTACAAGCTTGATACCCTAATATGATTGAGTGGAGATAAGAAAGAAGAGATAGTTTGTTCTGTTGACCTAGAAGTAGAGTTAATTTGTATTGTGTGGACTTTGCCAGATTTATTCTGTTGTCAATATGTGAAGTTCTTAAAATTAAAGATACTTTGGCCAGTAAATGTTTTTATTATTTCGATGTTTCGACAAAAAGTCTTTTGTCCTTGTCAGGAGCAAATAAAAATTAAAACAATTGGCGTTAAAAAAGATTCCGAAAAATTTGTTGGGTAACAACACAACCATTTAATCTTATTCTAAGAAATAATGGATAACTCTATTATTTACAAAAAAATTTATATACACTCATGTGGACAAAACTTAAGGAAGTTGTACCTTTTAGGATGTATATCGGGATTCAGACAATAACTCTGAAAGATATTACAGTGACCTTTATTGAAGACATACGAGATAACCAATAATACAGTCATGGACAAAACTTAAGGAAGTTGTACCTTTTAACATGTATATCGAGATTCAGACAATAACTCTGAAAGATATTACAGTGATCTTTATTGAAGACACACGAGATAACCATGTATAAACAAAATTGACTCTGTCTCCTTAAAAAAAAAATAGATGACTGGCAACATCAAAGACTTTTCACTTCCTTAAGTTTTGTTCTATGAGTGTATTTATCATCATCTAATTTTAAAATACATTTTTTTTACTTGAGGTGTTTAAATGTTTAAATAAAAATTTGTTTGAAATTAAAAAATATTATTTATTTATAAATCCTGGAACAACACATACAAATATTGCTAACTACTCCAATAAATAATTTATTATAAAAAGTGTTAGAAAAATATATTTATAAACATTTATGAAAGTGATATTTAGTCCTTTTAGCACTCTGTGTAATTTCACAATATACACCTATCCCCCGATTTACACAGTAGATACGTTCCTGAGAAAAATGTGTAAATCGGGCGATAGGTGTACACAGAAATAAAAATAAAATGCATTGACAGGTTAAAATATGTAGTCAGCACATAAGCTCGGGATTCCTCGTGAGATGTGTACACGACGCATGTGTTCAATCACAGTAGCATTTAGTATAGTGCGATAAAAACAAAAAAAAAAAACTTATTTGGAAAACCGTGTAAAAGCGAAAACGTGTAAAACAAGTACCGTGTAAATCGGGGGATAGGTGTATAGGTTTTTAACTTTTAATTAGACAATTTTAAAACAGTTTTACTGCAATAAATAAAGCTACAGGCTAACACTAGAGATGACCCACCTGACATTCTTTTGATTCAAGAACCATATGTTTTACATAAACTACTAAATTCCATTGGAACGCTTTTATTTAGTAATTAACTCTTTTTAGTATTGTTTTAACTGAATAATTCTCTAATATCTAGAATATTTTCATTATAAAATATTCCTTAAAACCTTTTTTTTTAATCTGTAAATTGCTTTTCTCGAATACACAAAATACTTTACAATATGATTTCATTTAACTAAATTTGCATACCAACCCTTTGTACATATATCAATTGTGTTGATATTTTTTTTATCTTTTCATCTAACTAACTTGCATACTAATTCTGTACATATTTAAAATATCTTTCTTTCTCTTCTTTAAAAATGTTGTTTATGTTTAAAGTGCAAGTGTCCCTAGGGGACATAGCGCTCTAAGTCGAAATAAAGAAATTTATATTTAGACATTTTTCATTTTTAATTTAGACATTTTTCATTTTAATTTAGAGACATTATATATTAAAATTGTCTAATTAAAAGTTAAAAGCCTATATATAAATCAATGTTTAAATAATTTATAACCCTAAAATTTAAATCTTTAAATAAATTAATTTTTAGAAAATTTACAGTTAATATATATTTATATTTGTAATGATAAGGTACAATTTTGACTGTAGATTATAAACATAAGGTAAATCCAAATTCGAAAGTATTTAAAATTAAATCCAAATTAATTTTTTTTTTCGATTTAATTAATCTGTTTTTGGTCTTATTATCTTATGTTTTTTTATTTTTTAAAACTATATATTCAATTAGCGAAAGATAATTTTGATTGTTTATTACAGAAGGTCTTTTTTTTTTTTTTTTTCTTCTTTTTCTTTTGATTAAATGGCATACTTCGCTTAAAAAACAAAGGGGGGCGAGTCACTCATTCGAGCGTAGTTTCGTTTGATATGATTGCAAAACGAATTGACATATGGTAACTAATAACGTCCTTACTATGCCCATATATATGTGATAAAAGACTTAAATTATGTCAAAATATTTACAAAATGTATACGCTTTTGTGATTTGAAAAAAAAAAAGTCTCTAATTAACAATTAAAAATTACCTACTTTATGGAGGTTCAAACAATTTTTAAATATGAAATATATTCAATTTCCGTAAACAAATATACATTAAAAATTAGTAAAAATTAAAAATGTATATATAAAAACTACGTATTTAAATTTGGCACATGACTATTGTTTACAAATTACAGCTGGGGCTACAGTGTTGCTTAATTGCAACTAAGCCCAAAATGTTGCCAAATTTTAAAAACCATTCATATTTCTTTTCTTTTTTTTTTTTTTTATAGTCCGAAACGTTAAAACTAACATTAGAGCAACCTTCACAAACTATTATATGTTTAAGTAAAAAATAATAATTCAATAGGATTTTTAATTCAATTTTTGATTTGTTTACTTTTATATTTTCTCCGACCTCTAATGATTATTTTTTAAAATTAATAATCTAATAAATATAATTTACAAATATATAGCATATTCAAAATTTCATTATAGAAGAGTTCCTTCTACTTCATTTTTATGTAAGTAGAAGGAACTCTTCTATAATATTAAATAGACGCAATTTTTTAATAATAAATGTATTTGTTTTTATTTTTAATCCACCCCTCTCTCTAATTCACATATAGATTGAAGTCATTATATAATTTGAAGCCTATGTATATAATTTTTTATAAACTAGAAACATATAATTTTGTAGAGTTACACTTGCTCCTTGAGGAATATTTTGAGCAATTTCAAGAATTTAAAAGACATTGTTAATACACACAGTCTTAAAATATTTATTCAAACTGGTATATCTATATATTCATTAGTTTATTATACAATATAATATACTGCGATCTGTGATTGTAAAAAGACACTTGAAGTTACACCTAATGAGTTTCTTTTAAACGAAAAATCAAAATTTTATTTCAAGGTGAAATAACGACCATTTCTAACCTTTTTGGATGAGGTATGAAAGGATGAATTATGAAGAGCAATGACGAACGGAAAAATAAAAGTGTCCAGGGATGGGAACCCTAGGATGGGAACACTTTTATTTTTCCGGTTCGTCATTGCTCTTCATAATTCACCCTTTCATACCTCATCCAAAAAGGTTAGAAATGGTCGATATTTCACCTTGAAATTAAATTTTGATTTTTCGTTTAAAAGAAACTCATGCGGTGTAACCTCAAGTGTCGTTTTACATTCATTAGTTTATTTTAGATTTGTTAATGAATTTTAATATATTACTATTACTATTATTATTATCATTATTATACAATCATAGAGGTAGATGTTACTTCCCAAGACAATATCCAAACTACTGGAGCTAACAAAGAAAATAAAATACCAGCTACAGACGAAGGAAATAGCTCATACCGAAAAAAGATTGCCTATAGTCTTAAGATGGGATGGAATAGTAGCAAAATATAACAAGCAATATAGGAAGGAAATAAATATAAGAAAAAGGGACTTCGCATATATTCAATCCTTGGTCCTAAAAAAGACTATGGAAATTATTTCAACAAAAAGAAGAATGAACCTCACGATGAGTTCCATAAAAATAAAGAAAAAGAAGCCATAGATAGATTGTTGAAACGATTTAGGGAGCTGGCGTGTGAAGACGAGGAAGGTGGAACATCTGACATGGAGCACAGGGATACGACGACCATAGAAGAGATCCAGGAGAATGACCTAAAGCAGATGACAGGAGATCTGACAGACAAGAATGGATCAAGACCAGGGGACCATTTAATCGAGGAGCCACAATGAGAATCCATAGAAAGACTGCTGGAGAGCTGCAGGACATCAAGGGACCATATCTGCGAGGGCCACAGCATTGACTAGGAGTCAAGATAGCAAATGTAAATATCTTTGTTTACTTTTACTTTTGTTATTTATTGAAGTTGTAAATAAAAATATGTAAATAGACTGACCATTCGTTACACTTCTTAGAGAAAAACTTGTAACCTTTTTGAAAAATAAAGTTATTTTTATTATCTATATATATAATTGCCTTATTCTGTCTGAAGCTCACGGATAGAATGCGCGCCCATTGGCTGTCGGCGAACACGTGTCCTCCCTGCCCCCCTCTAGACAACCCTGTTATCAGCTGTGTGATACATACACCTGTCTATAGCGGCCATTCTAGACAACCCTGTTATCAGCAGTGTGTTACATCCACCTGTCTATACAGACCACCCTGTCTACAGCGACCACTGACCACCCTGCCTATAGCGACCACTCTAGACAACCCTGTTATCAGCTGTGTGATACATCCACCTGTCTATACAGTCCACCCTGTCTATAGCGGTCACTTTAGGCAACCCTGTTATCAGCAGTGTGATACATACACCTGTCTATACAGACCACCCTGTCTATAGCGGCCACTCTAGACAACCCTGTTATCAGCTGTGTGATACATACACCTGTCTATACAGACCACCCTGTCTATAGCGACCATCCAAGACAACGTTTTTAAAATATATTCGCACTCGGGTAAAACCCGGGCGTTGCCCGGGCCATTCGTCTAGTTATATATAATTACTATATCCTTGAAGATAATCTTAATACAAAACTGGACTATAAAATTAAATAACTATTTATTATTATAATTACTATATCCTGATACTTTAGCGACTTACATTGGTTTCCTTTAATAGTTTTTCTATTTAGAAAAATAATTTTAGAAACTGGATTAAAATTCAATTACATAAATAAATATAATAATAAAATAATTTGGGATAAATTGCCCTTCAAAATAATTATTCTCAGGTTTTTAAAAGCAGATTTCAACGATTAAGGTATCTTTCAAAAGGGGTCAATCTGTAAATGTGGCATAACTTTTTACAGTTATAAATTCTGTGAAAAAATATTACAAATATGAAATTGTAGTGGGATAAAGTAAATAGACTAAGATAAAGGCATCTCCTTATCGTGAAATTGTAAGTTTCTGATGGCTTGCGCCATCTATCAGAATAAATATAAACTATTCGTTAATTTTTATTTATTCCAGAATTGACCAAACACCCATTCTTGATTAATCAAGAAAAACTAACCATGTACACGTTTCGGGCTGTTGGACCTCGTCAGTGTGGTGCAAGCTGTACCTTAACGACCAAAAAAAAAAACTGGTCATTCAGAGATCCTGAAAAATCATGAAACGGGTAGTTAAGGCCAGAATTGCGTTCAATTTTTACTATTTAGTCACTCTCTGGTAAGTGAACACTTCTCCCTAAAGGACACATTGGCTCTGCAATTAGATGTTGTCCTTTAAAGAGAGGTTCTACTGTATTCAAGTAGAATATTTCCATATTCTTTTTACACTTGGTAAGTTTTAATTGTCTGGCAGTTTTATCTATAATCAATTATACCTTAATCATTTTGGATAGTGTGTGTATGAATAAAGTTTTACTTTATTAATTAAAAATTATCATTTATATATCATCATTATTTGCCTCAAACTGATGGACAGACATGAAAAAAAAAAAGAATTGTGAAAATAGTACAAATGTGAAATTGTACTGGGATAAGGTAAATAAAATAATAAAAAGGCATCCCCTTATCGTTTTCAACTGAAAGTTGCTGATGGCCATTAACAAATTACTTTTTTTCTTAGTAATTATAGGTGTTTAAAAGCAATAAAGAGGTCACACACACAGAGCTTACGTATTTTTAACTTATATTCCCTGAGTACACATCATACCTCTGTGAGAGAGACATTGCACACAATCACAGATATCTTTTTTTAAAAGTTTAAGATAAGATCACGTGGATGAAAGATTACAATAAAATGGGAGAATGTCCTATTTCAACAGAAGATCTATTGTTGGGCCCTATCACAGATAACGACAGCAGAAGAGAAATCCGGAACTATTTGCCAACTCTTGTTTGTGATAAATGTTCTATTCATTTTTTACACACTATTCTTCACAATGAGTTGCATTTTTATTAGAAATTATAGATTTCTTGAAAAAATCACGTTTCGACAGGCTTATAAGAAAACACAGATCACAAACATCTCTAACTAATTTTTATTTATTTATTACTAAAGACACACACAACAACAACAATAAAAAACACATACAACACGCATATTTTTGTATATATATATTAATTAATTGTTACCACAGAGTGTGTGTGTAAGCTCACAGGTAAATAGGCGCTAACCGAAACAAAAAAAAAAGTTCCTTTGTTTAATATTAATTTCCATTTTATATTTTGTTTTCTCTCTTGTAAATCAATAAATATAATGTTTGATTAATATTTTTTTGGAATCAGTTTCATTAAAATTCTAAGCAAAGTCAACATATATCCTTTGTGAATATTTGCGTGTAAATGTTTAAGATATTTTATGTACATAGTTTCAAAATATATATATATTATAATTATACAAGAAATAAAGTATATTTACACATACATATTATAAAAAATGTTTAATATATTGTTAGAATTATAAGCACTATATATATTTATAAATTAATGGTATAATAAAGATTATTTTAAAATAAATACTATACTAATTAAATCTAGAATTTCAATTCATTATTATATTATATTCATAATTTAAGTATACGGTAGTTGAGATAGTCTGCAGAATTTGTTAAATTTTCTAATACTCTTAATCAAAGTGGGGAAGCCTTCCTTGCTGAAGATAAACATAGCATAGCATTTATCAAGAAAATGGGTTATCAATTATTTTATATTTTTATATCTGAAATTCAAAAATAAAAATCAGGTTAAAAGTTTCTTTTAATTTGAATTTGCAAGCTTTCGAGCAAATTTACTGTTCTTCAACGGGCTGATATTCTATGTACAATCACTAAATTACCTTTATATAGAGATAGTACATAGAGTATCAGCCCGTTGAAGAACAGTATACTTGCTCTCAAACTCCGCCTTTGCCGGTCCCAAGCCCGGATGAAAAAGGAGGAGGGGGAGCAGTAACAAGCTCTCTAAAAAACCTGGGCTCAGCTGGCCCGGCTGATAGTACCCTGTAAAGGCTCCTGATCCAGGGATACAGGATGAGCAGCGTTTGTACTCCATGTTAGGAGCGGCTGCACATGGTGTCTGTTCCTCATGTCAGAGGCGGCCATTTCTTTTGGAGCTAAGTCGGCCTGCCACTGAGTAGTGCTCCCAGTCTTAATGACAAAGGCAGACGCATTTTACCTTACCCAGTCATGATGGTTGTCATTTCAATCTCAAGCTTTACAAGCTTGATACCTTAGTGTGATTGAGTGGAGATAAAAAAGAAGAAGAAGAAGATACTTGCTCTAAAACTTGAAAATTCAAATTAAAAGAAACTTTTTACCTGATTTTTATTTTCCCTTTTTTTCAAATAATTTCTGAGTAACTATTGCTCACTTATTTATATATCTATTTGTTCATATATTTAACCCCTATTTAATCTTATTTATTCATATTTATTCAATTTTGTATTTAACCTTATATAACCATTATGAAAGATGTGATAAAGAAGTTTCAATCTCAACTCGCTCTTAGTCGTCAAATACCACAATAATTTAAACAAATAATAATAATAAATCAAAAAGGCATATCCTGACCATGATCACATGAGATTTTTAGATGGCAGAGCGCCATCTAGTGGAACAGAAATCAACTAAACATTGATTTAGCTTGTTCCCTGATATTTGGTCAACCCATTTTCTTGATAAATCAAGAAAAAAAACTATCTACGAACGCGTTTCGTGTTGTTAGCCTTCAAAAGCGTTGTGCAGGCTGTACCACGGCTGTTTGTACCTAGTTATGTAAATAACTTGCTAGGCTGCATTGTTTTATAATCAGGTTAATTTTTATTTCTTTCTTTTTATGTAAATATTGTTGCACCCAATTGCAGCTTTGCAGGGTCGTCGACCTTGGTTTCTTCCTTCTTGGTGTTATACACGTTTCCCGAGCGGGTTTCCATATTCAAAGCAAATAAATAAAAGTAAATAAAAATAAATTACCTTTCAACGTTATTGTGTTTATTAGTAAATTAACATAGGCCTTCCATAGAAAATACAGGGTATATTCCAAACCAATCCAATACAATAGTAGAGCGGTCTAGAGATTAATTTGGCGAAACCGCTGAGAGGGTTCACTACTGATGAGCCAAGCCGTCTCAATTAATAACTCATATCATTGCAGTAATGTCTGTAGGGATAATATTTGATGATATTTAAAAGAAGCGCATTGCCAGTAAATTTATATGTGTAAAACTTTAATTTTAGTTATTGTGTTTATTTATTCGTGGTCTTCCTCGTAGGCCATGATCCGCAGTCTTCGTCTAGCTCCTCTCTCGCTCCAATAACCAACCAAGATATATGTACAATAAATATTACAAAAGGAATGAAACTATAAAAAGGAATGATGATAATCTAAATATTCTGTTTTAAATAAATATTAAATATCATAGAATATTTTGAATAAATGTAAGGCGCATTAAAATTGATGCAACAATATGTATATGTATATAAAATGAGTGAAAGATTCAATAAAGGAGTCAGTCAGTTAGCTAAAAGGAGTGAGGCTTCCTTCCTCTATTCAAACAGCTTGCTACATCGCAGCTTGCGAAGGGACAACATTCTCGGTAGTCAATCCGCCGGTCTCGAAAAGTACAGTCAACAACAAGCACTGCCAGATATCATCACCACCTGAGACTAGACTAAAGGCTGAAGGAGCTAAAGGAAGTTCTGGCTAACATTGTCAGGAACCAATCCCCAACAACGGCTATACCACAAATAATAATGTATTTACGACTTTAAAAAAATCGGTATATTTAATTTATTTCTGGTCGTGGGGGGTCGGTGGAAGGCTGGTTAAACCGTTTGGTTTACGACCACTACGACCCAGGTTCGATCCCCGCATTGGACACTTTTTTCTGTTTAAAAAAAAAATGCTCCAATGGCCCCCGATTCTTGCAAAAGTCCAACCTCACCAGCGAGTGCAAGTAACCAAACGGGGCTCTGACACATTTGTAAGTGCAAAGTCGAACTGCTTTCACATGTGTAGATATGTGGTGCGCTTACAGTAAAAAAGCAGTCGCTAACTACCCACCATGATTATCATGGCCTGTACCACGTGTACTAGGGATAAGCAAAAAAAAAATTCTGGTCGTAAATAGAACTACATCACAAATATGGATTTTTGCATTTAAATGAAGAATTTTGAATATCTAAGGGACGACAAAAGGAAGAAGCTGTAAAGAAAAAAAAATCGATTGATCTGGCGAGATAATTCCCACGTGGAATAAGTTTTGTCCACGAGTGTACTTTGGTGTCAGTTTATTCACACACACAAAGCTTTATTAAGACCAGCGGTCTTATACAGATTCACCACAGGAAGAAATAATAGATGGAGCTCCTATACTCCAGGCAGCACAGAACCCAACAACAGCCTCCTGGTCCGACGCATGTCCAAAGCCACACGTTCCTTTGTGTATACGTCATGGTTAGCGTATCACTGAACAGGCTAGTGTGGAATCAGCCGTGTTCTAGTCTTCACTTTCCTCATCCAAATGGACCACGACATTCGGCGATTCTATTAATCTCCTCCGAACGGTGACTGCGGCCTTGTAGAATATTTATAAACCAAAAAGAAGACCTTGTTCAAACGTCATTGCATTCATCCAGTTATAAATTTGTTAACTATTGGATTGAGACAAGGATAAATCACCCAAGAGTTCCCCTCTTTGTTTCTCCAAGTAACAGCAATCAAAAATTGTATGCATGATTTCGTCTTGTATTTGTGTCAGTTTATTCTATAATGTACATAACATTTTAACAAATTCTATCGAACATTTAAAGTACAAGACATCATGTTGTACCGTCTTAAGCCATATTCCTGCCAGTTCTTAGACAATTAAATTTTATTGACATCTTGTCAATACATGCAAAAGTGCACATTCTGTACTATTTTAAAAATATTGATTATATATATGCATGATACTATGTACAATGAATATGGCGCCTCCGCTGCAGAGTTTGGTGGAAAATCGCCAGTGGGTCTCAGCGACAACACGTATTTCGCGATCTACAAAGAATACGTAGATCGCGTATTTCGCCGCTGAGGAGATGGTGATGGTCCTCGAGTTCTTAGATCCCGTGGTGATACCAGTTCTGCGAAGAATTCCTTCACCCCAGTTTCCAGCTCATTCTGGTCGTTGAAGTGACACCCACGATGATATAGGACATTGTGGAACAAGTAATATTACGACGGAGCAGGGTCCGGACTATATGCTGGGTGGGTCAACAGTGTGATTACTTCAAGATACTGGAGTTTTTATTATGAAATTTGATCTGTATGTGGTTTATCTTATTGTAGAACAACGAATTTCTATTCACCAAATCTGGATACTTCTGTTTATAAACAGTAGACAAAAGATGGCGCAAGGTCCGGGATATATGCTGGGTGGGACACGAGTGTGATTTCATCAAGATACTGGAATTTTTATTATGCCATTTGATCTGTATGTGGTTTATCTTATTGTAGAACAACGAGGTTCTGGTCACCAAAGCTGGATACTTCTGTTTATAAACAGTATACAAAAGATGGCGCAAGGTCCGGGCTATATGCTGGGTTGAGAAACAGTTTGATTACTGCAAGATACTGGATATTTTCTTGTGTCATTTGATCTATATGTGGTTTATCTTATTGTAGAACACAGCTGGATACTTCTGCTTCTAAACAGTATACAAAAGATGGCGCATGCTTTTTGTGTCTATTTTAAAGGGAGAGGTGACATTTCTTTTTACACAGGTCAACATCCTCCTTTCAAAATTTGCATATATATTCTGGCTATAGAAATGACCTATCTGGTGATGCCAGTTAAAACACCTTTTTATCAAATTGTAAATATAAGGTTTGAGCGGTACCTAATAAAGTTATTTTGGTCAGTTATTTAAATATTTATAAATATTTTAAAACTATTAATATACGAGATAATTTACAAAAGCAAAATGGCGAAAAGAATTTCTGCGGGTCATATCATTAGGACCAAGATGCCCGAAATCTTAAGACTACGTTAATAAAATGAAAATAAACTCATTTTTAGAAACTTGTGGGATTGTTTATGTCCAGGAGATATTTAAATTAATTAAAAGAAATAATATTTCATGAAAAATAGACACTTCGGCCACAGTTAGAGTTTTTTTTATTTTTCTCAATGTTTCGTCAAAAATCTTTTGTCTTCGTTTATTTACTTCTCCTGACGAAGACAAAAGATTTTTGACGAAACGTTGAGAAAAATAAAAAAAAACTCTAACTGGCCGAAGTGTCTATTTTTCATAAAAATATAAATGCTGGCCAGGTAACCTCATCTTCAGTAAAAAGAAATGTTGCAAGATTTTGGAAGAGAAGGTATAAAAGGGAATAAGAAGCTTGGATGGAATGGTAGCGTTGTAAGAAATCTCCCTTTGGGTGCATACAATACCTCGATATGTTTCTGGCTCCAAAAATCAAGTTTCAATTCCCAACAGAGGACAATGGTGTTAAAATATATTCACAGATAAACATTATATGTAAATATGAATAGTTTTGACCAGGCCTGGCCAACCCTGCAGCCCGCCGTAAAAAATTTTGCGGCTAGCCATTTAACTTTATATTTCTTTTGCAACTTTCATTTCTCGTCTGTATATTCAAAAACAGAAAATATATTGATATAATTATAATAATTTTTTTATTTAAAATATGTCCCACAATTTTTAAAATATATATTTGATTCCATAAAAAGGAAGAAAAAAGTTAGGAATGGTATTGCTACCATTTGTAATGGTAATTAATAGAGAAATATATATATTTTTAAAATTGTTATTATTATTTTTATTTAAAAAAACTAGCCGAAAAATAATAAATAAAAACATTAAGCATCAAGGAAGTATTAAGTAATTTTTAAATACATTTTAAAGTTAAAATTTTGATATAGTTAAAATTTTTAGACCTTGTTTACGTTTCCGTGCGGCCCGTGGCGTCATTTAGGTTGGCCAGGGCTGGTTTTGAAGATCATGTGTTGGTTGGAAGTAGGTTTGGAAAAGATATAGCTACATTAACTAATGATTTGTTTGATTTTCGATGTTTCAGTTATTCACTGTCACTTTACTTCATGGGAATGATTATTGTGAAGAATTAGTAGAACTAAGATTCAAAATGCTCATATCCCTGAGGATAGTGAACAGTGAGTCATTGAAACGTTGCTGACATTTTAAAGATACTGATTCCACAGGAAGATTAATTAAACATTATTGATTTACAAGAGAGAGAACAAAATATAACCTAGTAAACAAAGAGAAACTTATCTTCTTACAGTTAGCGCCTATTTACATATGATCTTACACATATATACTCTGTGGGACTTATTTATTAATTAAACATTATAACTTTCTTTGCCTCCAATTTGTCCAGATTAATCTATTAGCTTGATTGTCTTTATATAATTTTCTCTGTATATAAATATCATGTTACCATTAAGTTCTATCACTGTTTTTTCCTACATGTATCCTATATTTCTGCTTGGAGAATCTGTATAAGACTAAAAGGTCTTAATAAAGCTTTTGTTGTTGTAATTAAACATTATTGATTTACAATAGAGAACAAAATATAACATGGTAAACAAAGAGAAACTTATGAAAAAAGGCATCTCCTTATCGTGCAACTGAAAGTTGCTGATGGCTTGCGCCATCTATCGGAATAAATATAAACTATTCTCGTTGATTTTTAATTATTCCAGAATTGGCCAAATACCCATGTCACATTTGTACTATTTTTTTTTCACAAAGAGAAACACATCTTTTACGGTTAGCACCTATTTACCTGTGATCTTACATACATACTCTGTGGGAACAATTAATTAAACTTAAAAAATATATATATAATGTAGCATAGAAATCAAGTCTTTGTATATCTGGAGATGTAAAAGTATTTATTGATGACGTCACCACGACCAGTCGACAAATATTAACAAATTAACCAAACTATCTACAGCTAGAGAATCGAGCAAGCAAGCTAGGTAATTAAATGATAATTTTACGAATCATAAATGTGTTTCCAAATATTTTCATTGAATAATAAAATAATAAATATAAATTATATATTTCTTCGCCACACAATAACAAATTTCGAGAATTAAATGAATTATTGGTTGATGTATAGCTAAATTCGAATATTGTATAGATAGAGATTTTTTCTTTTTTAAGCGTTGATAAGGTCTGCTTGAATTTCTTGATGGCTAGGTTGTTATCTTCACTTACACGGACCTTATCAACGCTTAAAAAAGAAAAAATCATAAACGAGGAGCATAATAAAATAGAGATTGTCTGGCCGACATTCATATGTTGTACAAAATTTGAAATACCGCGTGAGAACGCCCTTACAGCCTTAGAATAATTTTTAACGCTTTACCAAATGTTTCAATTTTTGTTCGCTCCTGACGAGAACAAAAGATTTTTGTCGAAACGTCGAGACAATAAAAAAAAAAAAAGATTTACTGGCCGAAGTAGCACTAGTGTTAACGAGGAACGGAATAAGATCTTAAAGAACATTATCCAAGTCTACGTGAACCCAGTTCAGCTAATCAGAATAATGTCCGAGAAAAAATATATAGCGATAGAATTGTTTAATTTTCATAAAACGTTAGAGAACAAGGTAATCTCTAAGAACTAAAATTACAGAACAATTTCCTTCCATAGTTAATTTGTATAGTTATGTTGAATACTTTGATTTCCTTTTCATTTTCCCTTCTCTCCTTTGTTTATGTTTTTTTCCTTTTCTCCATGAAAATGATGTATAGCGAGTCCTTACAGGACGGAAATGTCCTAATAAAGCAGTTGTTGTTGTATTGGCCGAAATATCTTTTAATTTGAAGAACTAAATATGAATATTTATAATACGTTATATAATTTGTATATACAGTTAAACCTGTATATAGCGCCCCCTCTCTATAGCGCCCGATTTTAAATACGTAGTACGATGCGATTTACATTAAAAGTGACCTGTCTATATCGCCCCCTCTAAATAGCGCCCGATTTTAAATACGTAGTACGATGCGATTTACATTAAAAGTGACCTGTCTATATCGCCCCCTCTAAATAGCGCCCGATTTTAAATACGTAGTACGATGCGATTTACATTAAAAGTGACCTGTCTATATCGCCCCCTCTAAATAGCGCCCGATTTTAAATACGTAGTACGATGCGATTTACATTAAAAGTGACCTGTCTATATCGCCCCCTCTAAATAGCGCCCGATTTTAAATACGTAGTACGATGCGATTTACATTAAAAGTGACCTGTCTATTGCACCCCCTCTCTATAGCAGCCTATTTTGGTGATTTCCAAGAGGGGGTGTTATAGACAGGTTTAACTGTGTCTTATCTAGAGAAAAAGAATTTCAAACTTTTGAAAGAAAGGCTTATAGCGGTAGTTTACAGAATCACATGGCTAGGCCTAATCTTATCTGTGGTCACAATTCTTTCATCATTCCACGCCGTCACCTTTGTTCCTGCCGTGATTCAGCTTAAAGTGTCGTCTGCTATTGTCGCCATGTTTTGTCCTAATTACCTTCCCATGACACATGACGTTCCGACATGTATTTATGTAATATATATATTTGCATATTGGCGGAAATTTCCACTTTACTACCTGGTTTCGTTTGACTTCTGTCTGGCTAAATGTTTACATAAAAATGTTTTATTTTTAAGTAATAAATTATTAACACAAAGCAATAACGCGCCATCTATACATATAAAATGAAAGGATTTAAAAGCATGAATGTTTCTTTTATACATAATATAAACTTCTACTGCCCTTGCTGCGATGAAAAATATATTGGGAGGGCTTGGCTCATCAGTAGCGAACCCTCCTAGCGGTTTCGCCAATTTATTCCACCAGACCGCCCCTTAGAGTTCTAAAATACTGTATTGGGTGATTCTGCTTATATATGCAGCACTGAAGGATGGAATCTCAGAAATGGTATTTAAGAAGACTATGGACATAAGCTTATAGGACAAGCTTATGTCCATAGTCTTCTTGAAAACCATTTCTGAGATTCCACCTTTTAGTGCTGCGTATTATAAGCAGAATCGTCCAATACAGTATTAGAGCTCTGAGAAGCGGTCTGGTGGATTAAATTGGCGAAACAGCTAGGAGGGTTCACCACTGATGAGCCAAGCCCTCCCAATATATTTTTTCATCGCAGTAAGGACAGTAGAAGTTTGAATTATGTATAAAAGAAACATTCGTGCTTTTAAATCCTTTCATTTTATAAATAAATTATTAATTTATATATTTTATTTATAATCACATTTATTTCTTATATTGTTTCTCTCTTAATTTTTTATAAGTTTGTTTATATACCTTCCAATATGATGTAAATTCCTGACGGCCACTCTTTTAGGAATCACCCAACCTAAGTCCCTAGAAAATCTCCCAAGAAATAAATCTCAGGACTTCCACTGGTACATTGTAAATAAAACCAAGAAGTCCGGTGTACATGGTGACTACAGGAATCTGATGTGTGGGTTAACTAGATAACTATATCATTATTAAAGCAATACTTAAAGTTTAACCGCATAAGCTTCTTTTATTTGTGAAAAATCAATTTTAATTTCAAAGAGAAATATCTAATATTTCTAACTTTTTGGATGACGTATGAAAAGGTTGAATATATGAAGAGTGATGGTCTATATATGATTGGATGACGTATGGAAGGGTGAAAATATGAAGAGTAATGGCGAACGGAAAAATAAACTAGTCCAGGGTAGCCTAGTGGACATAGCACCTGCCCGGTAAGCAGAAGGTTGTGGGTTCGATTCCCGCCCCTGGACACTTTTATTTTTCCGTTCGCCATTACTATTCATATTTTCACCCTTCCATACGTCATCCAATCATATATAGACCATCACTCTTCATATATTCAACCTTTTCATACGTCATCCAAAAAGTTAGAAATATTAGATATTTCTCTTTGAAATTAAAATTGATTTTTCACAAATAAAAGAAACTTATGCGGTTAAACTTTAAGTATTGCTTTATAATCATACGCCGCAGTCATTTATAATGTATATCATTATTGTCAGTGAATAATTAATTAAATTGACGTTTTGTGGAGCTGAGTTTGTTGTTGACACATATTAATATGTTATTATACCTTGATAAAGGTTGGCATTCAGCCAACTGTAATATTGGTAAAATAAATGATATTTTGATCCAATATATGCCTTTTTATTTGAAAATTAATTAAATAGTGAATTATATTACAGTAGAACTCCTCAAATTCGGAAACTCTGAAATTCGGAAACTCCCAAATTCGGAAAGTATTGTAATGTTTTTTTTTTACATACAAAAAATCAATTTTCACATGCTTTTATTTTGTTGATATTTCAACATTATTTCATTTTATTTTATTTACTTTTACTTTTGCTTTGCTTTTATTTTATTTAATTTAATTTTTATTAGTAATTTATTTTTAATTTAAGTGTTTAATTAATTTACTTTTACCGATTATTCATAATCGCTAATTAGGGGTTTATCCCCTTTTTTAAAAGCTTAAATAAATCAACAGTTTCATTTGACCTTTGTGCTTAGTTTAGGATATTGTCCAATAAGAAGGCAGCATTATTACGTCATAAGCCATTCACGCATTTTTTATTGCAAAGTTGATTCACCTAAAGTTCAAATTATCAAACATTTTCAGACATTGTAAGTTTCAAATTCTTTTATTCAACTCTCAATTTTTTGCATTTACAAGTTTGTTCTTCAACAAAATGGCATCCAAAGAGGAGCGGCAAAAACGAGGCAAGTACCGAATTCTTAAGCTTGGTGAAAAGTTAGATGTTCTTAGTGACATTAAAAAAGGATTAAGCTATACAACGATAATGCAAAAGTATAAAATTTCTAAGACAACTGTTTATGATATAAAAAAGTCTGAGCTTAAACTTACAAAGTTTGTTGATTCTACCGAAAAAGATGTCAAAAAGTTTTCTCAAGTAAAAAATCCGTTATACGAAAATGTTGATAAAGCAGTTAACAGACATTTGAAGCCGGATGTTCCCAGATGCGAAGCGTTGAAAAGTTTGGATGTTGCATTAAAATATTTGGAAAAGCGCACTGAACCAGAAATGCTTGCAAGCTACAACACCATCAATAGTCTTCGAACTATGCTTATGAGAGAAGAAGAAGCTTTGTTAAACAAGCCAAAGAAACAGACAACAATCAGCAACTTCTTTGCCAAGCCATAACTTACTTGGCCATCAAAATTTGCGTTTATTGGACTGCATATGTACATAATTGGTTTTTATAGACAAGAATGCAGGTGTGTGTTTATGTTACTTTAATACAAATTTATCTATGTAACACGCATTACATACATAATAAAATATTTTACTATTTTTCATCGGTTTCATGCTCAAAACTCATAAAAGTCAAGGAACATTTGATTAAAAATCGTAATTAAAATTATGTAATGTACATATAATATTCAACCTAAAATTGTTCATATGCTTCAAAATCTTTGTCTCAGTCATCTAAATGCCTATTTATGCCACATAAATATTCACAAATCTAACTCTCTCAAATTCAGAAAATCCTCAAATTCGGAATACCTTGCGCCCCAAACTTTCCGAATTTGAGGAGTTCTACTGTACTGATTAAATTAATTAATTAACGGATAGATTATCTACCCGTGAATTGAAATGGCCCCACTACTATTTCATTTACCTTGTTTATTATTGTTATTGTAAACGAATTCGAACTTATCTGCATATAACCAGTGTTATTTATATATGTTATATTAAAATATTATTTTATTTAAAATTATATTTCATAGGTACAAATACTCTGCTAAATCGACCGCCAGAGTCCACGCTTACCTTATAAAAATTCATTGTTGTTGTTTCCCGATGGCCGGCTCAAATCTTTTGTATATTATGTAAATAAGTTTTTCATTTTTTAAAATTCTTACGCCTTAAGCCAGGCATTACTTTTATCAAATTGTTTTTTTTAATGTATATTCCTTAGCTCAATTAAAGAAATCTCTGATTAAGACTTATTATTATTTTTTCCTCGACTACATTACCATAATCCTCAACATGATCAAAAATCAACAGAAATCTCTTTTTCATTTATAACATATATATATATAAACATTTTGTTTATCTTAATCAGACGACTCCTTGTCATCACTGTAGTGACTGTTTTGGTTCCTCGAGCCGGATATAAGCCTGATAAGAATGTATGAAAAGTGAAAGTTGTATAAACTTATGATTTTTGCTTTGTTTTAAAAATGAATCGATGTTGGTTCCATATGTTTGAATTGAATATTACACCTTAGTTATATATATTTTATTGCTTAAAAAGGAACACAACAAAAAAGGAAACTACAATTGCAAATAATTTGATAACTAACCAACAACAAAAAAAAAACAATTTTAAAAATAATGATGATAAAAAATTGAATATGTCTGCCAGAAAATTGCTTCTATGAATTAAAAAAAAATAATAATAAATAAGAATAATTACAAAATTAAACTTCAAACAGTGATAACATTCAGAAATATGTAAATAAAGATTTAAAATATGTAAATAATGATTTTAAATATGTAAATAAAGATTTTAAATATGTAAATAAAGATAGAGCCTGTGTGAGGTATGAGGAGAGGGAAGAGAAAACTGTTGGATGGTCAGAACAATCTCTGAGTGACCATATGACCAACCTTCTAAAAAAAAAAAAAAAAAAAACATTTACAGAAACTCCCCGTCTCAATCACTTCCCTCTGGGAGACTAATTTATCCTACCGAAAAGAGTTTAAAAAAGCACCTGGATTTGCTAATCAAGAGGCAGTTTCACGGAGGTCGACTACACGCTGGTTGTTCCCAGGGTAGTCCTCGGGCCTTCTCTTTCTCCTCTCCGACCTACTTCTCAGCATTTTTTTTCTCGTTGATCCTGTCTCATGTGTGCGTCTTTACTACTGGCCACACAACTCACGACTGCTCACAAATCTCCACATATATATGTCATAAAAAAAGTATATTCTAGTTACGTTAGCTTTCATGCAGTCGTGGATAAAAAGAATAATAACCTTTTTATGTCTCTAATTATATTTATTTTGGTTATTTCTCAAAGCAAACAGTTTTACATACAAAGACAATCCAACAATATTATTATTATTTTTTAAAAAATTAGGTTATATTCTTTTTGTTTGGCATTCCTTTACATTTTAAAAATTAACTCTGTGTTTAGTTCTTATTTTTAATTTTATTATTTAAATTATAATTTCAGTTATATTAGGAAAACAATTTTAATAAATATTATGGTTATGTAATTATTTTGTTCTAGAATTTTAATTTGAATAATAAAAATTATAATTTATTATGTCATATATATATACACGTTATATTCTACAATAAGATAAACCACATACAGATCAAACAACACAAGAAAAACTCCAGTACCCAGAAGTAATCCAACTGTTGTCCCACAACCAGCATATAGTCCAGACCTTGCTCCATCTTTTGTATGCTGTTTATATTTATTTATTTATAGATATTATTATGGATTGCTCAATCTCTCTTTAAAATATATATATGTAATATTGTTGCAAATGATCCTGTCGACGTATGGATAAACTGGCAGTCGTGTACGTTGGGCGAGTGTTGATGTTCTTCCCACACGCGGACAACAAGAAGCAGAGGCAGGGCTGGATTTTTGCACCGAGAGTGATCGGGGACAGCCCACGGGACAGAGGTAAAGGCCATGATACAAACTTGGATGCCTATCACCGAGACATGGAGAGAGAGAGACCGAGAGAGACTGAAGCGGCCTGCCGATGGACAACCTGTAGAACATACTCCCGCTGAGCCCCCCTTTAAAAAACCTGTTCTGTTTACAGGGGCCGTCTATAAAAAGCATTGGAGTGGAACCCCATCTGGGGCTATTTCCTCTCTTTCTGCCCCCAGCTGCCACCATCTACCACTCTGACTTTTTATTTTGACGTCACCATATTTAGTTTAAATACAAATAAGGGTGATACAGGTTATATTAATAAAAAAAATATAGCATATATACAAAATATGGGGATGGTAGCAAATAGGAACTGTGTACATTTAAATAGAAGGGTATGATCTTATAAAGTATCGGCTCTAACTAATTGGAAGATATGTGAAATATACTAAAAGTGTCATTATTATACAGTTTAAAATATAATATAATATATTATTTAAAAATACCTATTTTGGATCAAAAAGTTTTATTTCCGATATTTCGTGTGGCAACTCGCCAAACTTCTTCGGGGAACAAGATTGTTTTGAATAGCTCGCGTATCACTTCACGAGTATGTACAACTGCTATAAAATTTTAAATTTCTAAAATCTACAATATGCATGTTTATAAATATAATTATTAATAATAAAATGATATATACAATATTAATATATAGCGAATAAATAAATATATACATTTAAAATAAAAGAATTGAAAATCAGTAATTTGTTATATATATAAATGTATAGTAGTGGGCTATATGGTTTTAAATTGTAGGTATAATTGAATATTACACCTTAGTTCTATATATATATTTTTTATTGCTTATAAAGGAACACAACAAAACAAAAAGGAAACTACAATATTGCAAATAATTTGATAACTAACCAAGAAAAAAACAATATTAAAAATAATGATGATAAAAGAAATTGAATATGTCTGTCAGAAAAATGATTCTACGAATTAAAAAAAAAAAAAAAAAGAATAATTACAAAATTAAACTTCAAACAGTGATAATATAAAAAAAAAAAAATCCAACCTCATTTACAGAATCCCGTGCCGATCTTGCCCAGCTACATACATAGGAGAGACAGGGAAAACTCTAGAAGAAAGAACCAATCAACACCAGACAGCCCTTCAAAACTATAGCCCTCTTTCCCTTTTAGTAGATCACGCACTAAAACAAGACCACATACCAAATTTTGACTCAACTGAAATAGTATATCAAAATATCAAGGACAAACATTCAAGACTTTTTCTAGAAAGCTGGACCTCAATAGAAGATAAAAACAGTATCAATCGAAAAATAGACATTCCTCAATTATACCTACAATTTAAAACCATATAGCCCACTACTATACATTTATATATATAACAAATTACTGATTTTCAATTCTTTTATTTTAAATGTATATATTTATTTATTCGCTATATATTGATATTGTATATATCATTTTATTATTAATAATTATATTTATAAACATGCATATTGTAGATTTTAGAAATTTAAAATTTTATAGCAGTTGTACATACTCGTGAAGTGATACGCGAGCTATTCAAAACAATCTTGTTCCCCGAAGAAGTTTGGCGAGTTGCCACACGAAATATCGGAAATAAAACTTTTTGATCCAAAATAGGCATTTTTAAATAATATAATATATGGATTGCTCTATTTTCAAATATAATATAATATATATATATATATATATATATTTAAAATAATGAAGGCATATCCTGACCAAAAGAACATGGGCTTTTTAGATGGCAGAGTGCCATCTAGTGGAGTAAAAATAAACTAAACGTTTATTTAACTTGCTCCGTGATATATGGCCAACCCAATTTCTTGATAAATCAAGAAAAGCCATCCACGAACGAGTTTCGCGCTGTTGGCACTCGTCAGCGTGGAGCAGGCTGTACCACTGACACCAAAAATAGTTTTGGTCCCAGAGGCTTCCTGAAAAACCAAGAAATGGGTATTTAAGGCCAAACTTGCGTAAATACGCTTAACACATGAGAAAACAATAGAAAAAATAAAAAGGTCAGGTGTTGATATTAAAAATAATGAAAGCATATCCTGACCAAAAGCACATGTGCTTCAAAAATTGAAATACCAATATTATTCGACATAATAATATTCCCAGTTATGTATAATGTCTTTGTATTATGTATATAGTAATTGTATTATTATGTATTCGCCATAATAATATTATTCGCCAAGTAATAAGAAAAAAAAATGTTTTAAGAAAAAAAGACGAACTTTTGGGACAACAATCTTATAAATATTAAAATAAAAAAGGAACAAAAGTTTTTTTCCTTACCTGTGATTGGCGGAGGGGAGTATAGCAGACGAACCCTCAGCAAAATGATAATAGAACTGAGGTAGAAAAACAATCGGTGTGATGATGATAAAATAATCTGTGAGATTGCAGCGACCGGGTCGTTTGATTCAACATCACAGGTGGCATCCCATATTTCTCCTCTATTCCCGACAGTCATAACCATAGTCATAGTCATAGTCATAATCATAGTCATTTGATCCAAAATGTTACGCAGACTTTGACTTTAATCATCATAGATGCTGACGCCACTACTATTACGTAACTTCCAACTTCTACCTTCAACCTTGCTGTTATTGTTTACCGCTAACTTGTCTTAACAATATATGTAATGGAACAAGTCGTTCCTTAAATAAATATATATTTGTTTTTATCTAAAGGGATGTCCTCGTAACTAAAACATACGTGAGTACAATAACAACCAGAAATCCTCAAAAGAATAACCGTATTTTGCTAAGCCTATATCAATTTGGTAGCAGTGCGTTGTTTTGGCGCGCGAATTGGACTAACCGCCAATTGATCCATTTAAATCAAAAGGAAATTAAATAATTGGACTAACCGCCAATTTAGAAAGAAAAAGTTGAATAAAAATGGATACATATAACTTAGCAAAAATCGAACAGTTAACAGAAAATAACTATACAACGTGGTCCATGAAAATGGAAGCAATTCTAGATTCAAAAGATCTCTTCGAGGACGTAATTGTTAATGACGAGCCAGACTTTACAAAAAATAAACTAGAATATGATATTTGGAAGAAAAAGAATCGGGAAGCATACAGCCTAATAATATTGTCACTTTCGGATGACTTAACAATCATCTTTCGAGGCGATAAAAGAGCCAAAAGAATTTGGTACGACATAAAGAAAAGGTTTGAAGGATCTCTAGAAAATAAAAGGATTGACCTAATGTTGGATCTAGCCAGACTAAAATTGAACCCAAATGAAAATGTCAACATGTATATTGTACGAGCACAGAAACTGGCACAAGAGATCACCCAGCTAGGAAAGACTGTAACAGAAAGAGAACTTGTACGATACATTGTTGAAGGACTCACACCTAACTTTAACACGATCGCAGCAGCACTGTCAATAAACAGAGAAATCTCCTTACCAGACTTGAGACAAGCTCTACTGGATTTCGAGAAGAAAAGACAGGACAGAAGCAAAAATCCTGAAAATGCTTTCAGATCATCAGGCAACCAATTCAAAGAAAAATCATGCTTCATTTGCAAAAGAAAAGGACATTTCAAGAAAGACTGTTGGTTCAACCCTAACAACAAAGGAAATCAAAATAATACAACAAACAAAAATAACATGGCCAGTACAAGGAACTACCATAAAGGACCAAAACAAAACAAAGACACAGCCAGATCAGCAATCCAAGAACGAACGGAGGAACCATCCCAACGAAGAGACTCCACTTCAGAATACGCACTACATGCAAGCACAAGGGAGGAACGCCCGACAACTCAGGACGTGTGGATAATTGATTCTGCGTGCACAAGCCACATGACTTCCCATGGTGATTGGATCAAGCACAAGACGGAAGAGAGAAGAAGCATACAAGTGGCAGAAGAAGGGAGGCACATCGAATCTACCTCATCGGGATTAATCCAAGCTACTGTACAAGGTAAGGACAAACTTAACAACGCTGTAACCCTGCATAATGTCCTCCACGTACCACACCTGAAAGGAAATCTAATGTCCATTCCAAGCGTAGTAAGAAGAGGGAACTCTGTTCTTTTGAACTCTGAATGAGCATACATATACTCTTCTGATGACAAGCTAATAGGAACAGGCAACTTTGATGGTAACATGTACACATTGAACCTATCACGTTTATCTGAAGCAACTCATGTTCCAAGCGAACATTGCTTGATTTCAAAGGACAATTCTAGGACTGCATGGCACAGAAGGTTAGGACATCCTAGTAACAACAAACTAGACCTGATTTTGAAGAACAATCTTCTAAAAGGCTTGAACTCTATAAATGGTACCCTTGATCAATGTGATGCTTGCTCCTTGGGAAAAATGACCAAAGTACCCTATGTTCACACAGATAACAATCAGGAAAGCTACCCATTTGAAGCCATTTATGTCGATCTCTGTGGTCCAATGAGAATAAACTCCTTGGGCGGAAGTAAATATTTCTTGACCATCGTAGATGGATTTTCTAGGAGAATATTTGTAGAATTTCTCAAAGATAAACTCTCGGCAGCAGAAGTTTTGAAGAAGTTTATTGTAAAGAGAGAAAACGAGCTAAACTCAAAACTAAAACGACTTAGAACAGATAACGGAACAGAATTTATCAATAAAAACCTTGAAACCTTCATAGAATCCAGAGGAATTAAACATGAACTAACTACACCGTACACCCCAAGAAGCAATGGGAGAGTTGAAAGAGCTAACAGAACACTATTAGACAAAGGCCGAACACTTCTGGCAGACTCCCAATTACCCCTACACTTCTGGGCAGAAGCTGTGAATACAGCTGCATATCTGTACAATCTAACTCCCACAACTAATGACCCAGACACTACCCCTATGGAAAAATGGAAAGGTAAAAAGCCATCCGTCTCTCACATCATGAGATTTGGTTGTGAAGTCTTCTATAAACTCGAGAATCATCAAAGACACAAACTAGAAGCTAAATCTAAGAGAGGAATATTTGTAGGCTATTCAAGATGCAGAAGAGCTTATCGAGTATTTGATATCACAGCGAGAGTCATTCTTGAAACCGCAGGCATTCACTTCAGAGAGAACAATAATGTCATCTCGGAAGAAAAACAAAATGATAATAATACGGACACTGACACATATTTCTTCATTCAGGAGGATGAACAACTGAACAATCATGTTCTATCAGATGTTGATATTGAAGAGCCAGCACCAGATACCATGATCAACAGACAGACAGAGTCAAGTGAATCAGACAGACCACAAAGAACTCGAACAATACCTAAAAGATTCGATGACTACGTTCTGGCTACTACGAATGAAACCATTCCGAAAGACTATGAAGAAGCCATCGCATGCGAAGACAAGAAACATTGGGAGAACGCAATGCTTGAGGAAATACAGAACATGTACTCGCATCAAGTATGGGAACTGGTACCTAGACCTGTAAACGCTAAAGTTGTCAAAAGTAAATGGGTGTTCAAAATATCTAAAGACCAAGAAAACAAAACTTACAAAGCTAGACTTGTTGCAATGGGATACAACCAAATCCCAGGAAGAGATTACAACGAAAGTTTCAGCCCTGTAATTAAAAATGCCACCCTCAGGACTATTTTGTCAATGGCAGCAACAAAAGATTCAGTCATTAAACTATTTGATGTAAAAGCAGCCTATCTAAATGGAAACATTGAAAATACAATATTCATGGAACAACCTGCTGGATTTGTCCAAGACAGAAACAAAGTTTGCAAACTCAACAAAAGTATTTACGGTCTACCTCAATCCGGAAGATCGTGGTATGAGAAATTCAGTCAAGTACTTCATGACTGTGGACTGGAAAAACTTAAATCTGATCCTTGCCTATTTAAATGGAAGAATGAAGACAAATACTTCTATGTAGGGATATATGTTGATGATTTTATCACTGTCTCAGATTCTGAAGATACCTCAAACAGATTCATCAATAAATTGAGACATCACCTGGAAATAAAGGATGTAACATGTAAAGGCATGTTTTTGGGAATCAAGATCATACAAGACAAGGAGGGAATTTCGCTACAGCAAAGCCACTATGTACAACAAATATTGCAGAAATATGGAATGGAAAATTGTAAGGAAGTTCCAACACCAGGTTCCAAAGAAATCAATTTGGATAATCATATTGAAGATGACAATTGTGATCAGCACACTTACCAAGAAGCCCTTGGAATGCTAATGTTTCTAGCTGTTAACACCAGACCCGACATTGCTTACATCACTAGCAAACTTTCACAGTACTCCAGACAACCAAAACAGATGCACTGGACAGCAATCAAAAGAGTGATGAGATACCTACGAGGAACAATTGACCTAGGAGTGAAATTTGAAAGAGGGAAGACTGGAATCCTGAAGTCCTACGCCGATGCCAGCTGGTCGACCACTCATGACGGAAAATCCTACGGCGGATATGTATTGAAGCTCGGCGAAGCAACTATAGACTGGAAAAGTAGTAAACAACCACTCGTCGCCCTCTCCACAATGGAAGCGGAAATGATAGCTGCTTGTGAAAGCTGCTGTCAAATCAAGTGGATAATAAACCTGCTACGAGAGCTGGAAGAATGGAATTTCATGGAAAAACCAACTGCGATCTATACAGACAGTCAGTCATTGATCAACTGGATCTCCAGCCCTAAACAAAGCAGTCGCTGTAGACATATCAACAGAAAGTACCACTTCTTGAGAGACTGTTATGCATCCAGAGACATCTGCCTTCTGTACAAGCCATCCCAGGACCTGGAGGCGGATATCTTCACAAAGGACCTATCCCGAGACCAGATGAAGAAACACCTGGAGAGCCTCAGCATCGTGGGAATAAAGACAAAGTAAGGAGGGAATTGTTACGCAGACTTTGACTTTAATCATCATAGATGCTGACGCCACTACTATTACGTAACTTCCAACTTCTACCTTCAACCTTGCTGTTATTGTTTACCGCTAACTTGTCTTAACAATATATGTAATGGAACAAGTCGTTCCTTAAATAAATATATATTTGTTTTTATCTAAAGGGATGTCCTCGTAACTACAACATACGTGAGTACAATAACAACCAGAAATCCTCAAAAGAATAACCGTATTTTGCTAAGCCTATATCAATTTTATTATTAATAATTATATTTATAAACATGCATATTGTAGATTTTAGAAATTTAAAATTTTATAGCAGTTGTACATACTCGTGAAGTGATACGCGAGCTATTCAAAACAATCTTGTTCCCCGAAGAAGTTTGGCGAGTTGCCACACGAAATATCGGAAATAAAACTTTTTGATCCAAAATAGGCATTTTTAAATAATATAATATATGGATTGCTCTATTTTCAAATATAATATATATATATATATATATATATTTAAAATAATGAAGGCATATCCTGACCAAAAGAACATGGGCTTTTTAGATGGCAGAGTGCCATCTAGTGGAGTAAAAATACACTAAACGTTTATTTAACTTGCTCCGTGATATATGGCCAACCCAATTTCTTGATAAATCAAGAAAAGCCATCCACGAACGAGTTTCGCGCTGTTGGCACTCGTCAGCGTGGAGCAGGCTGTACCACTGACACCAAAAATAGTTTTGGTCCCAGAGGCTTCCTGAAAAACCAAGAAATGGGTATTTAAGGCCAAACTTGCGTAAATACGCTTAACACATGAGAAAACAATAGAAAAAATAAAAAGGTCAGGTGTTGATATTAAAAATAATGAAAGCATATCCTGACCAAAAGCACATGTGCTTCAAAAATTGAAATACCAATATTATTCGACATAATAATATTCCCAGTTATGTATAATGTCTTTGTATTATGTATATAGTAATTGTATTATTATGTATTCGCCATAATATTATTATTCGCCAAGTAATAAGAAAAAAAAATGTTTTAAGAAAAAAAGACGAACTTTTGGGACAACAATCTTATAAATATTAAAATAAAAAACGGAATAAAAGTTTTTTCCTTACCTGTGATTGGTGGAGGGGAGTATAGCAGACGAACCCTCAGC
>CP092883.1:10232102-10312699 GCA_030710605.1 Cordylochernes scorpioides | reverse complement strand
TAGAAATTATTTATTTTCAAAAAGAATCTTACGCCTTTCAAAAATATATATATTTATTTATCTTTTTAAAATAGTACAGACTGTGTACTTTTACATGTATTGACAAGATGTCTATAACATTATGTAAATTGTCTATTGTCTACAGGGGAGTACATAGAAATATATAATAAAGATACTTCCCTGATTTACACTTGGGCTTTTACACTAGGGCTTGGTACATCTTGGTAAATCATGGGCTTTAAAAGCCCTAGATTTCTTATTGATTTTGTCAAAATAGAAACATATTTACATAGAAGAACAGAGATACCCGAAATCACGAGATTACATTTAATAAAGAAACCTCGTATCCAGGATATTTAAATCAATATTGTATTTTTATCATATTTTATCATTGCAGTAACTACGTATCATGATTATCATGGCCTATACCACGTGTACTAGAGATAATAAAAAGAATTTTGTTTAAGAATTATATATAGAATGGGGTGGAATATTGTGAAAAGTTTAAAAAAATCAACATCAATATAATTCCTCCTCTAGCACCATACGTCATTAAAAGGTAAAAAAACGACAATGTTGCTGGGTATAAGATCCAGCGATCTTATGACACACAAAGAGAAGAATCTGGAGTTTTATTCCCTTCTTGGAATCCTTCAAGTTTCTTCTCATGTTTCCGTTCGTTCATTCTGATCACAATGACAGAAACGTCATGATTATGGTGAATTTAGTTTGATTAAAAAGTAGAAATATATTTTAGGCTTTATTTATTTAAATGGTTTTTATTATATTACACCGGAGTAAATGCAAAATCCAAAATTACCAAGTCAACAACAACAGAAGGATGATGATAAGTTATATATTACGATATATAGGTTTTTAACTTTTTATTAGACAATTTTAATTTATATTTAGACATTTTTCATTTTAATTTAGACACATGGGCTTTTTATAGAAAATTCTATGTGTCTAAATTAAAATGAAAAATGTCTAAATTAAAATGAAAAAATGTCTTAATTAAAATGAAAAATGTCTAAATTAAAATTGAAAATGTCTAAATTAAAATTGAAAATGTCTAAATAAAAATGAAAGTGTCTAAATTAAAATGAAAAATATCTAAATATAAATTAAAATTGTCTAATTAAAAGTTAAAAACCAATAAACAATATATCACAGAATAATAAACTGTTGATTTAAAATTATCTGAATATAAATATACGACAATGATGGCAAAGTAATTATCTTTTTTTAAATGGAAAATTACCTTAAGAGTAACTTTAAGACAATAATATATTTAATATAATAAATAAAGCTTCCAAAGCTAAAGTTTCTTTTGCAAATCTTTTATTTTTAAACTTTTGGAATGTCACTCCTTCGACAGGAGTATCACGTTAAAACATTAATAATAAATACTATTTTTATATAAATTATTATTTACATATTTTAAATATTTTATGATATTGAGAGACAAAATAAGTCGGTGGATGAGAGGGTAACACGCTCGATTCCCGACAGTCATGAAACGGGATTGAATCCCGCGTTAAAAATTGTTTAATATGTGAATAACCTTCACATATTATTCATTGTTCAATTATCATGAACTAGGTTGCTCTTGTTGAGCGGTACCTATTTATCTGAATTTGAACCAGGATATTGAGAGAAATATATATTACATTCTTTGTATGTTTAATACAATATAATACGGCTTATGATTATAGAACGACGCTGAACAAGTTTTACCGCAAATGTTTCTTTTTACAGAACGAAAAATTGTAATTTTAAATATTTTAAGGAGAAATAACAACTATTCCTACCCTTAGAGATGAAGTATGAAAGGATGAATTGTGAAGAGTAATGATAAACGGAAAAATAAATTATCCATCACCATCAGTACAAAACGTAAAGGTTGACGATACGGAATGAGCTACAACATCAGTTTTAAAGGGAGAGGTGTTATTTTTGGTACAGGAACATCATCCTCCCCAAACTACATTCCACATCTTTTCAAATTAAGAAAAAAAATGAAAGAAAAAAAGTGTTTCTTTAATAATATTCTATTGCTCCTCTACTGTAAGGATAAAAATAATGGGAGGGCCTGGCTCATCAGTAGTGAACCCTCCCAGCGGTTTCGCCAGTTTAATCTACCATACTTCTATGATATTACCTTTAGTTAAAAGTTTTCAAATGTATTTGGATAAAGACAAATAAAGGATTACCTATTCTGTCCTTGAGACAAGTACTCTCCCCAAACTACATTGAAATATATTAAATACTAGCGGACGTACCCGGCTTCGCCCGGGTTTTACCCGAGTAAAGGTTTGTCTAACGAATCTCTCGATAAAGTGAACATTTTTTCCCGGTCCCTTTAAAAATACTCGATAAGTTGAATAAAATCAATATTAATTTGTTCCCTCGGTAATTGGAAGTTAAAGGAATAGTATCTTGCCTTGGAATTGAATCATTATTCTTGTCTCAAATAAATTGCCGTGTCATCCTGAATTTTGTCTTTCCTAATATAAGGATATAACGCGCCATCTATATATATAAGAAAGGAAAATGTTTAAGAACACAAGTTTAAACACAAAACAAACTTCTACTATCCTTTATAAAATAAATAAAGCTTCCAGGGTTAAGTTTCTTATGCAACTTTTTATTTTCAAGCTTTCGGACTTGTCAGTTCTTCAACAGTATTATCACGTTAACAAATTAATAATAAATACTGTTTTTATATACACATTATTATATACATATTTTAAATTCTCATTATATATTTTGAGAAAAATACACTGCATTATTTCTGTTTGAAAATCTGTTCTATTATCCTTACTGCTATGTAAAATACAATTATATTGAGATATACTTGTATATTGGGAGGGCTTGGCTCATCAGTGGTGAACCCTCCCAGCGGTTTCGCCAATTTAATCCCCCATTCAGATAATATTTTGCCATATAAAGATTTTACATTACCCAAAAACTTGATAGAATATATAAATAAAGCGAGAAATTTATCCAAGAAAGCCATTATTTATTATTCTAAATAGAAATTCCGCTTTTTTTTTTTAATTGGCGCAAACAAGAAGAGATAAGGTGCCAATAAGTTCTCTCCAGGAGAAAACGGAACTCCAATTAGGAATGAGATAAGTACAGGGGAAACACTGCAAGAGATAAACAAACAGCAGAGAACACCGGTGGTGTCCGATAGCTGCAAACAGAAGGAGAAATAAGTCGTATGGGCAGACCGAACTTGAATGGGGAAATAAAGAACAGCCGAGTCAATAGAGAAACCAAGAACTAGACGAGAAGAGAGGATAAATTAAACCAAGAATCAGATTAAAAGATAATAAAATGATCCAGGAACCAGAGAAATGCAGATGAAAACTAAACTGGAACCTGATAAGAATATAAGAGAACAAGAGCCAGGAGCCCGACAAGAACAGAAGAGAAGAAGATCCAAAAACCCGACAAGAACAGAACAAGAACCAGGAAAACATCAAGAAGAGGAGAGAAAAAGAACCCGACAAGAGCAGAAGAGAACCAGAACCCGACAAGAGCAGAAGAGAACAAGAGCCAGGAACCCGACAATAACAGAAGAGAACAAGAGCCAGGAACCCGACAATAACAGAAGAGAACAAGAGCCAGGAACCCGACAAGAACAGAAGAGAACAAGAGCCAGGAACCCGACAAGAACAGAAGAGAACAAGAGCCAGGAACCCGACAAGAACAGAAGAGAACAAGAGCCAGGAACCCGAAAAGAAGAGGAGAGAGCCAGGAACCCGACAAGAACAGAACAAGAATCAGGAATCCGACAAAAACAGAAGAGAACAAGAGCCAGGAACCCGATAATGACAGAAGAGAACAAGAGTCAGGAACCCGACAAGAACAGAAGCGATCAAGAGCCAGGAAACCGACAAGAACAGAAGAGAACAAGAGCCAGGAACCCGACAAGAACAGAAGAGAACAAGAGCCAGGAACCCGATAATGACAGAATAGAACAAGAGCCAAGAACCCGACAAGAACCAGGAAACCGTCAAGAAGAGGAGAGAAAAAGAACCCGACAAGAACAGAAGAGAACAAGAGCCAGGAACCCGACAATAACAGAAGAGAACAAGAGCCAGAAACCCGACAAGAACAGAAGAGAACAAGAGCCAGGAATCCGACAAAAACAGAAGAGAACAAGAGCCAGGAACCCGATAATGACAGAAGAGAACAAGAGCCAGGAACCCGACAATAACAGAAGAGAACAAGAGCCAGGAACCCGACAATAACAGAAGAGAACAAGAGCCAGGAACCCGACAATAACAGAAGAGAACAAGAGCCAGGAACCCAACAATAACAGAAGAGAACACGAGCCAAGAACTCGACAAGAGCAGAACAAGAGCCAGGAACTCGACAATAACAGAAGAGAACAAGAGCCAGGAACCCGACAATAACAGAAGAGAACAAGAGCCAGGAACCCGACAATAACAGAAGAGAACACGAGCCAATACTCGACAAGAGCAGAACAAGAGCCAGGAACCCGACAATAACAGAAGAGAACAAGAGCCAGGAACCCGACAATAACAGAAGAGAACAAGAGCCAGGAACCCGACAATAACAGAAGAGAACAAGAGCCAGAAACCCGACAACAACAGAAGAGAACAAGAGCCAGGAACCCGACAAGAGCAGAACAAGAGCCAGGAACCCGACAATAACAGAAGAGAACAAGAGCCAGGAAACCGACAAAAGCAGAACAAGAGCCAGAAACCCGACAATAACAGAAGAGAACACGAGCCAGGAACTCGACAAGAATAGGAGAGAACAAGAACCAGGAACCCGACAAGAAGAGAAGAGAACACGAGCCAGGAACTCGACAATAACAGAAGAGAACAAGAGCCAGGAACCCGACAAGAACAGAAGAGAACAAGAGCCAGGAACCCGACAAGAACAGAAGAGAACAAGAGCCAGGAACCCGACAAGAATAGGAGAGAACAAGAACCAGGAACCCGACAAGAAGAGAAGAGAAGAAGAACCAGGAACCCGACAAGAACAGAAGAGAACAAAAGCCAGAAACCCGACAAAAGCAGAACAAGAGCCAGGAACCTGACAAGAGCAGAAGAGAACAAGAAACCGACAAGAAGAGAACAAGAGCCAGGAACCCGACAAGAACAGAAGAGAAAAAGAACCCCCAAAAAAACAGTAAAGAACAAGAACCACGAACCCGAAAATAAAAACAAACAAATTAAGAACCTCAACAAAACAAAACAAATCACAAACCTAACAGTGAATATAAAAGACAAACAGTACCATATACAAGACAAGAAAAATAACCAGACACGAAGACAATCCAACAAGGAGTTATACAGCAAAGTGAACAAAGACCACAGAGGAAGGTAGAATCAGCCAAAAAGGACCGACGGCGACACGCACCTTACCTCAGAGGGAAGCACGGTAGGTAAGGTAGACCCAAGCGGGAAGTCCGGTGTCACCAGGATGTACGCTTCCGTCACCCTCGCCCGCCAGACAGCTAGCTCCATAAGACCAATACTCCTTAAAATAAGAATATAAATAGTTACAAGAGAAGGAATCGCCTGACATCATCTTGAAGAAGGAACAAAAGTTCGACGAGTTTCTAATGCTGTAAATTCGGCAAGGTTTCCGACTTTGACGTCTTTCGACAGGCAACTTTCTATTGAAGGAATTCAAAGTCCGAAAGCTTGCCGAATTTACAGCATAAGACTCATCGCCGTTAACTTTTATTCCTTCTTCAATATAAGCAGTATATGCATATCTTTATTCGTGAAAATTACAAGCTTTCAAACTCCGACTTTGCCAGTCCCAAACCCGGATGAAAAAGGAGGGGGAGCAATAACAAGCTCACTAAAAAACCTGGGCTCAGCTGGCCTGGCTGATAGTACCCTGTAAGGGCTCCAGGGATACAGGATGGGCAACGTTTGTACTCCATGTTAGGAGCAGCTGCACATGGCGTCTGTTCCTCATGTCAGAGGTGGTCATTTCTTTTGGAGTTAAGTTGGCCTGCCACTGAGTAGTGCTCCCAGTCTTAATGACAAAGGCAGACGCAATCTACTTCGCTTAGTCATGATGGTTGTCAACTTTACAAGCTTGATACCCTAATGTGATTGAGTGGAGATAAGAAAGAAGAAGAAGGAGAAGAAAAGCTTTCAGATCTTTAAAATCCTTCTACAGACAAATCTATAAGTCAACTTATAGCTATGCCTGTGAAAGGATTATAAAGATCTGAAAGCTTTCACTTTGCATGAATAAAGAAACGCATTTCTACTTTTTATATTTTTATATTTTATAGCATTTTTCTCTTCTAACTAAAAGGCCTTTAATGCCTTGGCTATTCCTGTGGATTGAATTGAGTTCAAAGCCTCTGCCTGACATGGTCCCACGACCTGGCTACTGATCTGTCTTGTTTAAAGATAATATATCAGTGATATATTATTACTTTACTCTGTTTTGATTCGAAATAAATCGAACGTTTATCATCATTATTATTAAAGGTGGGGATCGGTGGAAGGCTGGTTAAACCGTTTGGTTTTCGACCACTACGACCCAGGTTCGATTCCCGCATTGGACACTTTTTTCTGTTTGAAAAAAATGCTACAATGGCCCCCGATTCTTGCAAAAATCCAACCCCACCAGCGAGTGTAAGTAACCAAACGGGGCTCTGGCATATTTGTAAGTGCAAAGTCGAACTGCTTTTCACATGTGTAGACATGTGGTGCACTTACAGTAAAAAGCAGTCGCTAACTTCCCACCATGATTATCATGGCCTGTACCACGTGTACTAGGGAGATAAGCAAAAAAAAATTATTAAAGGCTTTGTTTATAATGTGTGCAAGAATGGTGAAAAAATAATTATAGTAACATTAAATTTCGTATATTTTATTTTTCTTTTAAAGATATCTAAATATATAAAGTGTAATTTCTTATAAAATATAATTTTCACTATTAATCTTCACTCAATAATAGGAACATATCAGATACAACCTTAGTAAATTAAATTGCCATCTATCGTTAATATTTTACACAAATAAATTTACTGGCAATGCGTTTCTTTTAAATATCTTCAAATATTATCTCTACAGACCTTACTGCAATGATATAAGTTATTGAATGAGAGGGCTTGGCTCATCAGTAGTGAACCCTCTCAGCGGTTTCGCCAAATTAATCTCTAGACCGCTCTACTATTGTATTGGTTCAAATCACATAAATAGGTACCGCTCAGCAAGAGCAACCTAGTTCATGATAATTGAACAATGAATAATATGTGAAGGCCATTCACATATTAAACAATTTTTAAAGCGGGATTCAATCCCGGTTCATGACTGTCGGGAATCAAGCGTGTTACCCTCTCATCCACCGACTATGCTATTGTATTGGATTGGAATATAACCTGTATTTTCTATGAAAGACAGCTTAGGGGTGTTTAGTGAACTATGGACATAAGCTTATAGGTCTGTAGAGGAACATACATATAATTTCAAGGTATTGCATCGAGCAAAGCTCTTCCGCAAAATATGTTGATGAGCCAAGCCCTCTCATTCAATAACTTATATCATTGCAGTAAGGTCTGTAGAGATAATATTTGATTATATTTAAAAGAAACGCATTGCCAGTAAATTTATTTGTGTAAAAAAAGATACAACCTTGCCGATACCTTCAAAAGTTACTCAGCATTTTCCGTCATTTCTGAACGCACTACGTTCAGTATGGTATACTCCATTCCCCTGCGATGTGACCGAAGAATCTCAAACAATTACGTTATACAGAAGTCTGTCATCTTCCTAAATGGACAGTTGTGACAGTAACGCTGTACAAGGTAAACTTCGCCCACAATAATCTCGAACGCATCGATTTTCTTCTCTAGCGATGATGTCTAAGACTCTGAAGTAGCCAATGACAAAACTGGTGTCCGGTCTAATAAATATTGACAACTGTTGGTGGACCAGTATTGTAAACAGTCAATTTTAGGCAGCCCCTGGATCGAATCCCGCCTTGGACACTTTTTCGGTCATCTTCTCAAATCGACAGTATCACTGTCTAAGGTAAACTTCACCAACATATCGAACCCATCGATGTTCTTCTCTAGCGATGTTGTCTAAGACTCTGAAGTAGCCATTGAGAAAACTGGTACCCGGTCTCTCCATGGTTCTGTCGTAGCTGAGTAAGAATAAAGATGAAGGTGTGGAAGGTTATCTCTACATATTTGCATATTATCATTTTTTTCACATATGTGCATATAATGAGGGGAAGGGTAGAAGGCCATCTATGTCACAAACGAAGGAAACGCCATCTATAGCAGTCTGTGGTGAAGTGTATTGTTGTATTGTTGGAACCTCATTGTTTCACTGTTGCCTCACACCCTTGCTCTAACCTCAGTAACACATCTGTTATGATATCTGGAGAGATCTGGATCTTTTGATCTCCTTGCTTTCAATACATGATACATCTGCCATATATAGTTGTCGTAAACACCCCTAGTCAATTTACAAGGTGTGTCCAATAAATAATGAGACTGGTCAAAAACAAAGAAAAAATGAAATGATAATTTTTTTTTTAAGTCGATTAAAAATAGAAAGCTTCAGCTACACTGCGGTATACCACATCACGTGATTGCGCGCGCAGTCGATAAATTGTAAGCTTGTAAAAAGAACGCCTTGCATAACAACTTCTAATTTGTAATGGATAGAAAATTCGAACAACGAATTAGTATTAAATTTTGCTACAAAATTGGGAAATCGATTTCAGAAACTTTAGATTTGTTGAAATTGGCATTTGGAAATGAAAATGTAAATAAGCCCACCACATTTAGATGGTTTTCACGATTTAAAAATGGAATGGAATCGGTGAAAGATGAGAAGCGTGTTAGACGTCCAATTCTGCACAGGAACCCTGAAGAAGACTTGCAGTTAAAGAAGACACCTTCAAAATTTGTCCCTAAAATGCTCACAACCCAACAAAAGGAGAATCGCGTTGAAGTTGCCAAAAAAATGCTTGAAATGGTGGAAGAAAACCCTAATTGGAAGGAAAAAGTAATAACTGGAGACGAGACATGGGTTTATGGGTATGACTCGGAAACAAAACGCCAATCCATGCAGTGGAAAGGAAAAGATGAACCTAGAACGAAGAAATCCGGACTTTGCAAGTCAAAAAACAAAGTCTTATTGGTCACGTTCTTTGACATAAAGGGAATTGTGCATTATGAATATCTAGAGGAAGGTCAAACAATCAATAAGGAGTCTTATTTAAACATTATGAGACGTGTACGAGAATCAATTCGTCTGAAAAGAAGTGAAATGTGCAGTTCCAAAAATTGGATTATCCATCATGATAATGCACCACCACACACCGTTACATCTGTACTGACTTATTTGGCTAAACACGGCATCCGAATACTTTAACAACCTCCCTATTCCCCAGACCTAGCTCCAAATGATTTTTTTTTTTTTCTCTTTGCAAAACTCAAAATGGCTCTAAAAGAAAGGAGATTTGACACTAGAGAGTCCATCATAGCGGATTCGAAAAATGTCTTGAAGAAAATCCCGAAAGATGCCTGTTCAAATGTTTTAAATCACGGGAGAAGAGATGGAAATTATGTATAATATTTTGAAAAATACTAATAAATTTTTTTTAATCATTCTTTTTTTTCTTTATTTTTGACCAGTCTCATTATTTATTGGACACACTTTGTACTCTTGTTTTGTTTGGTCTAAGTTATGTAATATGAAAAAATAGTACAAATGTGATATTATACTTGGATAAGGTGCATAAATTACGAAAAAAGGCATCTCCTTATCATGCAACTGAAAATTACTGATGGCTTGCGTCATCTAGTTGATATTTATTCCGATAGATGGTGCAAGCCATCAGCAACTTTCAGTTGCACGATAAGGAGATGCTCTTTCCCTAAATTATGTAAATATGTTATAATATTTGGAAATATTTAAATAAAATGGCTTATGTGGGAGTATGAGGAAAAGGAAGATAAAATAGCTGAGTCAAAACAATCACAATGATCACCAGATGTCTGCCTTCACTCCCCCTCCCCCTGGGGATAATTTATCTTACTCAAAGCAGTTCAAAATCACACACAGACAAAAGCCTTTATTAGGGACTTGCCCCATACAGATTCTCCCAATTGGGTAAGGTAATAACCATCTTGTAAACACAAGGTAATAAGACCAAATCCAAATAAAAAAAAAGTGTGTGACGTTTCGGTAACAGCGTTGTTACCATCTTCAAACAAAAGTACTGAGTCTTCAGAAGTACTTCAGTACTTTTGTCTGAAGATGGTAACAACGCTGTTACCGAAACGTCACACACTATTTATTTATTTAGATTTGGTCTAATTACCTTGTGTTTATAATCTATAATCCAAATTGTGCCTTATTAATCATCTTGTGTTATTTACATAGAAATTGAACTGGCTTTACTCTTCATCTCAAAGTCATTCAATTGTTGACTGGTCCTTACATAATAATGATCTAAAAAATGTATAGTAAGTTATTGCATTAGATTTGTTTGCTGATATTTTTGAAAGCAATACGTAGGGTGAAATGTTGGTACATTTAATTTGTTGATATAGGGCCTTCCTCTCAAGGGCTGTACAATTAAGAAGGTAATGGGGAAGTTCAAAGCAGTTTAAAATCAGCTACATGTGATGATCCGAGGTGGTCTCGATACCATTTGTTCCCATGGTGATCCTCGGACCTTCTATCTTTCCTCCCCGATCTATTTCCTCACGGGTTTTTGCCTATGGATCCTGTCTCCTGTGTATCCTTATCAATTTTAACACAACTACTACGACTGCTTCACAAATCACCGCATATAATTATTTGATCGTAGAGGTATAGCTTCCACTACGCTGATGAGGACCAACAGCCCGACACGCGTACGTGGTTAGGTTTTTATGTTATTAAAGTAAATTAGAAAGATGAATCCGTAACCAATTTAACTTTACATATTATTTATTGTAGAAAGAGAGATTAAGAGGAACGTGGTGAGTTTCTTTATTGAGCAGTATACAAGCTTTCGGACGTCAGCCGTCCTTCATCATCGTCACACACACACACACAAAGCCTTTATTAAGACATTAGTCTTATACAGATTCTCAGTACAAGGTGCAATAACAGGAAAAGAGCAGCACAGGAAACCAGTAGTTCCGCAACTATATACAATTATTAGTAATAAGGAAAAGTAAGATTTAATATGAAAGGTCGACGCCATCTCCCCAAGTCTTCAATTCCATAATACCTGATGAAGGACGGCTGACGTCCGAAAGCTTGTATACTGCTCAATAAAGAAACTCACCACGTTCCTCTTAATCTCTCTTTCTACATTCCAAACGTGGCTATATCATGTCTATATTATTTATTATTAATAGTAATTATATTAAACACAAATCTTCGTATATATGTTTATATGAAAACAACAAAAACAATACTAAAACATTATATACATACAAGTTCCTTTTCAAACTCAGTCTCATCTATAGCCATTGTTACTCTGTAATATTCTAACAAGGTTTCTATATTAATAGATAAAGGGTATTTGTGGCCAATTCTGAAATAATTTTAAAAAAGCAATGATTAGTTTATAATTATTCTGATAGATGGCGCAAGCCATCAGGAACTTTTAGTTGCAAGATTAGGAGATGCCTTTTTTTCCCTATGTGCATAATTATCATGTATATTTTTTAACTTTGTTTCTTTTTTTTTTAAAGGTTGATTTGCAAATGTATGTATGAAGAAAGTATGTAAACAATAAATAGTTTTGTTTGACGTCTGAATCGACTTTTTCTTTTTCTTGTAAAGGATTGAACATTTAAAAATATATATCTGATAATTTAAAACCCCAGTCATTCTACCATGTCCCTGCCTATGTCCAACCACCTTGTACCAACTTACTGTATGACATGATGTACTACTAAGAGCCAAATAAAATACGGATTGTATGTCAGACAGACAGAGAAAAACAAGGAGATAATACGATTATAGATATTCATAAACGATTGCAATTAGGCTTAGAGTTAAGAGGAAAGATTACCATCTCACATCATTAGCGCTAGGTCAACGACACTTTTATTCCAGAGAACTCCAAGACAAAGGACCCCGGAGTTGAATATTCGCTAAAAACAACTTCATTTGGGTCAATGCTCCATCCTCACATTTTCTGCTATAACTATCAAAGATGGCTTCCCAGTCGTTTGGACCAATCAAGGCGATTCTTCAACTTCCATGATGTAATGAATCACCAATCAGAATCTCAATAGAGGTCACGTGACACAACCCCGACTGGGGAAGCCTCAGTAGCGTCTCCGAGTCTCATCCGTACTAGACGTGTCTTCTGATACAGTGTAAATCGCGGGGCGTAAGCTCACTTTCCTCCATGTTCTCTGTCTGTCAGCATCGGTTCCCTTGACCAACCTATCTTGTGTCCTCACTCCTGCCATCACGACTGCAAATTCACCAATCCAATCCCAACTTCCAGTTGACAACACCTTCGCTGTCACAACTACCACAGAGTAAACAGAGAGTCGACAAGATTCCACATATACATATACTAGCCGAATGACCCGGGCAACGCCCCTGTTTTACCCGATTGAATGTTTTTATTCAAATACTATTTGTTACAATTATAAATTGGTGCCTTAAATAAATGCATATATTAGTTAATAACTATAGCCTATGTGCTTTATCTGTCTATGTACTGTTGGCTTCCGTAGGCGTCTCTTACTGGGAAAAAGAAAGAGAGGGTTCCATTTAGTTATTAACTAATATATGCATTTATTTAAGGAGCGACCCCGCTCCAACACAATAGTTACAAAAACCAAAAAGCGAGTGGGGGGGGAAAGGGGGCAAAGTCAAAAACAAAGTGTCTCGCGTAGTGGTGGCGTGATCGTAGCCAACCAATAGGAGAGCGCCATTCCAAAAAAAAAAAGCAAACGGTGACAGAGATGAAGAACGCACGCATGACGCTCGTAACTGTATATAGAATTATAACAGTTTAAATACATCTCTGCTTACAGTAAAAGCAGTTGCTAACTACCCACCATGATTATCATGGCATACTCGGGATATTAAGCCCCACCACTTAAAAACATGGAGAATTAAACCTATTCACTTCTTTATTTCTATTAAACTGGACGTTTTTTCAAGTCCCAAAAAAAATGGCTTTGATTCTGGATAAAGAATATCGTATTTAAGGTCATGAAAAAAAAAAGTATTTTGGCTTGAAAAAACGTCCAATTCTTTCGAAATAAAGAAAGATCGTCAGTTTATGTTTACAGATGAGCAAATGCTCGAAGCATATTGTGACGAAGAAATATTTTATTATTTAATTTAATATTATTCAATGAAAATATTCAACAGATTATAAAAAAATATATATTACTCTGTATTTGTAAAATCATCATTAAAATATTTCTTTGCTTGTTTGTTCAAGATTCCCTAGTTGTAGATAGTTTGGTTAATAATTGTCGACTAGTCGCCGTGACGTCATCAATAAATACTTTTACATCTCCAGATATACAAAGACTTGATTTCTACGCTACAATATAAAGGTATATTGTATATTTATAGAACGACGTTTAACAAGTTTTACCGCAAATGTTTCTTTTTACAGAACGAAAAATCGTAATTTATTTTAAGGAGAAATAACGTTCTATTCCTATCCTTAGGGATGAAGTATGAAAGGATGAATTGTGAAGAGTAATGATGAACGGAAAAAATAAAAGTGTCCAGGGGGATGTTAAATATTATATATTTATAATTATCTAAAGAGACAAAGGTCGCCTCTCCCGTCAAAACTAGACGCCATTTATTGACCGTCGCCGCAAACTAGCGGCCTCGGGTCGGTGACAAAGCCACATCACCAGCTTTGGCAAACTGAAAAGCGTCCACCTAGAAACCATGGTCTCTAGGTGGACGCTTTTCAGTTTGCCAAAGCTGGTGTTGTGGCTTTGTCACCGACCCGAGGCCGCTAGTTTGCGGCGACGGTCAATAGATGGCGTCTAGTTTTGACGTCTATTTTGACGGGAGAGGCGACCTTTGTCTCTTTAGATCAATATCCTCCCGGAAATTTTTCAATCTATATTATATAAGTATATGTATTTCTACTGTCCCCTCAAATCTTATGTCCATAGTTCATTTAAAATACATTTTCCAAGAGGTCAGCTTCAGTATCAGTATAAAAGGAAAACAGAAAAATGCAATATAACAGCGGTATGGTAGATTAAACTGGTAAAACCGCTGGGAGGGTTCACCACTGATGAGTCAGACCTTCCTATTAATTAATTATTGCAATTATTGCAGTAAAAAATTGTTTAATTTTAAAAAGAATCATACGCATCTAAAATAGTTTCAGTTTTTTTTTTTTTCGTGTTTCTAAAATTTTGTGGTAAAATATATTCTTATTTTATTAACAAATTGTTACGTTTTCCTGTACAACTGTTTCTACTATAGACGGATCCATTTTTCTGTATTGTAGACAAGACCAGAACGGGTAGTGACAAAGGTTCCTATTACGGGTTAACACACAAAGTTACAATAAACTAGGGCCTACAGTAAGAGTAACTAACACTCAGAAAAGCGTACAACACGTACAACAACAACAATGAAAAGGAGCAAAAAATAAACTCACGAATTGCTTTAAAAAACAGTACTTTATTGTAACGTTGGTAGGGATCGGACCGGGGTCACACAGGTATGCGAGGAGATCACCAGACACGGATAAATCACGCAGAGAACACTTTAAACGTCTCCACACAATAATCCAACACACTGCACTCTTCGCAATACCATAGCTCTCTTATATATACAGACATGGACATATTCGTTCAATGAAAAGGCGGGAGAGATTGGTTCACTAACAAACGAAAACAACACAACACTAAAAACTGAGATAAGATTTTTAAAAAAAGCAAATGTTTGTCAATGTAATTTGACAGTAGTCATAAAATAATTTTGATTATATGTAAATATATTGTAACAAAGTATTTATTAATTTTATTATTTTTATTAACAGAGTGGTCTTTTTTTTTATATTTTGCTACTCTGTAAATTTCCCTCGTTGCTTATCTTTTGTTTACCATTCTTAGTTTGTTCTTCCCTGAAATAAATTGCTGTCCCCTCTTGAAGTTTTTGTCTTCCCTAATTTTCCACGTGGCAATATATATATGTAGTATAAAAGGTGGGGAAATAAACACACCACAAGTTGGAAGAGGAACCCAGACAACCAGAGAGAGAGAAGGGACTGGCACAGCCGGGCGGCCGTTTGTGTCGCACATAATCCCTAACTGTCTTAAAAGTCCCAAGGTGTTAACTAACAAGCCCCAGTTGTCGCCCCTTGGAATGTCTCTGGTGTCTCAATGCTAGCCATCTTATCGACCTGCCCACTCTGTGGGAAAGAACTCTCGCAGTCCATCGGTGGCGGAGTCTTTCTCGAGGTAGGCGTCACCAATGACGACTTGTATATATATATATATTTATATAAAGAGACAAAGGTCGCCTCTCTCGTCAAAATAGACGTCAAAACTAGACGCCATCTATTGACCGTCACCGCAAACTAGCGGTCTCGGGTAGGTGACAAAGCCACAACACCAGCTTTGGCAAACTGAAAAGCGTCCACCTAGAGACCATGGTTTCGGGCTAATGGCCCTCGTAGATGGCGTCTAGTTTTGACGTCTATTTTGACGGGAGAGGCGACCTTTATCTCTTTAGATCAATATCCTCCCGGCAAAATTTCCATCTATATATTTATATATATATGTATATTTATCAATTATCTTTATCCATTTTTATCTATTTATTCCTATATTTATCATTATTTATTCAATTTTGTAATTAACCTTATATAATCTTATATGAGCATTGTAATAAATCAGTTTCAATCTCAATCTCTGAACTGCCTGTAGGTTGGCTTTATTATTCCTGGAAGAATAGATATTATGACATATATATATTCTTTCCCCATATTTACAGAAGGTGTTGAAGTAACATCGCATGAATAAATGATACACACGGCAATATATTTGAATTCAAAACAAATTAAAACTTATCATTAGGGTTAACCCAGGCTCTTATAGCCATGTACAGATAATCGCCAATTACACGGTTTGTCCATCAAATTTAAGTATCTTTATTTACAGTACTAACAGAGGCCTAATTGATAAGGCGGCGCTACAGAGATATTTATAAATAAACGTTATTCCCTTATTTAAAATATTGTCGTGCGTGTTCTTTCCGGTTCTTCGCGACGACGCCGCTTCCTCCTTCGTGGATCACCTACCCAGGATCCGTTGCTTTCTTCTGCAGACAACCCAAAGACCCTCCGAGAACCACCACTCGAGTGGATCTCCTTTCCTCTGGCAGTATCTCTCGGCCTTACCACTGGTGAGGGGACAAGAGAGACTTACCAGAAGAGTAGCGACTGTGGTGTTGGCGAGAGTAACAACAGCAACCGGCAACAAGACTTCTAAACTCCTCCCTCTTTATTGTCATCTTTAATGCATATTACATAATAACTTGAATTAACAGGTATTTACACTATTTTACATCCCAGGACCAATATCAACGGATATTTACAAATATTAGCCCCAGGAAACAGGAACACAGCAGTCGGCGATTCCCACACTAGTCACAGACCAGAAACAGGCCAAAGCGCCATCTATTGGAAGAGATTGTAGGTGTTTTTCAGGCCGTGACAATATTATAAAATAAATAAAGCTTCCAGGGCTAAGTTTCTTGTACAAACCTTTTTTTTCAAACTTTTGGACTTATCAGTCCTTCAACAGGAGTATCACGTTAATAAATTAATGATAAATATTATTTTTATACAAATTTTTATTTACATATTTTAAATACTTGAGAGTGTTTGGAATCTTTTATGGTTCAGACAATGAAACAACAAATAACAAGTTTACTTACAGCTGAAATGGTTTTAAAGAATTAGGCGATTTTATACCTTTTATGAAAGTATTTTAAATTTATTATTTTCAAAAAGAGAGAGAGAAAAGAACATTTAACAATTTACATTACAATTGCTAATTTTGTAAAACAAAAACAAAACACTCCTTTGTTTTCGGTTTTATATTACAGTGTTGTCAGTCTAAAAGTATTTTAAGATCATTGATTTATTATTCTTCTTTTTTTTTTTCTAACAGAGAGAAATATATATTACATTATTTGTGTGTGAAAAACAAATTTTTTAAAATATAAGTGTATGGTGGATGATACGTACTGGTTGAACGATATCTCGAGATATGCCAGGGAGCACAGAACACCAACTACCTGGGAAGTCACCAGTATAGACTAGTGCTAAGCACTTTTAATCACGTCCTGAGTGGATTTCTGAGCTGAACCTGTTTGTTAGGTTATTCAGTGATTGAATATATCATCATCACAAGTTAATGTTTTGGTTCATGTAAGATATGTAAGACCATATATTACTTAAAAGAAAAACTTAATAAAGTTACGTCTTCATGATAGGTTAGTGATTCGTTGTTTTGTACAAGACACTAACAAATCAAACACTGTTGAAGTTCCATACTGAGTCATATGTATATATTGAATGCATATGCATATATTGAAATTAAAAAAAAAAATCTTTATATTTTCAATATATATATTTTTTTTTCAAGATAAAAAAAGACTGTTTATTTTTGTTTATTTCATACCCTAAAAAATGTGAATATGGATAAACTGAATATTTTTTATTTATATATATTGTAATAACACATATTACACTTTTTTGTGCTAAGGTAAATTCATAGTTGTTATAAATAAATAGGGTGAATCTGTGGTATTGCAGTATTATACTCTTTCTAATATATTTTTAGAAATATTTTATATTAAAAATATATTTTAAATGCAACCGTGCGCGTTTATTGTCGTTTGTTAGATTTCATATAAAAATATTAATATACCTATTGTGTTTGGAAATGTTTGACTATAGGGAAATCTATATCGCGCTTACCATAAATAATTTTAAAAAAATAATATTTTGTTTTATGTGTTTTGCATAAATACGAACCAAAATATTACGAAATATTTTAGATGCTGTTTTTTTTGTTTGCGTTTTTCTTTATACACTTTTATATATCTAAATAAATAAAGAACGTCTAAAGAAAGGTAAATAAAGAAAATATAACTTCTAAAATCTATCGTAATATTTTGGTTTGCATTTATACAAAAATAATAATAATAATATGATAAACCAAAATATTTAAACGTTTTTCTATTTATTTATTTATAGCAAGCTAAAAAGAGAGAGAGCAATTCCCTTCATCAAACATTTACAAAAATACAAAATACTTATATTTTCAAAATAAACACATCACGTCTTTTATTTATCTTAAATCTTTTGATTCGTTTATATACTTTTAGATTTGAGCGATTATTGATATTTAGGCTGTTGTTTATATTTTCACAAATGGAGGATTGTTTAATAACAGTATTTACCTCGTTTCAGTGTTGACTCAATAGCAGCTAAACGACAGGTGGTAAGTGTGACGTCACCTACCTCGGTGCCGTCTGCGGCCCAATCGTCTGAAGCACCACGCGCTCAGCCATCGTCTGGTTGCAATTCTACCGTGGTGCGCACGCGCATTCCATTACCCCATGGAAATGGTGTGAACTTGGGATTTTTTATTTGTTGGAGGAATTTTCCTCTCTTCTTTTGATGTCAATGAAAGCTGTGCAGTGATTGGATGATGAAATTGGATGGATCGTTTGGCCGCTAAATAAATTTGGCGGGATAGCGAGATATATCTTCTGATTATATATACGTTGTGGATTAAAATATTTGGATGCATTTTCATGTATTAAAATTACAATTATATTCTCACAATGAGTATCTTTTTTTATTTAAAAAAACCCGCTAGCTTTCAAGCGTTAATCGCTCTTCAACGGGCTTACAATAATATCGACTTGATCCCTTCGCGGCGCGCGTTTGTTTCTTGTAAATATTTCTGAAGGGATCAAGTCGATATTATTGTAAGCCCGTTGAAGAGTGATTAACGCTTGAAAGCTAGCGTATTTTAAATAAAAAAGATACTCATTGTGAGAATATAATTGTAATTTTAATACTTTTCACAATTTTCATGTATGCAAAATTAATATTATTTTTATAAATAGTTATAGAAGTAAACCTAGAATCCCTAGTTCATGATATTCATGAGCTGTATAAGGTTGTAACTACATATACTAGAAGATTATTACCCGTTCTCATGTGAAAGAAAAAAAGCATTTCAAATTTTCACCAAAATTCCAGTTTTTAATAGCATTCACTGCTGAATTAGACGCTTTCAAAACTCGAACGAACTGAGATTTTTTTTTCTCCAGAAATAAATTCTATACAAAATTTAAACACTTTATACTTTGAAGAAAATCTAAAAAGATATGTGTCTCTTTTAACTTATTATTATTTTTTTTTATATAATAATCGCAGTCAACTTCATTTGTTTCTTATTTTTGTTTCCTTATATTTTGTTTCAAAAACATTTTATAAAATACTGCATTCTAAAAAGCCTTTAATTTTCATAATATTTTTATTGTATTATTATTTTTTTTATGTATTATTATCAATAATTGTTTTTGACCAATGAAAAATTTGTTTTCATGTGATCTACAATAATTTGTAAATTAAATTCACTGTGCAATAAATTGATAAAGAGGGAGCAATCTCTCTAAATATTTTGGGAAAAAAAATGTTTTTTTTTTTTCTTTACAGATCCAGGTACGCCCTTTTATATGATCACAGAGTATATATGTGTAAGAACACAAGGCGCTAACTGTAAGAAGATAAGTTTCTCTTTGTTTACTATGTTAGATTTTGTTCTCTCTCTTGTAAATCAATAATATTTGATTGATCTTCTTGGAATCAGTATCTTTTAAAAAAGTCTAAGCAAAGTCAACAGATTCACATTTTAAAAAAGTGTTGTATATATATTAATTAATTGTTTCACAGAGTGTGTGTAAGCTCACAGGTAAATAGGCGCTAACCAAAAGAAAAAAAAAGTTCCTTTGTTTAATATTAGTTTCCCTTTTATATTTTGTTCTCTCTCTTGTAAATCAATAAATATAATGTTTAATTAATAATTCTTGGAATAAGCTTCATTAAAAATTCTAAGCAAAGTCAACAAAAAGAATAAAAGTGTAAGTTTTGGTAGGAAGGTAGATTCTGCAATATATTGACTATATAAATTACATTTCTTGAGGAACGCTTATTTACATCAAAATATATTAAGCTATAAAAGTTATATCTCTCTTTTTGAGATAACCAGGATTCCTGGAGCCACGTACTAAAGTCGCGAACTATCCGGGTTGATATCCAGTTTATCAGTTGCCACTAGGCTTTACTTGGGAATGTTCTGTAGGTGTTCAGGGGTAAATATGATGAGCCAAGCCCTCCCATTATATTTTTCATCGCAGTAAGGGCAGTAGAAGTTTGTATTATGTATAAAAGAAACATTCGTGCTTTACAATCCTTTCATTTTATATGTATAGATGGCGCGTTATTGCTTTGTGTTAATATATGCCTAACTGGATTTGTCTTTATAGTTTGCTGAAGAGCATTGCTCGATGCAAATATTTGAATGTAATTCTACTGTCCTATAAGCTTATGTCCATAGGTTTCTTGAAAGCCATTTCTGAGATTCCACCCTTCAGTGCTGCGTATATAAGCAGAATCGTCCAATACAGTATTAGAGCTCTGAGAAGCGGTCTGGTGGATTAAATTGGAGAAACCGCTGGGTGGGTTCACCACTGATGAGCCAAGCCCTCCCATTATATTTTTTCATCGCAGTAAGGGCAGTAGAGGTTTGTATTATGTATAAAAGAAACATTCGTGCTTTTAAATCCTTTCATTTTATAAATATACTTATTGCTAGGAAGGGTAGCTGTTTGGACCCTTTGACATCTGTGATGGGCGACAGTTTGGTCTTCCTGGTGACAATGTGGGGTCGTCTTTTGATAGTTTTGTAGCGTATACTTTTGTATTCCTATTGACTCGATTTTACACACTACATGTTCTACTGTACAGCAATGGAAGAAGAAAAAGAAATTATTCGTCAAGAGACCGGCTATAATAGCAATTCGCCTTATGTTTTAATGGCAAAAGTCGTAAAATCCAGACCCTTTGCATTCGCTTTTTATAAATACTGGAAATCAGCTCAATCAAAATGTTTAGCACAGATACCGGATCCAACTCGATAATTGGTCGAGGTCAATACCCAATATTTGTATATAACTATGATGCTAATTTGTTATTTATTTATTTTGTCCTACCGGGAGAATCCTGTATGGCACGTGTGCCCAATAAAGGTAATTGTTGTTGTTGTTGTGTATTCCTATTGTATATTACTGTTGTAGATTTTTATATACTTGTTTGCTGCTCTTCACAAAGTTTCCATTTATGAAGGAGTTACTGTGAATATAAACTATTTTAATACATAGCAATAACGTCCCATTAATATATAACAAATGAAAACATTAAGACGCGAATATTTATTTTCACAAAACCATCAAACTTCTACTGTCCTTACTGTGATGAAAAAAAATATTGGGAGGGCTTGGCTAATTAGTGGTGAACCCTCCCAGCGGTATCGCCAATTTAATCTACCAGACCGCTTCTTTAGAGCTCTAATACTGTATTGGATCATTCTGCTTTTATATTCTACACTGAAGGGTGGAATCTTAGAAATGGTATTTAAGTAAACTATGGATATAAGCTTTTATGACCGTAGAATTTACATATAAATATTTGCATCGAGCAATGCTCTTCAGCAAACAATAAGAACAAGGCCAGTTAGGCATAAATTAAACTTTTTTATAATATTGTAACAAAGTATACATTTATTTTATCTTTTTTTTTTATTAACAGAGTGGTCATTTTTATGTTTTTTATCTTACTACTCTGTAAATTTAACCTCGTGGCTTTACTTTTGTTTACCATGCTTAGTTTTGTTCTTGCCTGAAATAAATTGCTGTCTCCTCCTGAAGTTTTTGTTCTTCCCTAATTTTCCACGTGGTAATATGATGCACTAGCGCGCCATCTGTTATCGGTCTGGTAGATTAAACTGGCGAAACCGCTGGGAGGGTTCACCACTGATGAGCCAGGACCTCTCATTTGTTTTTTTTTATTGCAGTAAGGGCAGTAGAAATTGTTTTATTTTTTCAAAAAGAATCTTACGCCTTTAAAATAATTTCGAATTTTGATAAATTAAACTCTTTTACCTAGCTATTTCCTTCGATCTAAAACATGTATACAAGCTCTCTATGGTTGTATGCATTTTACTCTTCCTGTTTTTTTTTTTTTCAGTCTAATGTTTTTTTTTTCTATCCTCCCCACTATGTTATTGAGTTATTAGCAATATTTAGAAGGAATTTAAAATTTAAAAAAGGAAAGATTATTTTTAGAGGGATGTGTATCTCGAGTGAGAGAGAGAAAGAGAGAGATTGAAAATGATTTATTACAATGTCCATATAAGATTATATAAGGTTAAATACAAATGTGAATAAATAAGATTATATAATTATAAATATATGAATAAATAGATATAAATAATCGATAAATATAGATGGCGCAAGCCATCAGCAACTTTCAGTTGCACGATAAGGAGATGTTTTTTTTCTTAATTTATGCACCTTATCCCAGTACAATATTACATTTGTACTATTTTTTCACATTGTGTCGCGGTCTCACACAATTCTGGCCTTAACTACCAGTTTCATGATTTTTTAGGATGCCTGAATGACCACTTTTTTGGTCGTTGAGGTACAGCTTGCACCACGCTGATGAGAACCAACAGCCCGAAAAGCGTACGTGGTTAGCTTTTCTTGATTAATCAAGAACGGGTATTTTGCCAATTCTGGAATAATTAGAAATCAACGAGAATAGTTGATATTTATTCCGATAGATGGCGCAAGCCATCAGCAGCTTTCAGTTGCATGATAAGGAGATGCCTTTTTCATAATTTATGCACCTTATCCCTGTACAATGTCACATTTGTACTTTTTTTTCATATATATAAAATATATACAAGGTCTTCATTGGTAGCGCCCACCGCGGTAAAGACTCCGCCACCGATGGACTGCGAGAGTTCTTTCCCACAGAGTGGGCAGGTCGATAAGATGGCTGACGTTACCCAACTCAAGACCAAGATGGTACTTGTAGATGGTAGCCTTCGCCACACTGGTTAGCTTCATTGCCTCGGGATGGAGGCCGACACAGAACAGCCAGACCTGCAAATCCAGGGGCACTTCGCAGGAGGCGAACACCTCCCGGAGCAGAGGTCGCACGGCTCGGAAACACCAATAGAGTTGGAAGTTGAGATTTAAAAATATTTTATTGACCTCATACACAAGTCAATGGTAGTAATATATAATAATTATAAAAAGAGGGATAAAATAAAAGAGTAAAATATATACAGTTATGTACAGTCGAGGAGATTCCCCCAACGACAGAGAGTCCAGACAGTAAGTAACGTTCTCTCCTCATCTCAAGGCACAGAAAGAACCTGTGTATTGATGACTTGGCAGACGCGAGGATGACGTTGTCATCCAGCCCTTGTCCGAAGAGCCAGTAGCCCTGCAGATCGGATGTATGATGTTGAAGGCCTCCCGTATGAGGGGCCTGATGGAGCTGCAGGACCAATAGCGGTGGTCAGGCCACTATAGCCACAGGCGATACAGGTCTCTCGAGCAGAGGCCGGATGTGCAGGATGAGGAGGAGCGTGCAGGGCCAGCTGTACTGCAATGTCGGCATTGTGCCCTGAAAAGGCGCAACGTCGAAGCGATGACCAGCCGACAGTGAGAGGAATGTTGACAAAGTCTTGCCAACGGTACAGAAGCTGGGCGATGGGCAGGGTTGCCAGGCCTGGTCGCTCAAGTGTACGGCGGATGGTGCGGGTAGTTAGGCGCATGAGCGGAGTCACCGCAGCACCACAGCTTCGCCTAGGTTGTCCGCCAGGTGGGACCCTAGGAGGTTTTCTTCAATCAGCCTATTGCAGAAGTTGGCCAACGCTGTGGCGTCTGCAAGAGCGCAACGGGTCGGACGAGTGAGCGGTGACACAGAGCCATCAATACGTGCTCCCATCCACCGTGCAGCGGCTTGGAGGTCAGGTAGCCGGAGGAACCTGCATCCTCCGATTATGGCTAGGTCCCTCAGCTGGTGTGTTGGAGCTATCCGGTGGTCCAGCGCTAGGAAGTAGAGAGAGAGAGAGAGAGAGAAAAAAATTATTTCATTTTTAAAAGAATCTTTTGCGTCTTAAATTAATATTTATCTCGATTTTTTTTCCCAGCAGATTTTGTTTGTAATTCCAAGGAAGATTGATATAGAAACCTGAGAGAAAGAATTTTTGGATTGCTTCCTCTTTTTTTTTGTGTGTCGCGAAAAATCTCTGAAAAAAATCACAAAGTCTCAACTCCCAGTAAGTTTCCGAGTTGAAATCGTGAATCACCAACTGACAGATATCGTATTTATATAGACAGATATAATCATTTCAAATTGATATTAAAAAATAATTACTAAAGAGAGCCACAAAACAAAAACAAAAAAAGTAAACTTTTAAAGTAAACAATTCATTTGAGATGTAACGCTATAATGCTACTGCCCTCTATGATCAAATATTGTAACTATTTTAGAAAACAAATTTTTAAAATAGTATTTAAATAATATATCTGCTTAAATAAAAATATGTATAAAATAAAAAGTAATAAATATAATATTAATTAATTTATTTTAATGAAATAAAAATAAAAATTAAAATTATAAAGCAAGTTTTTGATATTTTTTACAAAGATACGCGTTGAAAGAGGTTCGCATATAATCAATCTCAGTAGTATATATTGTAAAAGTATATATTGTTTTTATTTAAAAAACTAAATTTTAAATTTATATAAAGGACATATTACTTTAAACATAGAAAGCAAAACAATCTTGCCAATGTTTTTTTAAAAATAAATAATTATATTTTAGAGAAAATATAAATCTTTCTTTATTTTGATATTTAAAAAAAATATTAAACAAGTGATAAACACAAAGCATTATATATATATAAATATATATATAATAATTTAAAATAAAAAGATTTGTAAAAAAAAAGCGTGGCCCATGGGGGGATCGAACCCACGACCTTCGCGTTATTAGCACGACGCTCTAACCAACTGAGCTAATGGGCCTGGTGAACGCTGTTGTTAAATTTTTATATATAAATATGCGAACCTTTTAAAAAATTTTACAATTTTTTTTAGTTATGAGTATTAAATCTTAATCATTTCACATAGCTCGATTTTAACATATTGATTTTAAGTATTTCAAATGTGTTTTTACTCGAGCATATTGATCGGCTGAGAAAAATTAGCCAATAAACATCAGCTAGAAAGGTCATGTGACTACTGAGTTAATAGGGAAGGGAGGGGTGAGGAAGTTGAGCAAAGAACATTTTGATATTTTCCTACTAAAATAATTGGATTCATTAAATAGATTTTATCATAATGAATTGAAATTATATAACGATAAACATTGTTGGATAACTGAATGCTACGACAGCTAGCGCCACACTGGACCTATCATCATCACAACTGTTTTGTTTACCTTTCTTCTCTATACTTCAATAACTGTTCGCTACCATAACTTTGTCTTTTCTTGCTAAATGGATAATAAAGATTATTATCATATAATCCTCAACGTCCTCATGCCTTCCTACAAGCTGTAAGTACCCAAATCTTACAACAATTAGATTATGAGACTGAGTATTGCATGAAATTCAACTAACGAGTTAAGACAAAGAAAAAAGGCTTAGCAAAAATGGCGTCACTCCCGAGCCACGATGTAACCCTAAATAAGCTCGACGGCTATAACTACTCACTATGGTCTTTCAAAATTGAAATGCTCTTGCAAAAGGAAGATCTTTGGGAAGTTGTCACCGAAAATATTCCAGATGAACCTAAAATCGAATGGAAAAAGAAAGACTCAAAAGCTAGAGCTATCATTAATCTAAGCATCGCCGACTCACAAATAGTGCATGTCAAAAACCTACTAACAGCCAAAGCTACCTGGGACACTCTTAAAAATATCTATGAAAGAAAAACACTCTCAGGAAAAATTTATTTGCTAAGGAAACTATACAGCTTAAAACTCGAAGAAGACAAAGACATGCAGCAGCACATCACTACCATGATGGAACTAGTTGACAAACTGCGAACCATTGGCGAAACACTAAAGGACTCTCACATCACGGCTATACTGCTTTGCTCGCTTCCAAAGAGCTACTCCAATCTCATCACGATGTTGGAATCAAGGCCTGATGACGAGCTAACGCTTGAATTTACCAAGAACAAACTCCTTGATGAACACACACGCAGAGTAGAAAGCTCGAAAGACGAAAGCACCGCATCAAAAGCCTTAAAAAGCCTCCACAGAGCTTCAAGCCAAAGAAGAGAAAAAGAGAAGAAATTCTGTTCTTTCTGCCACAAACCAAACCACTCCAAAGAAGAATGTTGGCACTATCAAAAGCGAAACAACAGCAACAAAGAGTACAAATATGAAAACTTCAGAAGAGGAAACGTACCAAAGTACACAAATCAGTCGAGTGTCACCCAAGAACAACCCACAAATCAGAGAACAACAAAAGGACCTAATCCAAAAGCTCTCAATTGCACTCAACGAGAAGCAAGTGTACACAACTGGTTCGTCGACTCTGGAGCCACTTCTCATATGGCGTACGATGAAAGCTTCTTCACTGAACTTAACAGAGAACAAACACAAAATGTTGTGGTTGCTAATGGCAATAAGCTGCAGGTCAAAGGGATAGGACAAGGAGAAATCAAAGTCATCACACCCCAAAGAAAGACTGACACCTTACTTCTCACAAAAGTTCTCTACATCCCGGAACTAACAGACAACCTTCTGTCAGTGAGTGCGGCCACCTCCAACGGATGTAAAGTAACGTTCAACAGAGATTGGTGTACCATCGAAAGAGACAACACAGCCCTCGCGAACGGTATACTTGACAATGGAATGTACCGACTCCACCTGGATGACAACCCCCAAACTCGCACATTCAAGGCAAATGTGGCAAAACAAAACCACTGCAAGAACAAAAATTGCCTCATGCTCTGGCACGACAGACTAGGACACAGAAATATAGAATCAATTAAGAAGATTCGAAATGAGAACCTAGCAAGAGGACTAAGTCTAAATAACTGTTCGCACAGCACAGACTGCGTTCAGTGCATTCAAGGAAAACTCACCGAAACCCCATTTCCAAAGAAGACAGAGTACAGAGCAACTGAAACGCTTCAACTTGTCCACAGTGATATCTGCGGCCCATTACCAACTAACTCTCTCAGCGGTAAGAGATACTTCATCACCTTCACTGATGACTACAGCAGATACACGAAGACCTACCTCCTGAAAGGAAAAGACGAAGCCCATGAAAAAATAAAAGACTACGTCATCTCAGCACACACGGAATTTGGAAAAAATATCCAAACCATACGGACAGACAACGGTCGTGAGTACGTAAACCGACAAGTCGAAGATTTCCTGAACCAAAGCGGAATCAAACATCAGCTAACAGTCCCCTACTCACCAGCCCAGAACGGAGTAGCCGAAAGGAAAAATCGATCACTAATGGAGATGACAAGATGCATGCTGTTTGACTCAGGACTCCCACAGTCTCTATGGGCGGAAGCGGTTACCACAGCTAATTACCTACACAACCGAATACCCTCGAAAGCTACAGACAAGACTCCTTTTGAACTATGGACCAACAGGAAGCCCAGTCTGAAGCATCTAAAAAGATTCGGATGTAAAGCCTTCGCCTATATTCCCAAGATAAAAAGAAACAAGTTGGATAGCAAAGTTATCGAAGGGATCTTTCTTGGATACGATGATCGAAGCAAAGGATACAGAATCCTGCACGATACAGACAACATCACAATCAGCAGATCCGTAAAATTTATAGAAAAAGAAAATGGGTTTCACCACGCTTCCACAAAAACAACTTCACCACAAGTACTAAGTACAGATCTAACTTCCTCCAATCATTTTGTTAATGCAGAGGAAAGTCAGGAACCAGGAACACAATCCGAAAACCTTGAGGACTCAGAAACCGAGGATTACATTCAACCCAGTACAAGCACAGGAACACAAGTGGTCACACAAAGAAGATCCACGAGACCAACAAAGGGAATACCTCCCATAAGAAATGACTACATGCTGTACAAAACTGAAGCTCAAGACATTCAGACACCCACCAACTACTCGGAAGTCCTACAATTACCAAAAATAGAAAGAGAAAAATGGCTACAAGCAATGAACGAAGAACTAAATTCTCTTGAGAAGAACAATGTCTGGGAACTAACGCCTCTACCTAAGGACAAAAAGATCATAGGATGTAAATGGACCTATAAACAAAAACTCAATTCCAAAGGAGAAATAGAGCGGTACAAAGCCAGACTCGTAGCAAAAGGGTTCAATCAGAAATTCGGCCGAGACTACGAAGAAACCTTTGCACCAATTGTGAAGCATTCTACAATTAGAGCCTTCCTAGCTGCATCAGTCTACAAAGGGATGCAAGTGATCCACCTCGATGTGAAGACAGCGTTCCTACACGGCGACCTAGATAAAGAACTCTACATAGAACTCCCAGAAGGACTCCATACAAAACAAACAAACAAAGTCTGCAAACTAAAGAAGGCAATTTACGGTCTAAAACAAGCCGGAAGATCTTGGAACACAAAAATCGCAAGCACTCTAATTAAAAATAACTTCAAACAGAGCATTGTAGACCCATGCCTATTCACCAAGAATGAAGAAAACCATTCCATCTACTTGATTCTATATGTGGATGACATGCTCCTCGCAAGCGATTCCGAGATAATCATCCAAAACACTGTAAAAACTCTCGAAAAAGAATTCGAAATAAAGAACCTTGGAGACCCCACTCAATTCATTGGTATAGAAATTTCAAGGAACAGAGAAGGTGAACTCCTACTGAGCCAAAAGAGTAAAATCCAAGAATTAGTTGAAAGGTACAATCTCCAAGAAGCGAAACCTACTTTCACTCCCATGGAAAGCGGATACCCCGGTATATCTGATGAAAAACTTCTACCAAACAACGTCCAATACCAACAACTGATAGGCTCACTATTGTACCTAAGCGTAGTATCCAGACCAGATATCGCAGCTCCAGTCTGCATACTTAGCAGCAGAAACCAGAATCCTAGAAATTGTGACTGGAATGCAGCAAAAAGAATCGTAAGATATCTAAAAACTACTAAAGAACTCGAGCTACGCATATCTAACCAAAAACCTCCCACGCTGGAAGCATACAGCGATGCCACATGGGCAAGCGACAACACCGACAGAAAATCACTAAGCGGAAACTTGTTCCTACTGGGTTCAAACCCCATCTCATGGATGACTGGGAAACAAGGTTGCGTATCTCTCTCTTCCACCGAAGCGGAACTCATCTCCGCAGCTGAAGCCTCACAAGAACTGTTATGGCTTCTCGACTTGCTAAAGGATCTCGAACTGGAACAGAAAGCTCCAATCTACTTCCACCAAGACAATCAATCATGTCTCAAGATATGTTCATCCGAAAAAGTGTCTTCTAGAACCAAGCACATCGCAACCAAGATCCATCACCTGAAGGATCTTCAGAAGAAGACAGTGATAAAAATGGTCTACTGCCCAACTGGCGACATGAAGGCGGACATTCTGACCAAGCCGCTACCAAGGCCGACATTTGAGAAGTTACGCTACAACCTCGTGATGTCTCCACATTCATGCCGGGGATTTGTTGGATAACTGAATGCTACGACAGCTAGCGCCACACTGGACCTATCATCATCACAACTGTTTTGTTTACCTTTCTTCTCTATACTTCAATAACTGTTCGCTACCATAACTTTGTCTTTTCTTGCTAAATGGATAATAAAGATTATTATCATATAATCCTCAACGTCCTCATGCCTTCCTACAAGCTGTAAGTACCCAAATCTTACAACAAACATATACTATATATACATATATACTATATAGTGTCATGTAATATTTTGTGAATACACTATGATCTCAGCCAAAAGGCTGAGAAGCTGACGAGCGTCATGCGTTCTTAATTCTTCAGTTTTCATCTCTGTCACCGTTTGCTTTTTTTTTTTTTTTTGGAATGGTGCTCTCCTATTGGTTGGCTACGATCACGCCACCTTTGCCCCCCCCCCCCCCCCCACTCGCTTTTTGGTTTTTGTAACTATTGTGTTGGAGCGGGTCGCACCTTAAATAAATGCATATATTAGTTAATAACTAAATGGAATCCTCTCTTTCTTTTTCCCAGTAAGAGACGCCTACGGAAACCAACAGTAAATAGACAGATAAAGCACACAGGCTATAGTTATTAACTAATATATGCATCTATATAAGGCGCCAATTTATAATTGTAACAAATAGTATTTGAATCAAACATTCAATCGGGTAAAACACGGGCGTTGCCCGGGTCATTCGGCTAGTATTATATATACAGAAATGACCTGGCTTCGTGTGTCTTCAGCCTCGTGTGATAAACATCTGCATCGAGCAATGCTCTTCCGCAAACAATAAGGACAAAGACAGTTAGGCATAAATTAATACAAAGAAATTGTTCGCGGAAGAGCAAATGTTTGATGCAAATATTTAAATGTAACTCTACTGTCCTAAAAGCTTATGTCCATAGTTTTCTTAAATACACACCCACACACAAAAGCCTTTATTAAGACACACAGGTCTTACAGAGGATTCTCCTTGGGGTTACAAAACGGAGAAACCTATGAAAGTGGGAAATAAAAAATGGAGAAAGATTATATACATTTGGTAAATATATACAGATTATAAAAAAGAATAAAAAAATAAGAAGAATAAAAAAAAAATCAAAAAAAAAGAAAAAAAAATTTTTTTTGGAAATATGGATGGGAGAAGTGGAGAGCGAAAAGAGGAAAGAAAACAGGTATTTACATATGGAATAAGACAATTTAAGATCTCACACAGCACAGGTGGGCCATGTATTTTTTAAGAAATCTTTAAGAGATTTCCCAGGAAAATCCGCGTGTTCAGGGTTGTAAGGTAAACACCGTTTTATCAGTGTGGGGGTTAACTTATCGTATCTGCCTAAACAAATAATTGGATGTTGGTTCTGTCTTTCTCATCAAACAGAAATTTTTGGTATGTTTGAATGTTCGGTTAAGTCTTTCTTTTTTACAGCATTTTTATGGAAGTTATATAGATTTAGAGCTACTGAACTATTGTCTATAAAGTTGGATAATAAAGAATATAATGTGAAGTGTGTATGGCCTATCTCATCTATCGGAATAAATATCAACTATTCTCGTTGATTTTTAATTATTCTAGAATTGGCCAAATACCCATTATTGATTAATCAAGAAAAGCTAACCACGGACGCGTTTCAGGCTGTTGGCCCTATCAGCGTGGTGCAAGCCATCAGCAACTTTCAGTTGCACGATAAGTAGATGCATTTTTCTTGATTTATGCATCTTATCCCAGTACAATATCCCATTTGTACTTTTTTTTCACATTGTGTCGCGGTCTCACGCAATTCTGGCCTTAATTACCCGTTTCATGATTTTTCAGGATGCCTTAATGACCAATTTTTTGGTCGTTGAGATACAGCTTGCACCACGCTGATGAGGGCCAACAGCCCGAAACACGTCCGTGGTTAGCTTTTCTTGATTAATCAAGAATGGGTATTTGGCCAATTCTAGAATAATTAAAAATCAACGAGAATAGTTGATATTTATTCTGATAGATGGCCCAAGCCATCAGCAACTTTCAGTTGCACGATATAGGAGATGCCTTTTTCTTGATTCCAATATATATATATGTCTCCATGTGTTGTATAGATGTAGTGTAATTGCCAAGGTAACAAATAAAATTTCGAGTGAGTGACAGTCGGCGCCAGAAAGAGGTCCGAAAAACAAGTCGTACTCCAAGGGTGTGCCCCTTTCTTACTCAAACAGATTAGTCCGCTTTGAGACACGATTGACAGGCCCCTCTAGACAGTTCTCCCCTGACCGGCGTCGGCTACACTCACTCTCTCGCCATCTCCGTGGTGACATCTACCATGTCTCGTACTTTGGTGCAATACATTCACGTCTGAACCCACTCTAACATTGAGGCCACAACGAACTTTATATAGAGAGAGAGATTTGTATTTTTTTACATTGGAAATGAAGGAATTGTTTATTACAAGAAATCTATTTCTGCACCAATTTTCTACCACCTATGTTCAACTCTTAGGATATCAAGCAAATTAATTTTTTATATACTATGGTATCCTTTTTGAATCAAAATAATTAAAAATATATATAATAAAATTGTTTTTGATAACCGAAATTCTATGAAAAAATAAAGTTCGTAATATTTTATTAAAGAAATTATTTTATTGTGCAGCCATTTTTTTTCACAAGAATATTAGAAAGTTTGCATTTTTAAAATGCGATTTGTGATGTCTCTAGTGTCTTTTGAATCATCCAATATATTATATAAAAAGTAAAACTTAATAAAACCTTTATATCATGTGCAAAGATAATTCTTATCTGTATTTTAATTAAAAATACCTATTTATGTTTAACGTTTAAAAAAAGAAATTACATCTAAAAAGTATTTTCAATAAAGTCATATAAAGAGCGTAGTCGTCACTAAATAAATTAATTATCCATCACAGAATTATATATAAAATAAATCAGCAAAAAAACCTAAAATTGTATTTAGATATAAACCTATTAGGAAAAAATCCAATTAAATGTATTCCTAAATAATAAAAAAGGAAATTAGTTCAAATATATTTGCAATAACGCGTCTTTTTTTTTTGCATTTCTATATCTATTTTATATTCAAAGTTAGTTATGTTTTAATTGCTAAAAATTTATATTTATCTGGGGAGCGATTTTATTAATAATATTTTTTATTGTATATTTCAAATAAAATTGAGTAGAGATTAGTTATAAAATATATTTTTCTTTATTTATTTTTTTTATATGTGATAGATAACAAAGTTATTATTATATATTTTTTTTGCAAATTAAACATATTTCCAACATAAATCACATAATCATCGTTTTAAAATAATGATTTGCAATCTTCTAAATAAATATTTTAAAATATAAATATAGTTTTAACTAGCCATCTCGTTTGGAACATATCTATTAAGTTTAGAACATGGCCAACTATGGGTGAGTTTTTATGTTTCTTTATAATAAACACATATGTTTTCTCACTAAAACGAAAATCTAGACTTAGTAGGGCATTGATTTATTTTAATAATAAATTTATAAATGAGTATAGATATACAAGCACTTTTTTTACACAAAGTAGAATTACGGAAAAAAAAAAGACATATATATATTACATCCATCCCCTATTTGTTTTATTAGTTAGTAGTTTTATAATAGTTTGTTATTAAGTCAAATATCTTAAAAACATTTAATCTTTTTTATAGAATAGCTATACAACATAAAATATAGCTGGGTATTATCATGCATTTCATGCACTATCATCTCTTTTTTTTTTCATAAGGTCATATTTATTATTCAAAAATGAACAGGCAGAAAATTAAATAATCTTTAAAATACAGATATATTATTGATATTAATATATGTATGTTGCTTTTTAATATTTATATATTTATTATTATTGATTCAAGAGGAAATACATTTAAATTAATTATTAAATATATCGCCAATTTTAATTGATATAAGAAACTTGCGATAATAAATAATGTATGTAATCTTAATGCATGTAATCTTTAAAATAAAATAAAAAAACTCCGTGATTATAACTCCTAGATATTGAAGAACGATATGTGTTTAAGCTCAGTATTAAAATATGTAAACTATGAATAATAGTTTAAATGTGAACTCTCATCTCCAACTTCCAATAAAAAATTCCATTCTTCCAATCTTCAAATATATTATCGCTCTTTAATATCTTAGGCTATGCTTTTCATATATTATTATTTAATATATCTAGTTAAATATATCGAAACACACACACCCAAAACTTTTATTAAGATATCATTCTTATACAGATTCTCCTCTATCATTGCCTTACAACGATAGCCTTACGATGATCAATCATCATCATCATGTAGTGGAGAAGAAAACGATAAATCTAAGTTCCGTTTCTTACTTACTAAAAGTTGAAAATATCGAGAAAAAAAAGTTTAATTTTAATGAAATCACACACACACAAACCTTTATTAAGACACACAGGTCTTACAGAGGATTCTCCTTGGGGTTACAAGACAGAGAAACCTATGAAAGTGTGAAATATACAAAGTGGTAAAAATGGAGAAAGATTATATACACATGGTAAATATATACAGATTATTATTTGAATAATCCTATGGAAAATAAGAATATGGATTTGGAAAAAATGGGTTGGAAAATTTGGAAATATGGGTGGGAGAAGTGGAGAGCGAAAAGAGGAAAGAAAACAGGTATTTACATATGGAACATACATATAATGGAACAAGTCGAAAATAAAATATCAATATTTTTGTCTAATACTCTTTTTATAAATAGTTTTAAATCTCTAATAATACTGCATTCATTCTTTTTAAAAAATACATTATCATGTATATAAAAATGTTATGAATTTAGTAGTAACTCTTTTGTATGTATTGCCACGTGGAAAATTAGGGAAGACCAACTTCGGGATGAGACAACAATTTATTTTCAGGCGAAAACAAACTATGAATGGTAAACAAAAGATAAGCCACGAGGGAAATTTACAGAGTAGCAAAATATAAACATAAAAATGACCACTCTGTTAATAAAAATAATAAAATTAATAAATACTATGTTACAATATTGTCACGTAGAAAATCAGGAAAGACAAACTTCAGAATGACAAGGCAATTTGTTTTAGGAAAAACAAAATCATCATTTATAAGATACAAGATAAGAAACAATACAATATAAATCATATATTCTCATTATATTGAAACTTGCCATTTACTTATGTATATTTTGAATGAGCAACAAATAAAATTCCATTTCTCATTGTGGTAACAGATCATAGGATTAATTGAAGCCATCCCTGTATTAATGTGGATCAACCTCAAACCATGACTTGTTTTTACCTGAATTTGCCAAATATGATGTTGCTTGGCTTTTTTTAATATGAATTTGTGCGTTTACGGAATGATGAACAAAATGAATTGTTTTAATGTATTTTTTAACGAAAAAGACGCCCTTTTGAACACATAATTAAATATTGGATAATAAAAAGGCATATATTGGATTTAATAAAAGATTTATACATATTAAATATTTTATTAAATCCAATATATTAAAATTTTCAGTTATAAAAATTTTCAGTTATAAATATCCACGCTGCGCGCGTTTGTTTTTGTAAATATTTCTGGTGGGATAAAGTCGATATTATAGTAAGCCCGTTGAAGAGCGAATAACGCTTGAAAGCTAGCGTTTTTTTAAATAAAAAAGATACTCATTGTGAGAATATATTTGTAATTTTAATACTTTTTTCACAATTTTATCATGAATAGAAATCCAATATATGCCTTTTTATTATCTAATGAATTAAATATGAATTTCTCTATTTTCAAACACATAATTAAATATATATTTTTAAAGAACATTGATGAGTTTAAGTTTACTGTATATTTACACACACATACATATATATATATGTATGAAAAAATAGTGCATATAGGTGCATAAATTAAGAAAAAGGCATCTCCGTATCGTGCAACTAAAAGTTGCTAATGGCTTGCGCCATCTATCGGAATAAATATAAACTATTCTCGTTGATTTTTAATTATTCCAGAATTGGCCAAATACCCATTCTTGATTAATCAAGAAAAGCTAACCACGGACGGGTTTCGGGCTGTTGGCCCTCATCAGCGTGGTGCAAGCTGTACCTCGACGAGAGAGAAAATATGGTTTTACGGGCTACTAACCAAAAGTTATGATTTTTGAGCCCAAGCGCGATGTCAGATGGCAAGGGACCCTAGGATCTGGCTGCAGGAGATGTGTCGCAGGGGTAGTGGAAACGTTGGGCAAGCAGGGGAACAGCGCCAGTAGAAGTGGCAGATGGAATTGGAGGCAGAAGGTCCTTGAAGCCTAGAACTTGAGGGCCCTAGACTTCAGGATGGGGCAGCTTGAGGCTCTCGCCTCGTGCTTGTTAGGAAGGCCCTTGGAGCAGCAGTTGGCACATTTGGAGGTGCGCTGGTCAGCAATGGATGGGCAGGCGCGGCCTTCATGGCCGTCTTGACCGCAGTGGAAGCACTTAGGAGCTCTGGAGCATTGGGCAGAGTTGTGGCCGAAGCCACAACAGCGGAAGCAGACGCGGGAGCGGATGGACTCCTCGAAGTTGAGGATTACTCCATCAACCACGATTCTCCCGCGAACGCCCAGGGCTCTAAAGGTCTTGAGGTCCAACTCGATGAAGGCGGTGCAGGTCCCGCTTCTGGGTGCAGAACGGTGCGCCACGCGCACCACCTTGTCCCCAGGAAGTTTTCTAACAGCAGCGGTTTCCAGGAAGGTCTCCTCAATTGTGGAGTTGGATGTCTCCTCATCCACTTTGAAGAGGCAGATCCGTGGCAGGATCTCCTTCTGCTGGCGGACCTTCATTCCATTCAGCTTGCTGGCCAGGGAGGTTGTCACCTCAGGGATGGTGTCAGGATTACTGGAGTGGAGGACCAGCTTCCCCTTGGAGTGCAGGGAGGCCCAAACGCCTTGGGGGAGAGTGTGGGCAGCGCGGACAGCTTTTAGCATCTCCCTTGGGTCAGCCTGTGGGTCATCAGAGATGACCACTGTGTGGGCCGCCGATTTTTCTCCATGGAGGATCACTTGGGCGGCCGCAGGCTTGGATACGCGGGAAGGCGCAGGTTTTGAAGGACCATTCAGGTTTGTCCTCTTTGCAGGCGGGTTGGGAGCCTCAGACTGCTTCCTTTTGGTTGGAGCAGGAGCAGGCAAGGTGGAGGCAGGCTTCTTGGCAGGGAGAGCAGCAGGAGCAGGAGTGGCGGGCTTGATTGGGTCAGTCTGGGAGCTGGTTTCCTTGCAGGAAGGAGCAGGGCAGGTTTGAGTGCCGCGGCAAGCAGTCTTGGGCTTGTTGGCCTCCTCAATTTCGTCCAACTCTGCGAAGGACTCGAGGGTGTCAGTGAGGTTCTCTACTTTGGTGGCGAGGGCCTTGATCATTTCAGTCCGCGAGGCGATGTAGCGGATCAGGTCCTCATGCAGGGATTTCAGGGCAGGATGGCCAATGGAGCTCAGGATGCTGCAGTTGCGTGAGATCACCATCTCATCTTCCCTCTCCAGGTCGGCGACGTTCACGATGGGCTTGTAGGCCTTCTTTTTCTTCTTAGCAGGATTCATGTATGAAAGAACTGACCAACGTTATTTTTGTTTAATCTAAACAAAATACAGAAAAAATATATGTACCTCGACGACCAAAATAATTGGTCATTAAGGCATCCTGAAAAATCATGAAACGGGTAGTTAAGGCCAGAATTGCGTGAGCACGCTACACAATGTGAAAAAATAGTACAAATGTGATATTGTACTGTGATAAGGTGCATAAATTAAGAAAAAGGCATCTCCTTATCGTGCAACTAAAAGTTGCTAATGGCTTGCGCCATCTATCGGAATAAATATCAACTATTCTCGTTGATTTTTAATTATTCCAGAATTGGCCAAATACCCATTCTTTTTCACATTGTGTAGCGTTCTCACGCAATTCTGGCCTTAACTACCCGTTTCATGATTTTTCAGGATGCCTTAATGACCAATTATTTTGGTCGTTGAGGTACAGCTTGCACCACGCTGATGAGGGCCAACAGCCCGAAACGCGTCCATGGTTAGCTTTTCTTGATTAATCAAGAATGGGTATTTGGCCAATTCTGGAATAATTAAAAATCAACGAGAATAGTTGATATTTATTCCGATAGATGGCGCAAGCCATTAGCAACTTTTAGTTGCACGATAAGGAGATGCCTTTTTCTTAATATATATATGATAATTTAAACCAATAACCCTATATTATGTAATACGTATAACAAGCTTGTCATGTTGTATATAGAACTAATTATAAACTATAACTAATTATACGCATAATTGACGTGTGTCCTTGTATCTCCAGATGTAATGTACTGAGGATGAATAAATAAAAATATATAATAGATTAAAAACTGAGTTAAGAGCAAGATTGAGCGAATCACAAAGTAACTTCTAAAGATAGATGGAAGCCAACAGACTGGTGCCAGAGTCGAGTTGCGGACACGTGCAGAAAGGCAATACTTCCTGGTCCACTTCCTAGTCCCCTTCCTGGTCCAAAAAAGTTGTATAAATAGGACCCCACGTAGCAACAGCCCTCTCAGCTCTAGTCAGTCCCGGTCAGCGTCATCCCTTATCGCCGGTTGTCACCAACTCATCGACCATGTAAAACAGTAAGAAACCTTCTCGATCTCCATCTTTGCTCTTGGCTCGCTTTTTATCTATTTAAGGAGCTTCCCTTCTACAACGTGTCGCTTCGTTTTTTGTATGTGTGGACATTCCCCGCTTTTCCACTCTGCCTCGACCACGACTGCCTGTACCCTGTGAGAACTGTTAAAGATCCTACAAGGTGCAGAGAGGCACTGGAAAACTCTCCACCCCTGACTGTCCCTCGCGGTTACTACAGGTTTGACCCTCGGTTGCCACAAATTATAGCGAGAGTCGACGAGGTTTTACAACAGGCTTACCAAACCCCAACGCAATATTACAGCTAGTCGACAGGATCTCAACACAATATTACAGATAGTCGACAGGATCTCAACACATTATTACAGAGAGTCGACAGGATCCCTAATCACAGATAAGTCGACTCAACCCATTATTACAGCTAGTCGACAGGATTACCACAACGAAGGAGACCACAACGAAGAAGGTAAAAAGACTGTCCAGATAGATAGAAGAGCCAAGAAGCAAAGATGGAGGAACAAGCACGCCAATCCAACGAAACGACCAAGCAATCTTCCCCCCAACGACACAGCCGAACATCCCGCAAAATAAGCCGGTGAGAAGTTACCCACCTTCGACCTTACAACGCAACCATCCAGACGACATGCCACCCTCGCCAAACAGAAGTCACAAGCTGCTACAAGCTCTACATGGCACGCCTTCCACGTCATCAGGACAACAACCAAAGACCAAGTCTCCTGACTGAACAATCATAAAAACTGTGAGTTTTTAAAAAATCTACTTAACTCTCTCTTCATGCTAACAACTTGATTTTCCATAAATATAATGTTTATTTTTTACTGTAATTTTTTAAATCAAATTTTACCATTTTTATAGCATTTCAATTCAAATTTTAAATCTTGTACACCATCATTTATCAATTTTTACTTTATTTTAAGCAACTTATAAATTTTAATTCATTACTTGCAATCTTACAGTTTTAAAAAAATCATATTATATTTAAATTACTCGAATCATAATTCTAAACTTATTTGTGTGTTTCTCTTAATACCTTATTTTTATACCAAAAAAACACCAATGTCTTACTTAAATACACAAAACTTTGCAAAAATCATTGTTATGTTCACTATTTTATGTACACGCCCCATTCAAATTAAGTCACTATCATGCCATTGCCCTTTTACAAGTATAATTTGCGCACTAACATAAGCAACGATTTAAAAAATATATTCAAATTTTAATAAACATAGATGGAACGCATTTTTTAAAAAATACAAAAATCGAAAGATACAATATCTTCAAAAGCACAACTAGAAAAGTAACTGTCCTTCCCCAAAACAAGTTAAAAATTCCAGCATAGCTACACTCCCTCGTCCTTTTCTTTTTACATGCATAATTATTAATAATTCACACATCTCTCAGAACGAACTTCAACACACTCCCACATCACTTTCTCCAATTGGCCACATCTATTAACGCGCGATTTAACAACATCCAATTTCGAGCCACACGAGCTCCATATTGGCGCGAACAAAAGATTTCGCAATAAACATGCCACCTCTATAACAATCTGAAAATTCTCGATGTGTTTTGTACAACAACCACCCATGACTAATAAATTTGTTATTCATTCGGAAACAAGTTAGATGCTGTACCAAGAACAGACTTCACGTGACACCTTTCTATTCAATCCACTTACTAAGTGTCACACAGCGCACCACAACAATTTTCTCACTTAACAGGCCCAAGACGCCTTCATGCCTGTGACACCTCACCAAAGCGTGTCTACGTTGAAGTCGCACTTTTACGCACATCTAACCTGACATCATTGAATAACATTTTTTTTAATAAGTCCGCAACAACGTCGAAACACAACACTTACGAACACCAAGAAAAATATATTTTCAAACAAGCAAGAGGAGATAACTCAACTCGGGACGTAGACCAGACATGGGATCATGTGCCAGTCGGCAACAAAGGGTCGGCAACAAAGGACCGCCTACGTAAATAAACAACCCAGCTATGTCGGTCGGCATCAAAGGATATGGACACCGATTTCGGCCGCCATGTTGACATCTCCAGTTTCAGTTTTCCACCGCCGACTAGCCCAGTTCGCCTATACTTGAAACTCGTGGTCCAGCTCGCAGAATGGATAGATTGCAGCACCTAAAACTAATTGACTTACCAATAATTACCCAATTCACTTATTAATTTGAACTTTAATATTGAAATATTATAACACTTTATATCTTTAATTATCATTATGTGTTTTACAACTTTTACATTATTTTCACGCCCAGTATGGAATATTTTTTCTAAACTAGAACGCCAGCTTTTATAATGTTAACCCTTTATTGTTATATATTACAATCATCTTCGTCAATACCATCCAATTTTAAGAATCAAGATCGCTCCCCGTCTGGTCTCACATAATATAATCGGGAAGATCTGGCAAAGACCAACTTCTCAGACCGGACCAAAGCGACATAGGGCCACATTGCCTCCCCATAGGTCAAACTAAAGACACCAATAATCTTGGACCTACACCTAGACATTGTGTGAATATGTTCCTTTCTTTTTTTCAGGAACGAATATTTTTTGTTTTCTTTTAACTTTTCTTCAAAAGAGACATTTTTTGCTCCATTTGTTTATCTAATCATTAATAACCTTTAATTATATTATTTTTTTTTGTATAAAATCTTGAATAATTATTTTTATTTTTATTTTTTTTTTTTACTTTTCAATTATAATCAAATTTTTATTCCAACATTATTTTAACAACTTTATTTTAACAATAGCAAAACATTTAATTCTTTCAATAATCATTTTTAATTCATTATTATATCTTTTATATATTACTAATTCTCATTATTATATCTTTTATATTTTACTAATTCATTATTATATCTTTCATATAGTACATGTTTGATCTTATCCACTTATACTTTTTATCCGCAATCACATTTTTATCTTTTTATTCACTATATTTTTGTTTAAATACTTTATTATATGACAATGTTTGTTTATCATCAACTATCGGGCATATACAACAATCGTTTACAACAATCTATTTCTCTAACCACTTCAGTGTACTTTACACTACTATCTTTCTCTCCGCCATTGCTTTACATCAACGTAGAGAAACGACAGTACTGCTTGACAATTTTTCTTTTGATTTCGTAATTCAACAAACTCTTTGAAAACACCGTTCCCCAGAAGTACAAGTCTCGACTTTTTGGTCTGAACACGTTTCAAAAGTTTATTTCAATCATCCGCAGAACACATCACCAACGCATGCACAAAGCGTTCACTTTTTTCAACTTTCAATTTTTTTCAGCTCTAGCGGACCACAATCAACCTTTGATTTCAAGTCAAGTCAGACCACCTACTGTCGCTACAACAATTCTACGTATCACATGGCTCTACCACCCCTTTCAATCATATTAATTCTTTTCTTCAACAACTTTTCAACCCAATAACCCTACAATTGTGATAAAGCACTGTAACCTTATACAGGATCGCAGGTGAAACATTGCCTAGGAAGACGCACAAGTCTATATCCTCGCTTTGCACCTGGATCTCAGTATTTGATTGTCTGTGCAACACTTACAATTGCATATTCTTCAACCCCTAACCCTTTCCAACGCCCGCCAACAATCTCTTAGAACATCATCATTATTTTTTTAGCAAACAAAGGTTTTACCTACAGTTCTCTTTTATAATGAATATCATAACTTTTAAATTAAACATAAGTTTTATTTTTATAAGTTTTAGATATAGCCAAATAAACATCTTGTTATAGCCCTTTTCCCTCACAGTTTTAATTAATTAAAATAAATTCTAATTACTTACCTGTGTTAGAGAGGCTTTACCCGCTTAAACCCGGATAAACCCTTTCACTCACGGGGCCCATCTATGATAATTTAAACCAATAACCCTATATTATGTAATACGTATAACAAGCTTGTCATGTTGTATATAGAACTAATTATAAACTATAACTAATTATACGCATAATTGACGTGTGTCCTTGTATCTCCAGATGTAATGTACTGAGGATGAATAAATAAAAATATATAATAGATTAAAAACTGAGTTAAGAGCAAGATTGAGCGAATCACAAAGTAACTTCTAAAGATAGATGGAAGCCAACAGACTGGTGCCAGAGTCGAGTTGCGGACACGTGCAGAAAGGCAATACTTCCTGGTCCACTTCCTAGTCCCCTTCCTGGTCCAAAAAAGTTGTATAAATAGGACCCCACGTAGCAACAGCCCTCTCAGCTCTAGTCAGTCCCGGTCAGCGTCATCCCTTATCGCCGGTTGTCACCAACTCATCGACCATGTAAAACAGTAAGAAACCTTCTCGATCTCCATCTTTGCTCTTGGCTCGCTTTTTATCTATTTAAGGAGCTTCCCTTCTACAACGTGTCGCTTCGTTTTTTGTATGTGTGGACATTCCCCGCTTTTCCACTCTGCCTCGACCACGACTGCCTGTACCCTGTGAGAACTGTTAAAGATCCTACAAGGTGCAGAGAGGCACTGGAAAACTCTCCACCCCTGACTGTCCCTCGCGGTTACTACAGGTTTGACCCTCGGTTGCCACAAATTATAGCGAGAGTCGACGAGGTTCTACAACAGGCTTACCAAACCCCAACGCAATATTACAGCTAGTCGACAGGATCTCAACACAATATTACAGATAGTCGACAGGATCTCAACACATTATTACAGAGAGTCGACAGGATCCCTAATCACAGATAAGTCGACTCAACCCATTATTACATATATATATATGTTAAAGAGATATTTATTCACATATATATTATTTTCTTGTGCATATTAATTGTTCTACACTAAATATGTTCATTTTATATTTCTTACAATTCGCATTATATTTTCAAACTAAAAAGACATTCAATTTTATGTAAAAAAAAATTGATATGCTAAACATAATAAAAGTTTAATTCATATATTTACATATGTATAAAACAGTTCGACTTTTATACTTACAATGGTGCCATAACCCCGTTTGGTTATTTGCATTCACTTGTGGGGTTAGACTTTTATAAGAATCAGGGGCTATAAAGTAATCGTTTCTTCAGAAAAAAAGTGCACAATGTGGGAATCGATCCCGGGTGGCTATCAAAAATCAACAGTTTACATCACTCCTCCACCAACCCCCTCTAAAATCCCCGATGTCCCACTTTATAATGAGGATAATTTGTGATTTCAGGACAACGGCAACGCCTAAGGACAAACGTCCCATGGTGCTCATCGTTATACTGCTAGTATTGGTAGCAGTACTGGCAGTTTGCTTGGTGGTGGCTCTGACTGGAGGTCAGTATCTATAGCTAGATCCTCTTTTTTCATAGCCCCCCCGCCCTTTATTTAGAGGAAGGTGTTTACTTCAAATGTAAGACACGCCCTCTTTTCTATAGCCCCGCCTTTCATTCAGAAATGGGCGTTTACTTCAAATATACAAATGTAAGTCACACCCCTTTTCTATAGCCCCGCCCTTTATTTAGAGGAAGGCATTTACGTTAAATGCAAGACATGCTCCTTTTTCTATATAGTTACGTCTTTTTTATTCAGGAAAGGGCTTTATTTTGTGTGTAAAATGTAAAGCATACCCCCTTTTTATAGCCCATGAATTTTATTTAATTAAAATAAGAGCACCCACCATTTTTTATGGCCAGCCTTTTTATTGAACATAATTATAAGGTTGTCTCAAAAGTTCGTAAACATATTATGATGATTATTTATATTTTGAAAGTATTTACGAACTTTTGGGACAACCTTAGTAAAATTATAACAGAATTCTTATAGAAGAATGATTTAATCTCTGATGCTTTTTTTTTCTATATCAAGGGTGGGCCAAGTTTCAGAATTACAGACGTTCGTAAACACCTGAAAAATATACCATAAAATCATAATATGTTTACAAACTTTTGAGACAGCCTTATATTTCTATATTTCAATTAGAAGAATAGTTTCTGTTTTACAAATACTACAATAGATTAAGGTAGGTAGATTAAACATTTTCCTAATTGTTTGCATGTTGTTGCAGGTTTCTCTCCGTCCAAGTATAACGTCTGCACAGAAAAGCAATGTATCGAACTATGTAAGTTTCCTATATACATACGCTTTCTATACTCTTAACTCGTCACATACATGCGACAAATTTTTGGAATATTTGAATATAAATCCTAAAGGTTTGAGGTCTCTATACAACGTTTGCACTGAATAAAAATAGCTATTGAAAAAGACTTTAAATGAAAAAAAAACCAGCTAATATAATATTATGGTGATATAGGTAAATTAAAATGGTGAATACGATGCCAGGTTTAATCATTGATGATCTAGACCCTCCCAATATCTCAATCATTTCAGCAAGAACAGTTAGATTTTTATTTTATTTGTGATTTACATAAAAGATAGAAGTTTACTGTAAGAGAATATGTGAGATATTCGAAAAAATCTAAATATAAATCAGCTAGCTACTTTTAAACTTCCACAGACAAATGACAACAATGAATGAAATAATAAAAATAGCGCCAAATTGATAGAAACTCTCTGGAATTGCTTAATTTACCTCATTTAATAGTTTGACAGTGTTACCTTTTCATCCATTTATGCATACTTTTATACAGAATTATTTACATTTTGTAAATATATCTAAATATCATATATATATAGTATAATTAAATATAATTTATATGAAAAGTAGTTGTAAATTAATAATGATTTACAACTACTTTTCATATAAATTATATTTAATTATACTTATTCGTTCAGTAATAGCTTGCTATACTGACATTATACTCTCAATTCGACATTACGATTCTTAAATCAACACTGAAATTTTCTATAACTTTCCTTGAAAAAAATATTATAAAACCTTATATATATATATATATATGTTCATGGACAAAACTTAAGTAAATTGTACCTTTTAGCATGTATATTGGTATTCAGCAATAACTGCACTATTGCATCTTCCTAGTAAAAAAAAACTTTACTAATGGTTATAAAGAGTGAGCTACAACACCAGTTTTGGCAAATTCAGACAAAAAGACAACCTGTATACCATGGTTTCGGGCTTTAGCCTTCATCAGTACAGGAGCGGCTTCGGTTTCATAAAATACTAAGAGAGGGGTTAGGAAATCGGTTGAATTTACCAAACAGGTGGTTGAGCTGGTGAAGTAGTAAGGGCCGATTTTGCTTCTACTTTTGTACTTTCGTGCAAATAAAAACTATTAAAAAATAATAATAAAAAAAATCTGTATTATAAAGTACACCAATACCTCGCTTTGCGTCGTTTCGTTTTGCGTTTTTTTCGAAGTTGCGTCGCTGCTTAATTTTTACTGATTTTCACTGTGCGTCGTTAGATTTTCGAAGTTGCGTTGTTTTGGATTTGAGTCTTTAAAATTTTTTCCCCCTAAAATATGGCAACACCTTTGTTTTTGATTGCGCCTCACTTTGCGTCGTTTCAATTTGCGTCGTGTTTTTTTTGGAACGTAACCCCGACGCAAAGCGAGGTATGGGTGCAACTGTGCAATCTGTGCAACACTATCTATGTTTTTGTTGCAGCCAACTCTATTCTATCCAGTATGGACGATTCCATAAGTCCATGCGAGGACTTCTATCAATTTACCTGTGGTCGTTATTCCCATCACAACCTGCAGGACTCTGATGGAGGACCTCAAAATGTCTTAGAAGAGATACAGGAGCGACTGGTAGATAAGTTGGATGGTAAGTCCAAAGTCCGAAATCCTGAAGAATCTAAACTAACCATTGCAAACCTCCAGGAATCCTCACCAACATCAACAGGTACCAGACGGTCCTTCCTGCAGTCCTGAAAGCTGCTGATCTTTATCTGAGTTGCCCTTATCGTAAAGGTAAGAAATTTCTCATTAAAACGTATGTTTCTGGATAGTTGGCGAATCTAGTAAGATCCAGGAATCCGGATTATCTCAAGATAAAACGTGTCTTTTTTTTTATCTAGCCCTCCTATACACATACTCTATTTAATCAGAGAAATTTTATAACCAATACTTTTTTTGTAAAAATAGAAATTCTCTCTTTAAGAAAAATAGAAGCCACTTAGCTAATCGGTTGTAAATCCTCCTAACGCTTTTGTTAGTTTAATCTACCAGATCTCTATCCCTTTTATATTGTCTATTCTGCAAAAGTTTTTTTTTTCTTGTTGCTGTTGTTGTAAACTTCTACCACTCTCCTCCAAAGATACTAAACTCTATGTATATATAGCTATCTATAAACCAACGTTTTCGTTTAAAATGTTTCTGATGCTAACGATACTATTAAATTGATAATAAAATTATTATAAAAATATAAAATTACACTAGCATTTAGAAGAGACTGGCTTGTAGTTCTAGACCTGTTAGTAGAACGAGAAGCCGGGTTGTATATTTAAATTTTAGAAAATTTTCAATTTATTTTTTCTTTTCATAATTTGTAATTATATATATCTCCCAAATTTGATTAGCCAATAATCATCTGGAGGTGTGTTCTCAGGTGGACCAATCAATAATACCCTAGCCAACCAAGTCATCGAGGGTTTGGATGTTATTGGTGGATGGCCTTTAATGGAAGGACCTAATTACAAGGCTGAGGATGTCTGGAACATAATACTTCCCCAGGCCCTGAGGAAATATGGACGTTCTGGAATACTATCTGTCTCAGTAGAACTGGACGTTCTTAACACCACCAGGAACGTCATCACGGTATGTCTTATTTTATTTGATAAAAATTTTCTTTTTTTTTTTAAGATGTTCATATTTTATAAAAATAAAACGAAGATTGAAAAGGAGTATCTTGTGCGAATTTTGCTAATAAAATTCACACAAGATACACCTCTTCAATCTCCGTTTTATTTTTCTATTTTAACTCGAAGAGTTTATTCTAGTCGATGTTCATATTTTGTTGAAAAAATATATAATTAATGAATCCTCTTATACTTTTTATGATGTCATCTAATAACCTAGACTTCCACCATCATAATAAATAAAGCTCAAAAGATTTTATTCTGAAGGACAATCAGGGTAGTTGGCGATATATGTATGCTCTAGGAGCCTGTGTGTAGGCTATAAATAAATGTATAATTTTTTAATATACATTTTAGGGTGGTGGGACTACACTATTATCTTTCTATCTCTTTTGATGTAACCCAAAATTCTGCAGCATACCAAAGTCGCCAATTATTCAGGTTGGTCTTCAGACTTAGCATGTAATGGTGACAATGGACATCCAGTTTATCAGGTTTCGACAGGCTGAGTTGAAAATTGGGTAGATTATAAGGTGAATATTCATCTGGAGTAATTTATGTATTATCAAAAGAATAACAAAATCGTAAAATGAGAAAGTTTCTAGTAGTTTTTTATTTATTTATTTATTTATATGAGTCTTCAGGCATTTCTGTTGAAGGGCAGAAATGCTCTAAAGCTTGTATAAATTTTTAAAAATCAACAATAAAATCTTCATCTTATAGTTTATTCTTCTTTTGATAACAATTAGGTAGATTCTCTTTGTAGGTCTTTAAGGATTAACACACTTATGCCTAGTAAGGCAGCTGTTTGAAACTTTTATAAGTGGTAGACGGGCGGCTGATGATAAGATGGTCAAGAGTTTAGCCTTCTTAGTGGCTATATGGAAAGAGGGGATGCCATGAGTAGGCCTTTTTAATGCATTTTTGGGCCGCTGCCGTGTCAAGAATGGCCAAATAAGCACGCGTAATCGGTAAGGATCTCTGTTCGTTCCTCTTTATTTACCTTCATGCATTACGTAAAACAAAGTAGGTAACATACAGGGAGCATCATCCAATAGCCGCCATTATCAACAGAGAGCATGACTTCACTCCTGGCCATTCTTCCTGATTGGTCCGTCAGCATCTCCTCAGCTATTCTTGGGGTGCAGCAATATCGAAGCATCGAAATAACAGTATTATTGTTCCGCGCTTCAGGAACCAAAAAAAAAAAAAAAAACATTGCATTATTATTACATTTCTTTATTTTTAAAATATATATGAGAAAAATTAAAATAAATTATATATTTTTTAGGAATTATATCACACACATAAAGACCTTTGTCATGATATATATAGAGGGATAAAATATTATATAAGAAATATAAACTAATTTTGACGCGTAAGCTTTATTTTAAAATAAATCAAATTTCTACTGCTCTTACACTGCAGTGGCAAAATAATGGGGAGGGCCAATGAGAGAGAGAGAGTGTGTGCTTCTTTTTTTTTTTTAATTATAAATGCTAGATTTCAAGATAATTTTTTTTTCGATAGGCGCAAATAAAACACCAACCATTTCTAATTTTATATCACCCTGTCAAATATCGATTTTTCGCTTGAAAAATAGCATGTCAAATTTTTAAAAAGAAGGTGGTTCAAACCTGGTTCAAATCACATTAATAGGTACCGCTCAGCAAGAGCAACCTAGTTTATGATAATTGAACAATGAATAATATGTGAAGGTTATTCACATATTAAACAATTTTTAATGCGGGATTCAATCCCGGTTCATGACTGTCGGGAATCGAGCGTGTTACCCTCTCATCCACCCATAAAAAGAAGGTCATCGTGAAAATTCTTTATAGTTTTAATTATCTTTCATAAATTTGCCTTAAATGAGAAATAGTGTCCACTCAATATATATAATTTGTGTGAAGATCTCCAGTGGCGATTACAAGAACAGTTTAGCCAATCTAGAGAACTATAGCCTCCAGAAATACTTGCTCCATCACAACATCAAGGGAAAGAAAGTGGAAGAGGATCTGTATGGCATGCTTTATATCTATAGGACCTTGCAACAGGTAAGTGATATTCAGAAACATTTTGTCACAAGATCATATGTAATATTTCTATATATTTCGTATAAGATATAATTAGAATGCCCAAACTCGTGTTCTTCTAAATGAAAAAGAATTATATATTTTGCGTTAAATAAGTACTTAGGTCAAAATCTTTGTGATATTGGATTTGGGTTAAAAAAAAACATGGTAATAAGTATTGTGTTTTGAAATTATGATATAGGTTTTTAACTTTTAATTAGACATTTTAAATTTTAATTTAGACACTTTCATTTTTATTTAGACATTTTCAATTTTAATTTAGACATTTTTCATTTTAATTTAGACTTTTTCATTTTAATTTAGACACATGGGCTTTTATAGAAAAGCCGATGTGTCTAAATTAAAATGAAAAAATGTCTAAATTAAAATCAAAAATGTCTAAATATAAATTAAAATCGTCTAATTAAAAGTTAAAAACATATATATAAATAATTATAAATTTGATTTTAATTATATGTTTTTCTTTTTTTTTTCGATTTTTTTTATTCACATAAACAAGCTTCAAATTACAAAGATTTTTTAAATGTTTAATGTTAATTCATCAAGTTTCAATTAAACGCGAATTTATTTTTAAAAAAATTTAGCCAGAATTCCAATGTTCTTAATATATTTTAAAATTCATTCTACGAAGAAAAAAATATATAAGGCGATTAGTCACTAAAGATAGTTTTTAAATCTGGTCACCTTGGTCATCCTAATCTTTCTCTGTTGCTCTTCTTTAAACGGCATTTAATATTGCTTAGTTCTTCCCTTTACCACTTTTTTTTAAATATACAAAATAATTTGCCATGAGCTATCAAATTTATAGAAACACAACTTTGGGGCACACTCTCCAAGAATCTTTGGATGAATTAATTCAACAAAATATAATTTCGGCACCACTAGCCCTTAAAGTACTGCAACAATTTGACAAGGCAATGAACAGCGCCTTGCCAAATCGAGTTAAAACGAGATTGAACTTCAAGGCTGGACATTTGAGCACCTACAGATTTTGCGACAACGTATGGACTTTTGTAATGACCGATGTCGAATTTAGAGAAGTGCAAGAACTCGTTCGTGTATCAAGACTAAAAGTTGTCGCCTGCGACGGAAAAAACTCCAATTCCAAAGATGACTGAACATTTTTTTTGTCTTCCATTCATCACACATCAAGGTTTGTGTGTTTGTATGATATAAATAAATCATTATTTTCAACTTCCTTATTTTGGTGTTAGAAATTCGTATCATTTGAATGCTTTTTTTTTTCAGAAGAATTTAGAAAAAAAAAAACTATATCGATAAGAATATCTTCCAAGTACAAACTCTTTAATTTTTTTATTTTTTAATGTATCAATATGGGGAAAATAAGGCCAAATTTCAATAATTTTTCATTCCTACCATATCTCTAGTTATGCAAACCAAAAGACCCCTATTTGGTATTATATAAATTACATTATAAGCCTTTTCTTTATAAAAGATGGAGAATAATAATAATATTACTTTATAAATGTAAATTCATTTTCCAATTAAAAGTATTTATCTTTTTGAATAAAAACAAATTTAGACAAATATGTAGATTTTTAATTTCAATATATATAACCTCTAATTCAACACAAGTACTGTTTTCATCCTATTTTTAATTCCAAATTGAAAAATTTGTCTAGTTTAAAATACTATAATTCAATACACACTTGAAGTAAATAGGAAACATTTTCCTTTGGAATAGTGATTTTTTTAAAAAAAGGTTTGACTATATATTAATATTAAAAAATATAATCATATTGAGAAGTAATTATATATGTTACACCATATAACTTTCTAATTTGAAAAAAAAAAAAAAAATTACAATAGATATTCATGTGAAAAAAGGCATACCAATATCTGTAAAAGATAATTTTAAAAGAAATTGAACATCTGAGATGTGTCAGAAACCAAGATAGCTGTTCATTGATATTCCAACACACACATATGATCCCTCTTTCTAGTCATTTCTTTAACTTATATCAAGCAATAGCCAATTACAACTATATTTAAAAAATACCAAAGATTAAACCCGGAAGCTTTAAAATTACAAATATTGTCTCACAATGAGTTTCTTTTTATTACAAAACGCTAGCTTTCAAGTGATAATCTCTCTTCAACGAGCTTAATAAAATATCGACTTTATCCTACCAGAAATATTTACAAAAATAAACGTGCGCAGCGTGGATATTTTTAACTGAATTTTTTTTTTTTTAATTGGTAAACACACAAATTCAAATAAATAATATATATAATATAATATAAATAGTGTGTGACCTTTCGGTAACAACACTGTTACCGAAACGTCACACACTATTTATTTATTTGGATTTGGTCTTATTACCTTGTGTTTATAATCTATAATCAATTGGTTTGTAATTTAACAATGTTATGGAATATGTTCATTTACATTTTTAGGGCATCCAGAACCTATAAAATTGATCTATTGATTTCTTGTGAGATATCTAAGGTATTTATTTTCACAATTTTATCATGAATGAAGCCTTTTATCACCTAAAAAACTTAATAATATAAACACAAGGTAATAAAACTAAATCCAAATAGTGTGTGATGTTTTGGTAACAACTACACCTATCCCCCGATTTACACGGTAGATACGTTCCTGAGAAAAACGTGTAAATCGGGGGATAGGTGTACACAGAAATAAAAATAAAATGCATTGACAGGTTAAAATATGTAGTAAGCACATAAGCTCGAGATTCCTCGTGAGATGTGTACACAGCGCATGTGTTCAATCACAGTAGCATTTAGTATAGTGTGATAAAAAAAAAAAAAAAAACTTATTTGGAAAACCGTGTAAAAGCGAAAACGTGTAAAACAAGTACCGTGTAAATCGGGGGATAGATGTACTGTGTTACCATCAGATAAAAGTACTAAATGTAATGAATGATGATTGAAGCAATGCTGTTACAGAAATGTCACATTTATTTGGATTTGGTCTTATTACTTTGAATTAAGGGTTAAATTTTAACATTTCTTTTAGCATATTGCTTTGTAGAATTCTGAAACGGTAGATTTTTGGGCAAAATGGAAACATAGAGTGTTATCATGTATAATTTTGACTCCACTTCTTATAAATTTTTTTTTTGCTTATCCCTAGTACACGTGGTACAAGCAATGATAATCATGGTGGGTAGTTAGCGACTGCTTTTACTGTAAGCGCACCACATCTCTACACATGTGAAAAACCGTTCGACTTTGTACTTACAAATGTGCCAGAGCCCCGTTTGGTTACTTGCGCTCACTGGTGGGGTTGGACTTTTGCAAGAATAGGGGGCCCATTGGAGCATTTTCTTTTTAAACAGAAAAAAGTGTCCAATGCGGGAATCGAACCCGGGTCGTAGCGGTCAAAAACCAATGGTTTAGACCAGGCCTGGCCAACCTGCCGCATGCGGCCCGCCGTAAAAAATTTTGCGGCTCGTTATTTAATTTTATATTTCTTTTGTAACTTTCATTTCTTGTCTGAATATTCAAAAACAGAAAATATATTGAAATAATTATAATAATTTTTTCATTTAAAAAAATTTTAGACCTTGTTTACGATTCTGTGCGGCCCGTGGCGTCATTTAGGTTGGCCAGGGCTGGTTTAGACCATCCTTCCACCAACACCTTGAAAGAAATTTGTTAAAAAACCTAACAAATACTCTAATAAACAATATTTTCCCCAGGATACTCCATTGTTTACATTGCTGGCTAGTGGCCGTTACTTGGTTGATGTTGTTTCTTTATATAAATACCATTTTAAAACCTATATTCTTATTTGACATATCGAACGTGATATCCCAGCTCGGGAAACTTGCACCTAAATACATTCTAGCAACCTAAATATAATTCATTTTATACAACTCAATAACCAGACTAAAAACAATTAAAACTGAAACGATAGTTTTCTCAAACAGAAGAGAAAATAAACACAAGGTAATAAGACCAAATCCAAATAAATAATTTATTTATATGAATTTGGTCTTATTACCTTGTGTTTATAATCTATAATCCAAATTGTGCCTTATCAGAAGAGAAAATCTAAAATGAATTTACAAAATTTATTGAATTTTACATAAGTTAAGCTAGGAGAAAACCAACTTAATACATCTACACGGCAAACAAAAGATTCCAATGGTAACTCCAAACTTCATAATAAAACCGGTAAAAGAAGTAAAAATTTTAGTTATAAAATTTTCTAATCACAGAATTAAGTCAAAAATTAACTTCACACCCCACATTAATGATATTTTATGTAAAACCAACTGTATGAAAAATCTGTTATTTTCACTCTGTGGGAAAATGTGGGGATTGGATACTAAAAAAAAGATTAATTTTATATAAAACTCTTTTCAGGCCAATACTAACCTAAAATTACCTAGCTTGACAGCATCTGGGCAAAACATTAGAAGTTACTGATAACGCACAATTGGATTATAGATTATAAATAGAGTAGAACCTCCATGAGAAGACATTCTCGCTAGAGAACACCTCTCTACAAAGGACAGTTTTCATCATCAAAATTACCATGTTTACTATTTACTAACTCTCCAGTAAGAGAACACCTCTCCTTAAAGGACACTTTGGCTTTGCAACTAGCAGTCCTTTACAGGGGAGGTTCTATTGTACAAGGTAACAAGACCATAAGTACAAATAAATATTGTGTGATGTTTTGCTAACAGCATTGTTATCTTTTTCGGGATTCAGTATTTTTGTTTGAAGATGGTAACAACGCTCTTACCGAAACATCACACACCATTTATTTGTGGTCTTATTACCTTGTAATTAGGAATTACCAGAGGTTAGTTTAAGAATGCAACCATTTTACCATCTTTGCCGGTCCCAAGCCCGGATGAAAAAGGAGAGAGGGAGCAGTAACAAGCTTGCTAAAAACCTGGGCTCAGCTGGCCCGGCTGATAGTACTCTGTAAGGGCTCCTAATCCAGGGATACAGGATGAGCAGCGTTTGTACTCCATGTTAGGAGCAGCTGCACATGGCGTCTGTTCCTCATGTCAGAGGCGGCCATTTCTTTTGGAGCTAAGTCGACCTGCCACTGAGTAGTGCTCCCAGTCTTAATGACAAAGGCAGATGCATTCTACTTCACCCAGTCATGATGGTTGTCAAACAGACACCATCAAGGGTCACAACTTGATATCCTAATATGATTGAGTGGAGATAAGAAAGAAGATTGCGACATTTTACCCATGTGTAAACCAATCAGGAATGCATTTACATATATGGATACAATCTTAGGATTCTCCCAAGGTGTTTGATATATTTTATTCAGTTCAAAAGTAAGTTTCATCCATTGCAGTAATGGATTGTAACAGTAAACAAAGAGGTGACCCAGAATCTCCTTATCAATCCAGTAATCTCATCAGGTACTACATTTACCAAGCCATGACAATAATGGTGTGTTGCATGATAAAGACACAATTTGGAATATAGACTAGAAACACAATGATAAAGCACAATTTGGATTATAGATTATAGTACACCTATCCCCCGATTTACATGGTACTTGTTTTACACGTTTTCGCTTTTACACGGTTTTCCAAATAAGTTTTTTTTTATCGCACTATACTAAATGCTACTGTGATTGAACACATGCGCTGTGTACACATCTGAGGAATCCCGAGCTTATGTGCTGACTACATATTTTAACCTGTCAATGCATTTTATTTCTGTGTACACCTATCCCCCGATTTACACGTTTTTCTCAGGAACGTATCTACCGTGTAAATCGGGGGATAGGTGTACAAGAAAATAAGATCTAATCCAAATAATTTATTAATTTTATTAATAAATTATTTCATTTCTTGTACTAGAAACACAAGGTAATAAGACCAAAGCCAAATAAATAAATAGTGTGTGATGTTTCTGTAACAGGGTTGTTACCATTATCAGACAAATGTACTGAATGAGACCAAATAAATACTATGTAAATGGTGTGACATATTTCAGTAACAGCATGATTATCATGGCCTGTATTGCGTGTACTAGGGATAAGAAAAAAAAGTAACAGCATTGTTACCATCATCTGACAAAAGTGTGTGACATGTCTGTAACAATGTTGTCACCATTATCAGAAAAATGTACTGAATGAGACCAAATAAATATGGTGTGACATTTCAGTAACAGCATGATTATCATGGCCTGTATTACGTGTACTAGGGATTAAAAAAAAAAAGTAACAGCATTGTTACCAACATCTGACAAAAGTGTGCGACGTGTCTGTAACAATGTTGTTACCATTATCAGACAAATGTACTAAATAAGACCAAATCAAAATAAATAGTGTGTAAATAATGTGACACTTCAGTAACAGCATTTTTACCATCATCTTGGCAAAAGTTCTGAATGAATGTTCTGAAATGCTGTTACCGAAACATCACACATAATTTATTTAGTTAGATTTGGTTTTATTACCTTGTGTTTATAATTTATAATCCAAATTGTGCCTTACCGTATTCTACTGTATTTACATTAATAGAGGTGGAGGGGAATAAATGACTATCACATTTTTAAAAAGGTATTGATTTAGAATTTTTATTTGCATAAGTGTGGGGAAATGTGGGAAAATTCTCTTGGGTAAAGCCCAGGTCATTCAGCTAATTTATTAATAGTGAAACTTAATCTTCTTCTTTCTTATCTCTACTCAATCATATTAGGGTATCAAGCTTGTAGAGCTTGAGACTTGGCAACCATCATGACTGGGTGAAGTAGAATGCGTTTGCCTTTGTCATTAAGACTGGGAGCACTACTCAGTTGCAGGCCGACTTAGCTCCAAAAGAAATGGCCGCCTCTGACATGAGGAACAGACGCCATGTACAGCCACTCCTAACATGAAGTACAAACTCATCCTGTATCCCTGGAGACCTTACAGGGTACTATCAGCCGGGCCAGCTGAGCCCAGGTTTTTAGTGAGCTTGTTACTGCTCCCCCTCCTTTTTCATCCGGGCTTGGGACCGGCAAGGGCGGAGTTGTGAAACTTAATTATGTGTGTGTTGACATTTTATTTCTTTAAATTTATAATAATGATACAGTTAAACCTGTTTATAGCGCCCGATTTTAAATACGTAGTACAATGCGATTTACATTAAAAGTACCCTCTCTCTATACCACCCTATTTTGGTGAGTCCTAAGAGGGGGCGCTATAGACAGGTTTAACTGTATTAACAATAAATAGATTTTAGTATCTAACCTCATTCTACCAGTCATCAAATAGAAACAATCTGGGACAGCTTCTGGCCACTTCCTCTGTAACACAATGGCTTATTTGGCAACACTTCCCCTCTATAAAGGTCGTCAAAGGTCCTTAAAAAAATTGAGACCCATATAACCATGTCATATTAATAAACACATTTTCAATAATAAATTGGAACTAATGAAGAGGAAATTTTAAGATTTAAAACCAACATTTTTCTTCTTCTTTCTTATCTCTACTCAACAATCATATTAGGGTATCAAGCTTGTAAAGCTTGTTGATGGTGTATGCTGGGGAAGAGTAGAGCTCATCAATGGATCAGTCAATAATGTGTTTTGGGGTTGCAGGTTGACACTTAGTACATAGTGGGAAAACCATGCAACCATTCTGGAAAGTCATTGTCCGTAGATGACCAGACTTAAGTCTTGAAATCAAAAACTGTTGTTCTCTTGGAAGGACAGAATTGTTCCTCCTGTTCTGTACCAGTCATGTGCAGCATTAGATTTCCATTCCTGCAGGCATTGAGTTTTGATGGTCCAACATTATTAATACCTCAATGTGTGGAACCACTAAGGTAACATGTTCTTTTTACTAACCTTAATGTTGATTGGCTGGATGAGATCATGTGACAGTAGAGAGCCAATCAGTGGGATGATAAACTGGACACCATATATATATACGTACTTACTTGCATATAAACCAATTAATTTGCATAACATGTTATTGGAATGTGAAAAAATAGTACAAATGTGATATTGTACTGGGATAAGGTGCATAAATTATGAAAAAGGCATCTCCTTATCGTGCAACTGAAAGTTGCTGATGGCTTGCGCCACCTATCGGAATAAATATCAACTATTCTTGTTGATTTTTAATTATTCCAGAATTGGCCAAATACCCATTCTTAATTAATCAAGAAAAGCTAACCACGGACGCCTTTTTCATAATGTTATTGGAAATTTACTTTTTTTTTATAGCATGTATGTTTATTCTTTTAAATCAAATAAATTTCTGTTAACTTTACTGCAATGGTAAAACTGGTGAAAAGGCTGGAAGGGTTTGCCACTGATGAGCCAGGCCATCTCCATTATTTTATCATTGTAATGGGGGTCGGTGGAAGGCTGGGTAAACCGTTTGGTTTTCGACCACTAGGACCCGGGTTCGATTCCCGCATTGGCCACTTTTTTCTGTTTAAAAAAAAAATGCTCCAATGGCCCCCGATTCTTGCAAAAGTCCAACCCCACCAGCGAGTGCAAGTAACCAAACGGGGCTCTGGCATTTGTAAGTGCAAAGTCGAACTGCTTTTCACATGTGTAGACATGTGGTGCGCTTACAGTAAAAGCAGTCGCTAACTACCCACCATGATTATCATGGCCTGTACCACGTGTACTAGGGATAAGCAAAAAAAAAAAAATCATTGTAATAAGGGAATATATATAAATAGGTAACATTTCTAAATGGATATAATAGTTGGGTTAGCCAGTGTCATATGTTGTAATGTAGAAAATTTAGGAAAGATGATAGTCATTTATTTTGATCAAAGCAAATTTCAACCTTGTTTACCCAAAAAGAACAGAAAGGGAATGAGAAACACAAGGTAATAAGACCAAATCCAAATAAATTAATGGTATGTGACATTTGAGTAACAGCGTTGTTACCATCATCAGACAAAAGAATGAATGAATGAAATTGATAAGGCACAATTTGGATTATCTCTATATATATAAAAGTCAATTTCTGTCTGTCTGTCTGTTTCGCGATAAACTCAAAAACTACTGAACCAATTGGTACCAAATTTTGCATGTCGCTTTTTATAAACCTGAGGAAAATTTTCGGCTGCATTTTGATTAGTATTTATGGCTATTTCTTTTTTTCATTTGAAGAACTTTTTTTTACGCGGACAAATCCAGAATGGAATGAATACCTAAATATGGCCATTTTTTTAAAGCATCGGTGGTTCAGTGGTAGAATGCTCGCCTGCCACGCGGGCGGCCAGGGTTCGATTCCCGGCCAATGCATTTTTTTTTAACAATTTTTAAAACTCATTTATATTATATCTTCTATATATATAAAAATGAATGTTTGTATGTTGGTTTGTATGTCCGGTATACAAATTCGCAGTAGTTCACTAATTCAAACCAAAATTTCCATACATAGGTAAAAAAATACGGGGAAGACGATAGGCTATTTTAAAAAATATATAAATCAATTATTAAAACTATATATTATTAGTCAGAAAATGATGATGACGATATTGCTGTATCATGTAAGATTATCAGATACAAAATTATATCGGGAAAAATTCCAAAAAGCAGAGACCACGGGTGAAACCAGCTCATTATTTTGTACGCAGGAACAAAATTCTAACAGAAAAACATTCATTCGAGCAGAAAACAAAAGCCAGATCATCTTTCTATAAAAATATCGCTTCTCAGACACAAAGTTTGGAGCGGGACGTTTCACAAGAGTGACATCCACGCTGCCAATTTATAATTGTAACTAATAGTATTTAAATAAAAACATTTAATCGGGTAAAACCCGGGCGTTGCCCGGGTCATTCAGCTAGTAGATTATAAACACAAGGTAATAAGACCAAATCCAAATAAATAAATAGTGTGTGACGTTTCGGTAACAGCGTTGTTACCATCTTCAGACAAAAGTACTGAATGAGAAATTTTACCGCAGCATGGTTTTAAGAAGTATTAAAACTAATTATTTAAAACCATGCCTTGGAAAAATTTCTCATTCAGTACTTTTGTCTGAAGATGGTAACAACGCTGTTACTGAAACGTCACACACTATTTATTTATTTGGATTTGGTCTTATTACCTTGTGTGAATGAATGAAATGTTAACGAAATGTCACACACTATTCATTTGGATTTAGTCTTATTTACCTTTTAATTCTAATCTATAGACCAAATTGTTCTTTATAAAGGAATGAAAAAAAAAAAATTACCGAGTTACAAAATAGCAAAATAATTGTGTTGATGAAATAAACACTATTTTAATATAACTTTGTTAATGTGACACTTGTGATAATTCAACCAGGTTTTCATGTCCACCCCATCAAATAAACAATGTTTTTTCAACAATTTTTTTAAATCAAATTTTTTGACACCATTAGATAATTCTTGAAAATAAAGATACTTCAGCCAGTAAATCTTTTTATTACCTCGACGTTTCGACAAAAATCTTTTGTCCTCGTCAGGAGTGAACAAAAATTAAAACATTTAGCAAGGTGTTAAAAAATTTTAACGCCTTGCTAAATTTTTTGATTTTTGTTTGCTCCTGACAAGGACAAAATTTTTTTGTCGAAACGTCGAGGTAATAAAAAGATTTACTGGCTGAAGTATCTTTATTTTCAAGAAATACGAATGCCGCCGGCCAGGCAGCCTCTATCTTTACGATAAATAATTCTTGTTTAAATACAAATTTATTGCTAAATTTCCAAGATGATTTGCAGTGTAGAAATATTCTGAATTGAGAGGAAGAGGCAATTCTAGAATATTTCAGCTATGTATTACTCTGTTATAATTTGTATATTGTTCCAGTATTGTCTATGTTACATATCTTCCTATATTTTAGGAATTCCTATCTATATTTTAGCCATAGATTTGGCCCAGCCACTTTACCAGCTAAACACCTCTTTGGCATATTATAAAGATTCCATTAGATCCTGTGTGGATCTCATGGAATAAAGTCTGCCCTAGACTGACGAGGGCCATTAGCCAGAAACCATGGTCTCTAGGTGGACGCTTTTTAGTTTGCCAAAGCTGGTGTTGTGGCTTTGTCACCGACCTGAGGCAGCTAGTTTGCAGCGACGGTCAATATATGGCGTCTAGTTTTGACGTCTAATTTGACGGGAGAGGCGACCTTTGCCTCTTTATATCTGCCTATATATCGCAGCTTTGTTAGATTGTTGTAGTTGGCTAGTGGTTATTGGATAGGTCAGGCCGCTGATAGGTGTGAGCTACTGGTGTATATACAATTTTATCTAGTTTAATTTCTTTAATCTTTTGTCCTTTCTCATTGTTTATAAATACCTTTAATCTATTACCTAAAAGTTTTTTTTATTCTAGTTGGTCTTTTAATTTTTAATAAAAAGGTTTGCGACTTATGGTCCACCCTGTATAATTCAAATTGAGCTTCATCATAACCATCATGGTGTTATATTTATGCTGAACAATATTCAAGGTAATATGACTAAATCCAAATAAATAGTATACGACATTTCGGTAACAGCGTTGTTACCATCAGACAAAGGTACTGAATATTTTCAATACTTAGAATTCTCAACCTACAACCCCAAACAACATCATTGACTCATTCATTGATGAGCTCTTCTACAAATATATAATTTTTTTATAATACAATATTATGCGGCTTGTGATTATAAAACGACATTTAAAGATTATACCGCATGAGTTTCTTTTCAGCGAAAAATCAAAATTTATTTTAAGGAGAAATAACGACTATTTCTAACCTTAGGGATGAAGTGTGAAAGGATGAATTGTGAAGAGTGATGATAAATGAAAAAATAAAAGTGTCCAGGGATGGGAATATATAATTTTTTCCTCAACAAATACATTAGCATGTGGGGTACAGCAGCTATAGTTAGTGTTTGTACTCCATGCATAAAAGTGTTATAAAAAAAGAAAAAGTACAATTTGGATTATAGATTAGAATTACAAGGTAATAATACCAAACCTAAATATAATTAAATAGTGTGTGATGATGGTAACAACGCTGTTACCAAAATGTCACATACTATTAATATATTTGGATTTGGTCTTATTACCTTGTAGTATTATAATAAAAAATATTAAATATGTTTATCTTATTTGTGTTTATCTTTTGAAATGTGTATACTCAAAGCATGAGAACATGTTTTTTTGTTGGAAAATGTTAATTCATATTTTAATGATGTAGGGATTTGAAAGTAGGAAATATTTGTAAAGTAATATATAGTGCTTACAACTGTGATAAAGCACAAATTTGGATTATAGATTAGAAACACAAAGTAATAAGACCAAATAAATACGTAAATAGTGTGTGATGTTTTGGGACAGTAGAACCTCCATGAGAGGATACTCACGCTAGAGGACATCTCTCTATAAGGGAAAGTTTACATTTGCAAAATTAAAATTTTTACTATTTAGTAACTCTCCGGTAAAAAGACACCTCTCCCTAAAGGACACTTTGGCTCTGTAACTAGGTGTTGTCCTTTACAGGGAGGTAGTTCTACTGTAGTAACGTTGTTACCATCATCAGACAAAAGTACTCTTCTTTCTTATCTCCACTTAATGATATCAGGGTATCAACCCTGTAAAGCTTGTTGATGGTGTCTGCTGGGGATGCTGAGTAGAGCTCATCAATGGATGAGTCAATACAGTCAATAATGTGGTTTGGGGTTGTAAGTTGAGAATTGCAAGTACAGTAGAACAAACTCCATGAGAGGACACTCACGCTAGAGGACACCTCTCTATAAAGGACAGTTTTCATTTGCAAAATTACCATTTTTACTATTTAGCAACTCTCCAGTAAGAGGACACCTCTTCCTAAAGGACACTTTGGCTCTGCAATTATGTGTTGTCCTTTACAGAGAGGTAATTCTACTGTATTGAAAGTATTCAGTATTTTTGTCTGATGATGGTAACAACACTGTTACCGAAACATCACACGCTATTTATATGGATTTGTTCTTATTACCTTGAATATTACTCAGCATAAGTCGGTGGATGAGAGGGTAACACGCTCGATTCCCGACAGTCATGAACCAGGATTGAATCCTGCGTTAAAATTTGTTTAATAAGTGAATAACCTTCACATTCATGTATTATTCACTGTTTCAACTATCATGAACTAGGTTGCTCTTGTTGAGCGGTACCTATTGATGTTATTTGAACCAGCATAACTGCAACACTTTGATGTTTAATTTCACTTTTAGCCATTCCCTGCAATTTGTTTGAGTGTCATATGTTGTGGTCATTGATTAATGGAGTCAGATGTATGTGTACTCTTTAGCATGCCAAGTCTTACATTTGATTTTCACTATATTATTTATAGGTAGCTTCCATTTTTTAGCTTTCATAAACACATGCATCCTTTGATAGTGTATACTTTGGAATATTTATTTATTTTTTTTTGCTTATCCCTATTACACGTGGTACAGGCCATGATAATCATGGTGGGTAGTTAACGACTGCTTTTACTGTAAGTGCACCACATGTCTACACACATGAAAAACAGTTCGACTTTGCACTTACAAATGTGCCAGAGCCCCGTTTGGTTACTTGCACTCGCTGGTGGGGTTGGACTTTTGCAAGAATCGGGGGCCATTGGATCATTTTTTTTTTTAAATCAGAAAAAAGTGTCAATGCAGGAATCGAACATGGGTCGTAGCTGTCGAAAACCAACGGTTTAGACCACCCTTCCACCGACCCCCCCCACTTTGGAATATTCTATATACAGTTACGAGCGTCATTCCTCATCAGTCGTCTCTGTCACCGTTTGCTTTTTTTTTTTGGAATGGCGCCCTCCTATTGGTTGGCTACGATCACGCCACCTTTGCCCCCCCCCCCCCCCCCATCATGCCTCCCCCACTCGCTCTTTCGTTTTTGTAACTATTGTTTTGGTGCGGGTCGCTCTTTAAATAAATGCATATATTAGTTAATAACTAAATGGAATCCTCTCTTTCCTTTTCCCAGTATGAGACGCCTACGGAAGCCAACAATACATAGACAGATAAAGCACATAGGCTATAGTTATTAACTAATATATGCATTTATTTAAGGCGCCAATTTATAATTGTAACAAATAGTATTTGAATAAAAACATTCAATCGGGTAAAACACGGGCGTTGCCCGGGCCATTCGGCTAGTAGATTATAAAAAAAAAAAAATACAAGGTAATAAGATACCAAATTCAAATAAATAAATATTCCTGAATAAAACTTAAGGAACACAAGCACACACACACACACACAAAAGCCTTTATTAAGACACACAGGTCTTACAGAGGATTCTCCTTGGGGTTACAAAACGGAGAAACCTATGAAAGTGGGAAATAAAAAATGGAGAAAGATTATATACATTTGGTAAATATATACAGATTATAAGAAAGAATAAAAAAATAAGAAGAATAAAAAAAAAAAAAATCAAAAAAAGAAAAAAAAAAAAAAAATTTTGGAAATATGGATGGGAGAAGTGGAGAGCGAAAAGAGGAAAGAAAACAGGTATTTACATATGGAACAAGACAATTTAAGCTCTCACACAGCACAGGTGGGCCATGTATTTTTTAAGAAATCTTTAAGAGATTTCCCAGGAAAATCCGCGTGTTCAGGGTTGTAAGGTAAACACCGTTTTATCAGTGTGGGGGTTAATTTATCGTATCTGCCTAAACAAATAATTGGATGTTGGTTCTGTCTTTCTCATCAAACAGAAATTTTTGGTATGTTTGAATGTTCGGTTAAGTCTTTCTTTTTTACAGCATTTTTATGGAAGTTATATAGATTTAGAGCTACTGAACTATTGTCTATAAAGTTGGATAATAAAGAATATAATGTGAAGTGTGTATGGCCTATCTTAGAGAAGAGTATTTTTCTTTCCGTGTCAAGAGGCATGCATTCAAATATATAATGTTCTAATTCATTTTCGGTTCTATTTTTGCATAGTTGGCAATACAAGTCTTCTGTCCTTAGATATTTTATATGGTCTTCTCGATATAAAACAAATAGAATTCTCAATTGCGCAATGAGGCGTTTAGCCGGCAGTGGGAGTTCACTTAGTAGATAGTTCTCTGCTGCGAATGTTTTATGTAAATATTTGTAGTGTGTGTGTAGCTTCGAATTGGTTATTCTTGATTGATCGGTTTGGATAGACTGTTCTATAGTGATTCTGATAATTTGAGGTATTGCTTTCTGTAGAATAATGGGGTCTGAACAGTTCTTTAACCACATGAATCCAGTTGAGTTTAGGATATTCATTAAATTTTCTGTAAAACCTATAAAGGTATTCGTCAGAGTGGACGTTTCCCATAATTGGGCTAGACAGATTGCGGGCAATCTGGATTTTTCCATTTTTAATATTCTTAACCAGAACTTTAGAATTAGTTTGGTTGCTGTGACTCCTAGTGAGAAGCGTCCGGTTTCCATGCGTAGTATGTAGCCTGGTGTGTTACTCGGCAAGTTCAATAGTCGTCGGAGATAGTTATTCTGAATTTGGTCCAAGATTTTGTACTTTTCGTTTGCCCAAATTGGAGCAGAATACAGCAGAGTTGACAGGATAATCGAGTCTAATAGTTTCATTGATGAACCAAATGAATTCAACCTGGATTTCTCCATAATTTTCCATACTTCGCCGGTAGCTGCAAGCGCTTTGCCTTTAAAGTATGAAGCCACTTGACTAAACGAGATTGTTGTTGTGAGGGGATAGCCAAGATAGAGATATTTCGATGTCACTGTCAACAGTTGGTCTCCCCAGAACCATTTGTCCGATTTTGCAGGGCGGCCACCATTTCGGAAAACCATTATCTTGGATTTTGATTCGTTCAGGGTTAGATGATTTGTTTCGAAGTATTTTTTCAACATGTTGATTTTTATTTGTAGATTGATTTTTGATTCTCCTATGAGAATTATGTCGTCGGCATACATCAAAAGGTGGACCGTTCCAAAATTTGGGAGGTATATGCCTGGTAGAGTAGAGTCATTAAAAATGTTGATTAAATCAGTTACAAAGAGTATAAATAGATAGGGTGATAAGGGTTCTCCTTGTAACACTCCCGATCGGATTTTGATGGGTTCAGTAAATAGTCCATTCCATCTCACCGTCGTTGTCATTTGTTCGAAGTAGTTCCTGATAAGGTTAACAAAGCGGAAATCCAGACCTAATTCACCCAATTTTGACCACAGAAGTGAGTGGGGAACAGTGTCAAAAGCCTTTTTTAGGTCCACAAAAAAAGCATAGAGTTTTCTTCTTTTACGTCTGAGAGTCAGCTGTATCAAGGACAACAGTGTGAATATGTGATCTTGACAGGAGTAGCCTTTTCTGAATCCGGCCTGGTTTTCTGGAATAATTGATCTACCTTCAATCCAGTTGCCTAATCGCAATTTTAGTATTGATGTGAAAAGTTTTGACAGATTACTAATAAGGGCAATTCCGCGGTAGTTTGATGGATTATCCCGGTCACCTCTTTTAAAAATAGGATGGATGATAGATTTAGACCATATTAAGGGATATGAACCAGAATTAATGATTCTGTTGAATATATTTTTTAGAGTAACAAGGTGTTCGAAAGGTAGGGTCTTTAATGCTTCATTCGGAATTTCGTCAGCGCCACAAGCTTTTTCATTTGCCAGACTGGAAATTTCTCTAGTTATTTCTGTTATGGAGATTTCACAGTAGAGTTCAGGATCAATTCGTGAGAGAGTAGATAGGTCGCTTCCTATCGTCGTTTCAGCAGAGAGCAGTTTGTTTAAGGAACACGAGCTATAAAGACCAAATAAATAAATTGTTTGGGACGTTTCATTAACAGCGTTGTTACTGAAATATCACACACTATTTATTTAGATTCGGTCTTAATACCTTATGTTTATAATCTATAATCCAAATTGTACCGTATCACAACTTAAGGAAGTTGTACCTTTTAGCATGTATATCGGTATTGAGACAATAACTCTGAAAGATACACTCATGGACAAAACTTAAGGAAGTTGTACCTTTTACCATGTATATCGGGATTGAGACAATTACTCTGAAAGATACACTCATAGACAAAACTTAAGTAAGTTGTACCTTTTGAATGTATATCGGGATTCAGACAATAACTCTGAAATATATTTGATATTCAATGACCTTTATTGAAGACACGAGATAACCATGATAAAATGGTGTAATTTAAAACAATAGAACAATGTTGTTCTCAAGTTGATGTGTTTGCAAACGATAATTTCTCAAGGTATTTTGTTAAATTTATTTGCATAAAGATTGAATATAAACATTTTTATAAATAACAGGAAGCAACAACATCCTATATAATCAAATATGTCTTCTTCTTTCTTATCTCCACTCAATCATATTAAGGTATCAAGTTGTGACCCTTGATGGTGTCTGTTTGACAACCATCATGACTGGGTGAAGTAGAATGCGTCTGCTTTTGTCATTAAGACTGGGAGCACTACTCAGTGGCAGGCCGACTTAGCTCCAAAAGAAATGTCCACCTCTGACATGAGAAACAGATGCCAATGTACAGCCACTCCTAACATGGAGTACAGACTCATCCTGTATCCCTGGAGCCCTTACAGGGTACTATCAGTCGGGCCAGCTGAACCCAGGTTTTTTAGCAAGCTTGTTACTGCTCCCCCTCCTCCTTTTTCATCCGGGCTTGGGACCGGCAAAGGCGGAGTTATCAAATATGTAAATGATGTAGCTACTGTCTAATCAGTTTCCACAGCTTTGTAGAAAAGATAAACAATAAGGAGGCTAAAAGAAAAATCTTCTCACTTTAGTAAAAATGGTGGAATTTAAAACAATAGAACTATGTTGTTTAAAAGTTGGTGTGTTTGTAAACAGAATGTTGATTACGAGACTTTCTCAAAGGATTTTGTTATATTATTGAAAAACTTTTTGTGTATGTTGAAAATTAAATTAAAAAATGATAAATAGATGCCAAAATATGTAATATACACTCATGGACAAAACTTAAGTAAGTGGAAAATCTTTGATGTTACCACTCATCTATTTTTTTTTTAAGATGACAGAGGTTGTTCACATTTGGTTATCTCGTGTATCTTCAATAAAGGTCACTGTAATATCTTTCAGAGTTATTGTCTGAATCCCGATACCTTATGCTATAAGGTACAACTTCCTTAAGTTTTGTCCATGAGTGTATAACCTACAACATTCATCATAATGTGAAAAAAAAGTACAAATGTGAAAGTGAAAGTGTACTGGGATCAAGTGGATAAATTAAGAAAAAGGCATCTCCTTAGTGTACAACTAAAAGTTGCTGAACTTTCATGATCAGGAGATTACTTTTTCTTAATTTATTATCATGTAGAGCCATGTCAGTTATGTAGATAGGTCATCAAGTAACACCATTGGAGGTCAGTGGAAGGATGGTCTAAACCATTGGTTTTCGACCGCTACGACCCGGGTTTGATTTCCGCATTGGATACTTTTTTTATGATTTAAAAAAAAAAGGCTCAAATTGCCGCTAGGTGGCCGATCTGGCTGGACGTGCGTCATCTCGCTCCGCAAGTTTCGGTAAACACTGCCTAAATTTCTTAATTTATTTTCTAAATGCTTATGTTGAAATGTTTTAAATCGGTTTATTGTTTTGCTATTTAATTTTACCTTGCTTTTTTTTTATATAGTTCGAATTGTTTCTCTTTTGATTAAATATGAATTCTATGGTTAGGTTACTAAATTTGAAACTGGATGAAATTTTTGCATACTTTGAGAATAAATTTCAACAAAATCAAAAAAATTTGACTAAAAATGATTTATCATATCTCTCGACTATGTTAAAACAAACGAAAGATGGAATTTCTTCTATGGTTGAATCGGATAACGAGAACCTTTTGGCACAGATGAAGGAAACCGTCGGCAACATAGTGGAAGAGAAGCTCGGTGATATTCGAAGCGTGATCTCCTCGAAAGGATTATCTTATGCCCAAGTTACACAGAGAGATCATACACAGAAATTTATTGAGGAAAGACAACGGACCTTAAACACTGAAGCTACACTGCTCGCAGTTCCTCTAAATAATGAGCCTATTAACAACATAGCTCAGGCAATTTCAACTAATATAAAAAAGTTACGAGAAAACGGTAGTGGGATACGAATTAATAAAATTATTAACACCAAAAATGCAGTAGTAATAAAAACTCCTAGCGACGAAGAGGCTAAACACTTGTTAAAGGAACTGAGCATGGCGGCGGAATTGAAAGCAAATAGTAAAATTCTTACCCCGCAACCTAGAGACCCAACAATTATTATAAAAAATGTCAGTAAATTAACGGAAGTTAATAATTTAATACCAATCATATGTACCATGAATCCTGATTTGAGTGGACTAGAGAATGAAATCCGAGTGCTGTTCCCCATGAAATCCAATACCTCTCACCACAATGTAGTGCTGCGAGTTTCTCCACGAGTGTATCAAACCTTAAGGAAGAAGGGTAATTTTATCTATACCGACTGTGAGAGATGCCATATACACGACAAAGTATTAGTTAGGCAGTGCCAGAAATGTTTTGAGTTTAATCCAAGACATAAAATCAGCGAATGCTCCCATGAAAAGATTTGCCTAATATGCGGCGCGGCGGGAAATCATGAGTGTTCGCGTAAACAAAAATGTTTCAACTGCGCTAAACACCCGAGGTACAAGAATGGAAGGTCTCTTGATCACAAGGCGAACTCCAGCGAATGTCCCCTGTACAAAACCCAGATGGAAATAGTAATACAAAGAACTCAATACCATTCAGATGAATGATAACAATATCAGATGTATACAATTTAATGCAAGGAAAAGTATGATGGCAACTAGTGAGTTAGGTGTGACAATCGCAGACGATCTTCCTGACATCATATTTCTACAAGAACCATACATGTGCAATGATACAGTGAAATTTGGCAAGAATTCACGAATAGTATATTCTAGCACAGATAGGCAAATTTATACTGCTACTATTATTTTGAACCGCAACATAATATATGAGAAAATTAACAGGTTTACAAATTCCTTCTGTACAGCGATCTCTCTCTATTTCAACGGGAAAAGAATAGTTATTGCAAATATCTATATACACCCAAACTCAATGGCTGCATTTCATATTCAATTCATCTCAGAAATACTTGAGGCCTTTGGTCAACTCCCAATTATCCTTTGTGGAGATTTCAATTCAAGACATCCACTCTGGTTCGATTCAACGACAAATAAAAACGGATACATTCTAAAGTCTATTATCGAGGAGCAGAATCTATTTGTTCATAATCTTAAAATCCCAACTTGCAGAAATGCTAGCATAATCGACTTGACAATTTCTAATAAACATTCCATTGGTCTTATACATAACTGGAGAACCTCAGCACTTTCTGTTACCTCAGACCATTTGGCAATACTTTTTGATATCTTCAATATGATAAACTTGGCAAACAATAATAGACAGACATCGACATGGAAATTCAGAGAAAAATCGGCGAATTGGACCAAATTTGCTGAGAGTATTTCGCCTTCGGATTTACTGGATTTAAATTCAGCTTCTAGGCACATTGTCAATTGTGAAGATATTGATAATGTGGTAAACAAATTGACAAATTTAGTAATTGAAGCTGCATACTCTTCTCTCGACGTCAAGCATCACACCTCTATAAACACGACTACTTCCAAAAATTGGTGGAATAAAGAGCTTCAACAATTAAAAGAACATTTACATTATCTCAGGAATTTGTATTATAGAGGGGGTAACCTGAATCCGAGTATTTACAGAGCGGCAAGAAATAAATACTTAAGAGCCATCAATAGAGCAAAAAAGACGTCGTGGAAAATATTTATTGAAGAAAATGAGTCTACGAATGCTTTCGGGAATGCATACAGGATTTTTAAACGGTTAAGATCGGCCGATATTCAAGTGGGCATACCATTACTGAATAAAACTGCAGAATGCATGAGAGAGCAAAAGATGAAGGAAATGCTAACAGCATTTTTTCCTGATGATGATGTGCGGTTGGACAATGAAGAACACACTTTAATTAGAAATCACATCCCAAGTTTTACCAACAGGGAAATCATTTTTATTACTGAAAAGGAAATAAAGGATTTGTGCTCGAATCTTAATATCAGAAAGGCTCCTGGTCCAGATAACGTGAGTAATTATATGATTAAGCACTCATTATTATCAATCCTACCCAGTTTAGTCAAACTCTTTAATGAGTGTCTGGTGCTGGGTTACTATCCTGAAAGCTGGAAACATTCGGTATTAAAAATTATTACGAAACCGCAAAAAGCTGACTACGAAGCAATTAATAGCTATCGCCCAATTTCACTAACATCAAATTTCTCAAAAATATTTGAAACGATCATTAAAAATAAAATACTCAATTATTATAATCATAATAACTTACTGAGCCATAGACAACATGGATTTACGAAAAGAAAATCTACAATAACGGCATTGGACAAAATAACCGAGACCATACTGAAACACAAACAAAACGAATTGGTTGCATTGATTGCCATTGATATAAGTGGTGCATTTGATAATGCGTGGTGGCCTGCCTTAATGAAAAGAATGGACGAAGACCACGTCCCAGCAGTTCTTATAAAAATTATCCAATCATTTTTAAATCGGAGAAGAAAAACAAGTCTCACCTTCTCGAATACAACAATTTCGAAATATTTATCAAAGGGATGTCCTCAAGGCGGACCATTATCACCTTTATTGTGGAATATAGTCCTGAATGATTTGTTGATCAACTTCGCATCCCCAAATTCTGAAATAATCTGTTATGCGGATGATGTTTCGATTGTTTGCTGGCACAAGACCATAGAAGGGTTAAAAAATGAAACAGAAAGAACTTTAAATTATGTAATACAATGGTGTACAAGAAATAAGCTAAAGCTAAGCCCGGAGAAAACCGGCTTAATACATATGCACGGCAAACAAAATATTCCAATGGGAACTCCAAATTTCATAATAAAACCAGTGGAAGAGGTAAAAATTTTAGGTATAAAATTTTCTAATCACAGAATTAAGTCAAAAATTAACTTCACACCCCACATTAATGATATTCTTTGTAAAATCAACCGTATGAAAAATCTTTTGTTTTCGCTCTGTGGGAAGATGTGGGGATTGGATGCTAAAAAAAGATTAATTTTATATAAAACTCTTTTCAGGCCAATACTAACCTATGGATCTGAAATATGGTATAAATTTATTAATAAAAAAAGTAAGCAAAGATTAAACTCTCAGCAATATCAGATTCTTCTTTGGGTAGTGAGAGCCTATAAAACGACCTCATCAAATTGTATTCATAGTTTGGCAAAAATACCTATTCTCACAGATCAAATAGAATCGTTGATAATAAAATACGATTTGGCCAATTTATCAAAAGAAGAAATTAATGTATTCAGACCGTATGCCCCGACTATAATTCATAACTACATAGAATCAAGAATGGCTGAAACAATAGCTAACACTAATGAAACATTCAGAAAATTTTTCCCATTTGGAATTCCTTTTTATTTTCGTCCGAATTTTTATAACTCACAGTTCGTCACGGGTCATGGTAATTTTGGAGAATTTCTGTCGAAAATCGGGGCAACGGATGATCCTAGCTGTTTCTGTGGAAAAGAAAACCAAGACTCAATGCATTTATTGATGGAATGTCCGATATTCCACAGCTACAGAAGTAATCATTTTTATCCCATCGAAGAGGTTTGCGAATTTGTATATAACAAAGACACTTATGTAAAATTCAATAATTTTTGTAAGTTCATTTTGGATTTTCTCTTCTGTTTAAGAAAACCATAGTTTCAGTTTTAATTGTGTTTTTAACCGGTTATTGTGTTGTATATACTGAATTGTATATAGGTTGCTAAAATAATTTATTTTGGATTTTCTCTTCTGTTTGAGAAAACCATCGTTTCAGTTTTAATTGTGTTTTTAGTCGGTTATTGAGTTGTATATAGGTTGATAAAGTAATCCATTTTGGATTTTCTCTTCTGTTTTAGAGTGCCATCGTTTAAGTTTTAATTATGTTTTTAGTCCGGTTATTAAATTGTATAAAATGAATTGTATATAATCTACCAAAATGTATTTAGGCGCAAGTATCCCGAGCTGGGATATCGCGTCCGATATGTCAAATAAAATAAAATAAATGGCCCCTGATTCTTGCAAAAGTCCAACCCCACCAGCAAGTGCAAGTAACCAAACGGGGCTCTGGCAGATTAGTAAATAAAAAGTCGAACTGCTTTTCACATGTGTAGACATGTGGTGCACTTACAGTAAAGCAATCGCCTACTTCTACCCACCATGATTATCATGGCCTGTACCATTTGTGCTAGGGATAAGCAAAAAGAACGCTTCTTGTCCTCTCATCATTTTCAGACCATTCTATTTTATTATCAAAAACCACATTAGTCTACCTCTCTATTCTTCCAGCGTATACACTCATGGACAAAACTTTAGAAAGTTGTACCTTTTACCATGTATATCGGGATTCAGACAATAACTCTGAAAGATATTACAGTGACCTTTATTGAAGACACACGAGATAACCAAGTGTGTATACACTCATACACAAAACTTAAGGAAGTTGTACCTTTTAGCATGTATATCGGGATTGAGACAATAACTCTGAAAGATATTACAGTGATCTTTATTGAAGACACACGAGATAACCAATATACACTCATGGACAAAACTTAAGGAAGTTGTACCTTTTAGCATGTATATCGGGATTGAGACAATAACTCTGAAAGATATTACAGTGACCTTTATTGAAGACACACGAGATAACCAATATACACTCATGGACAAAACTTAAGGAAGTTGTACCTTTTAGCATGTATATCGGGATTGAGACAATAACTCTGAAAGATATCACAGTGACCTTTATTGAAGACACACAAGATAACCAAGTGTGAACAACCTTTGTCTCCTTCAAAAAAAAAAAGATGAGGGGTAACTAATAGACTTTCCACTTCCATAAGTGTTGTACATGAGTATATATCTCCACTATGGTCAATAGACAATATTTCAGTTAACTTCAGAAGACATTTCTTGTGTGTGTGTGTAAAATTCAATTTTCATTTGAATTACCTCATTTAAAAGGCTATTCTTTAGGCTAAATTCTAAAGGCTAAATCTTTTCTAAACTTTTTTGTTTTGTCTCACTGCCTGTACATTTGACCTTGATTTTAAAAGAGTTAATTCTTCTACTCCACAAAAAGAGGTAATAAGACCAAATAAATAGCGTGTGATGTTTCTGTAACAGTGTTGTTACCATCATTCAATACTTTGGTCAAACTCCGCCTTTGCCGGTCCAAAGCCTGTATGAAAAAGGAGGAGGAGGAGCAGTAACAAGATCACTAAAAAAACCTGGGTTCAGCTGGCCCGGCTGATAGTACCCTGTAAGGGCTCCAGGGATACAGGATAAGCAGTGTTTGTACTCCATGTTAGGAGCAGCTGCACATGGCATCTGTTCCTCATGTCAGAGGCGGCCATTTCATATTGGGGCTAAGTCGGCCTGCTACTGAGTAGTGTTCCCAGTCTCAATGAAAAAGACATTCTACTTCATCATGAGGATAAGAAAAAAGAAAGAAGAAGAGAATAATAAGTACTTTTGTTTGATGATGGTAACAACATTGTTACCGAAATGTCACACACTATTTATTTATTTGGTCTTATTACCTTGAAGTCTATAAAAATGATAAAGCACATATAAGCACTATAATTCAAATGGTACTTTAAATTTTGCTGTAGTGAGACAGAAGAAACCTTCACAGAGAGAGAGAGGAAGGTGCTGTAGGTCTGGGGACTTGGGAGTACTACTCTGTGTGATTTGGGGCCACTGCTCTTAACATGGAGTACAGTTGTTCTTTGAGAACAAACACATTATCAATTTGTACTTTCATGATTAAGTACAATTTGGATTATTCTATATACAGTTACGAGCGTCATCAATTCTTTTTCATCTCTGTCACCGTTTGCTTTTTTTTTGGAATGGCGCTCTCCTATTGGTTGGCTACGGAAGCCAACAGTACATAGACAGATAAAGCACATAGGCTATAGTTATTAACTAATATATGCATTTATTTAAGGCGCCAATTTATAATTGTAACAAATAGTATTTGAATAAAAACATTCAATCGGGTAAAACACGGACGTTGCCCGGGTCATTCGGCTAGTAGATTATAAACACAAGGTAATAAGACCAAATCCAAATAAATAATTAGTGTGTGATGTTTCGGTAACAGCATTGTTATCATCTTCAGACAAAAGTACTGAATGACCAGTACCATTCAGTACTTTTGTCTGAAGATGGTAACAATGCTGTTACCGAAACATCACACACTAATTATTTATTTGGATTTAGTCTTATTAACCTTGTGTTGATAATCTATAATCCAAATTGTGCCTTATCATCATGGTAGGTAGTTAGCGATGTTTTTTACTGTAAGTAAACCACATGTCCACACATATAGAAAGCAGTTTGAATTTTACACTTTCAAGTATGCCAGAGTCATATTTGTAATTTGCACATACTGGTGAGGTTGGACTTTTGCAAGAATTGAGGGGAAGCATTTTTTTCTTCAGGAAAAAAAAGTACCCATTGTGAGAAATTCAATCCTTGGTCGTGGCTTCCAACAATGGACAGTTGTTACCTTCCATGAGAGGACACTTCGGCTAGAGGACACCTCTCTACACAAAGGACAGTTTTCATCACCAATACAGTAGAACCTCCATGAGATGACACTCCCGCTAGAGGACACCTCTCTACAAAGGACAGTTTTCATCACCAATACAGTAGAACCTCCATGATAGGACACCTCTCTACAAAGGACAGTTTTCATTTGTAAAATTATCATTTTTAGTATTTAGCAACTCTTCAGTAAGAGGACATCTCTCTCTAAAGTACACTTTGGCTCTGCAACTAGGTGTTATCCTTTACAGAGAGGTAGTTCTACTGTACATGTTTCTTTTAAAAATAAACTAATTTCCTACTGCCCTTACCACAATGATAAAATGATGATACAATAGTAAATGTATAATATAGATTAGACTGGTGACCTGTTGGTAGGGTTCAACTCTGATAAGCCAGGCCTTCCCATTATATTTTTATTATTGCAGTAAAAGCAGTAGAAAATATCATATAATTTTAAAAGAAACATAAAAAACACTCTCTATAAATAAAGAAAAAGACATCTGATCGTGCAACTTCTGATCGTGCAACTAAGATTTTCTGATGGCTTGCATCATCTGTTGAAATAAATATCAACTATATGTTGATTTTTAATTATTGAATTGATAAAGCACAATTTGGATTATAGATTATAATAAAAGAAAATAAGACCTAATCCAAATAATTTATTAGTGTGTGAGGTTTAGGTAACAACATTGTCACCATCATTAGACAAAAGAATAAAGGAATCTTCTTCTTCTTCTTTCTTATCTTCATTCAATCATATTAGGATATCAAGTCTGTAGAGCTTGAGACTTGACAACCATCATGACTGGATGAAGTAGAATGTATCTGCCTTTGTCATTAAGACTGGGAGCACTACTCAGTGGCAGGCCAACTTAGTTCCAAAAGATATGGCCGCCTCTGACATGAGGAACAGACGCCATGTGCAGCCTCTCCTAACATTGGAGTACAAACGCTGCTCATCCTGTATCCCTGGAGTCCTTACAGGATACTATCAGCCGGGCCAGCTGAGCCCAGGTTTTTTAGCAAGCTTGTTACTGCTCCCCCTCCTCCTTTTTCATCCGGGCTTTGGGACCGGCAAAGGTGGAATAAAGGAATGATGGTGACAATGCTGTTGCTGAAATGTCACACACTAATAAATTATTTGGATTAGGTCTTATTTTCTTTTATTTTAATTTTGAATTGTTAATATTTAATCTGACAGATGCCACAAGCCATCAGCAACTTTCTAGTTACATAATAAGTAGAAACTCCGCCTTTGCCGGTCCCAAAGCCCGGATGAAAAAGGAGGACGGGGAGCAGTAACAAGCTCGCTAAAAAACCTGGGCTCAGCTGGCCCGGCTGATAGTACCCTGTAAGGGCTCCTAATCCAGGGATACAGGATGAGCAGCGTTTGTACTCCATGTTAGGAGCGGCTGCACATGGCATCTGTTCCTCATGTCAGAGGCGGCCATTTCTTTTGGAGCAAAGTCGGCCTGCCACTGAGTAGTGCTCCCAGTCTTAATGACAAAGGCAGACGCATTCTACTTCACTCAGTCATGATGGTTGTCAAACTTTACAAGCTTGATACCCTAATATGATTGAGTGGAGATAAGAAAGAAGAAGAAGACAATAAGGAGATGCCTTTTTCTTAATTTATCTACCTGATCCCAATACAATTTTACTCTCTTTTGTACTGTTTTATTCACTCAATAGTTTACATTATAAATATCACTGTTAATAGAACATTTCTGAAAAATCCAAGATATATTGTCTTTAAATAAAAAGACATATATTGGATCAAAATATAATTTATTTTACCAATATTTCAGTTGGCTGAACGCCAACCTTTATCAAGGTATTATAACATATTTAATGTATGTCAACAACAAACTCAGCGCCATATACCGTCAATAGAATTAAGTTTTAAAATATTTTTCTGCTTATATTCAATGGTGAGAAAAAAAAAAATTTTGGTAAAATAAATGATATTTTGATCCAATAAATGCCTTTTTAATATTTCAATGGTCAATGAATAAACCAACCAAATGTGCCCAGATTGAACCCACAGAGAATGAAATAGATGAACTTGTAGCCAACAGGACGACCTATGTCACCATTAAGGATTTGAACAAGCAAATTCCTGGGGTAAGTAAAACTGTACTGTTGTTGTTTCTTCCCATGTACACAGCATGGTGTTACTTGTCTATCTTCTTGTTTATTAGACAAGTTTAACAAGTTTATATTTTCCTCTAGTCATGTACAGTAGGCCAACTTCCATGAGAGGACACTTTCACGAGAGCACACCTCTGCAAAAAGGACAATTTCCATCACCAATACAATAGAACCTCCATGAGAGAACACTCTCACTAGAAGAAACCTCTCAGCAAAAAGAACAGTTTCCATCACCAATACAGTAGAACAACTTCCATGAGAGGACATCTCTCTACAAAATGGGCTGTTTCCATCACCAATACAGTAGAACAACTTCCATGACAGGACATCTCTCTACAAAATGGACAGTTTCCATCACCAATACAGTAGAACAACCTCCATGAGAGGACACCTCTCAGCAAAAAGAACAGTTTCCATCACCAATTCAGTAGAACAACTTCCATGAGAGGACACCTCTCTACAAAATGGACAGTTTCCATCACCAATACAGTAGAACAACCTCCATGAGAGGACATCTCTCTACAAAATGGACTGTTTCCATCACCAATACAGTAGAACAACTTCCATGAGAGGACATCTCTCTACAAAATGGACTGTTTCCATCACCAATACAGTAGAACAACCTCCATGAGAGGACACCTCTCTACAAATTGGACTGTTTCCATCACCAATACAGTAGAACAACTTCCATGAGAGAACACTTCTCTACAAAATGGACTGTTTCCATCACCAATACAGTAGAACAACTTCCATGAGAGGACACCTCTCTACAAATTGGACTGTTTCCATCACCAATACAGTAGAACAACTTCCATGAGAGAACACTTCTCTACAAAATGGACTGTTTCCATCACCAATACAGTAGAACAACTTCCATGAGAGGACACCTCTCTACAAAATGGACTGTTTCCATCACCAATACAGTAGAACAACTTCCATGAGAGGACACCTCTCTACAAAAAGGACAGTTTCCATCACCAATACAGTAGAACAACTTCCATGAGAGGACACCTCTCTACAAAAAGGACAGTTTCCATCACCAATACAGTAGAACAACTTCCATGAGAGGACACCTCTCAATAAAAGGACTGTTTCCATCACCAATACAGTAGAACAACTTCCATAAGAGGACACCTCTCTACAAAAAGGACAGTTTCCATCACCAATACAGTAGAACAACTTCCATGAGAGGACACCTCTCTACAAAAAGGACAGTTTCCATCACCAATACAGTAGAACAACTTCCATGAGAGGACACCTCTCTACAAAAAGGACAGTTTCCATCACCAATACAGTAGAACAACTTCCATGAGAGGACACCTCTCTACAAAAAGGACAGTTTCCATCACCAATACAGTAGATCAACTTCCATGAGAGGACACCTCTCTACAAATTGGACTGTTTCCATCACCAATACAGTAGAACAACTTCCATGAGAGAACACTTCTCTACAAAATGGACTGTTTCCATCACCAATACAGTAGAACAACTTCCATGAGAGGACACCTCTCTACAAAATGGACTGTTTCCATCACCAATACAGTAGAACAACCTCAACGAGAGGACACCTCTCTACAAAATGGACTGTTTCCATCACCAATACAGTAGAACAACTTCCATAAGAGGACACCTCTCTACAAAATGGATTGTTTCCATCACCAATACAGTAGAACAACTTCCATGAGAGGACACCTCTCTACAAAATGGACTGTTTCCATCACCAATACAGTAGAACAACTTCCATAAGAGGACACCTCTCTACAAAATGGATTGTTTCCATCACCAATACAGTAGAACAACTTCCATGAGAGGACACCTCTCTACAAAATGGACTGTTTCCATCACCAATACAGTAGAACAACTTCCATGAGAGGACACCTCTCTACAAAAAGGACAGTTCCCATCACCAATACAGTAGAACAACTTCCATGAGAGAACACCTCTCAATAAAAGGACAGTTATCATCATCAATACAGTAGAACAACTTCCATGAGAGAACACCTCTCAATAAAAGGACTGTTTCCATCACCAATACAGTAGAACAACTTCCATAAGAGGACACCTCTCTACAAAAAGGACAGTTTCCATCACCAATACAGTAGAACAACTTCCATGAGAGGACACCTCTCTACAAAAAGGACAGTTTCCATCACCAATACAGTAGAACAACTTCCATGAGAGGACACCTCTCTACAAAAAGGACAGTTTCCATCACCAATACAGTAGAACAACTTCCATGAGAGGACACCTCTCTACAAAAAGGACAGTTTCCATCACCAATACAGTAGAACAACTTCCATGAGAGGACACCTCTCTACAAAAAGGACAGTTTCCATCACCAATACAGTAGAACAACTTCCATGAGAGGACACCTCTCTACAAATTGGACTGTTTCCATCACCAATACAGTAGAACAACTTCCATGAGAGGACACCTCTCTACTGTAATACCTCCCTGTAAAAGAGATACAGAGCCAGAGTCCTATAAAAATTGTGATTTTGGTGATGAAAACTATCCTTTGTTAAGAGAGGTGTCTTCTAGCAAGAGTGTCTTCTCATGGAGGTTCTAATGTATACAAAAATCTTAGTTTATACAAGGCTCAAGTAGTAGTAAGGTTCTAACAATGCTGTTACAGAAACGTCAAAAGCTATTAATTTATTTGGATTTTGGTCTTATTTACCTTGTAGTTATAATTATAATCCAAATTGTATTTTTTTTAAATCTTAGTTTCTAAGAAAGAGGCGACCTTATAGTTAGTAAACAAAACTCCTGTTAAAGGCTCCAAGAGAGGAAAACTTAAGTTAATAGAAGGTTCATACAAAGGAACTTATCCCTAATTGTCTCTTTCTCCAAATAAACACAAGGTAATAAGACCATATCCAAATAAATAAATAGTGTGTAAGGTTTCAGTAACAGCGTCGTTGTTACCATCTTCAGACAAAAGTACTGAATGAGAAATTATACTACAGCATGTTTTAAATAGTTACTCTTATTGGGTATGTAAACAAGATAGCTGATAAGAAGAAGAATTTTCCCTAAGAAACCTAAAATATTATTCTTAAAAGTGGAAATATGTTTATCTTCTTCTTTCTTATCTCCACTCAATCATTAATAGGGTATCAAGCTTGTAGAACTTTAGACTTGACAACCATCATGACTGGGTGAAGTAGAATGCGTCTGACTTTGTCATTAAGACTAGGAGTACTACTTAGTGGCAGGCCAACTTAGCTCCAAAATAAATGAATGCCTCTGAAATGAGGAACAGACGCCATGTGCAGCCGCTCCTAACATGGAGTACAGACGCTGCTCATCCTGTATACCTGGATTAGGAGCCCTTACAGGGTACTATCAGCCAGGCTAGCTGTGCCCAGGTTTTTTAGTGAGCTTGTTACTGCTCTCCCTCCTCCTTTTTCATCCGGGCTTGGGACCGAAAAAATGTTTAT
>CP092883.1:10137382-10232002 GCA_030710605.1 Cordylochernes scorpioides | reverse complement strand
TAAATTTGAAACTACATTACACTCACATTTGACTTTGAGGACCTATATTCTAAAATAAATTTAAGAGATCTAAATAATAAAATAACCAATTTATTTAATGAATTCATTAATGACAAAACTTTCTACATTAAAATTATTCATAACAGATATAAAACAATTAAATTAGATTTTAAAACAGCAAAAACTCTACTGGAAACATTTTTAAATTTTAACTATATAGAATTTAAAAATAAAATATATATTCAATCAGAAGGCGTTCCCATGGGAACTTCTCCTAGTCCTTTATTAGCCAATCCAATATTGTTCTGGTACGAAAGAGAATACCTTCTACAAAATAATATTAATTGGCAAATATTCCGATATGTAGATGACTTAATAATATTTAATAATCCACAGTTTAAAAAATTAATACCTGAAATATATCCTAAATACTTGAAACTTAAGAACAATGAAAAAATCTATAGAAACAAAAAAGTTAACTTTTTAGACTTGAATATAGACCTTACAAATAGTGCTGTTAGAGTTTATAATAAAAAGAGTAATTATAATTTCAATATTATAAAATACTGTAATATGAATTCTAATATATCATTAAATTGCTGTAAGGGTATATATTATGGTCAGTTTCTAAGATTTTATAGAATAAATAATATATTAGATAATTTCATAGAAGATGGTAAAAATTTAAACATGGAATTTATTAAAAACAAATTTAGTATCAAACAAGTAAAATATTTCAACAGTATATCAATTATAAAATATTAAAAAAAAATAAATGGAAATATCCATTTATGAAATCAACTTTCTATAATTTCTCTTAATAATAATTAATACAAATTTATAATCTTTAACAGTTAATTAAACTTTGATTAAATAACTGATTAAAAGATTTTTTCACAAGATTTTTGAAGTTTTATAATATATAGTTCATTTTGTTTAATCTCCAATTTCTGGGGAGGAAAATGGAAGTTAAATAAAGGTGAATTTGCACAATTAATAGCTTTATTAAACTCTTATAATTTGCCTTTTTAAAGGAATATTAAAGGATGAATAAGTGATGAATCAGTTATTTTGATATAACTAGCTGTAAAGATTATGAAATTCAGCTTTCTTCCCTTAACTATTTTTCCTTTCTTCTTTAATTTTCTTGTTGTTCAAAAAATTCTGAATAAATGGTCTAAATTTGAAATGTCCCCCCCCCCCCCGCAACATGTGTCAGCCAGAAATAGATATTCACAATGGAGGACGCCGCGGTCGAGGTAGGTTTACAGTTTGAATTTGTTAACACTTGTATCTGTTATATATGTTCATTTAAATATTTCACTGAAACAACTTAATATTAACACATAAAATCCGGTTTAAAAGAGATCTATGACATAATAAAGAAGGGGTGAAATGTCGTTGGGCTTTTATCTGAAGATCCCCGGTCCAGCAGATCTCTTTTTCCAATTTATTTCAATTTAAAGTTTTTTGTGTATGTCTGGTCTACCATTAGGGTTTCAAAACATAATATCCAAACTTATAACAAATGTTAATTCATACTATAGATATATTACTAAATACAACTATTTATAATCATATTATAAAATAAAAAACCTTTAAAAATCTTTTAAAAAAAAAAAAGGATAAAATATAAAATTATAAAAATATATATATATATATACTAACAATCTTATCTACCTTCTTTACAAAACTTTTTTTTTCCTTATTATTAGTATTATTATAGTGCATGGTTCTGTCTTTCTCTTTTTTCTAACTATTATATATATTCTCACTTCGATTATTCTATATATAGGATTAGAGTATGTCTAAATGACGTGTAAAAGCCGATGCAAAAGACGTTACGTTGTTAATTTTTATTGTTATTAATTATAAATATATAATTAACTTGATGATGTATTAGAAGTAAAGGATTTTTTTTTTTCTCTCTCTATCTACAAATTAATAACATTTTACAAATTTTATAATTTGAATTTAAATGATCATAATAGTGAAGATAATCTTAATACAAAACTGGACTATAAAATTAAATAACTATTTATTATTATAATTAATTTAGATTTAGCTTGCTAATCTAATCAAATCTAATTGATATAAATTATCATTATTATCAGTTTGCTCCTTAAGTTTTAAAAGTAGAATCACTGTTATAATTTTGTTATATAGTTTCTACACTATATTAATTCATATGAGCTTGCTCTATGATATATTTTTTATATATAACATAATATACAAATTAAATTATATTAGATATTCTAATATAAATAAATCTTCATACAAATTTTAATTATCTTTCATTGTTTGATTATTAAAAAGTAAATTATAAAAGTAATTTTAGAAAAAATAACTTCAGAACTTTTGTTTTTTTCAGTGTTTAGTTAGTTTAAAGATGTTTTTTTATTAGTTATTCTTGAAAATATAACAGATAACAAACAGTAATATCTATATATTTATAGATTAATTATTCAATTTATTACAAATTTTATCACCACAAAAACAATTAAGAAAAATATATTTAAAAATTCATAAGAATAACAAACTAAAAAAACTAAAAAAAACTACAAACATATTAGTGTTAGCACCTCTTTTATGTTAATTTAAACTCGCTAAGAATTGCCTAAGAAAAAATTGTCAAACTTGTCCCTCTCTTAAGAACCATGACACTTTTCAAACAACTAGTTGTAAATTAGTGAATACTATTTATAAATTAACATGCCAAATTTGTCAACTATCATATATAGGACAAACTTGTAATCCATTAAATATACGAATAAACCTACATAGAAACCACGCTAAAAAATCAATTGGTAATATATATATGAAAGAACACAATCAATTACATACTTTTAACAACTTTAAGATAGAAATATTAGACATATGTCAAAACAAAAAACAACGACTATTATTAGAAAACAACTACATTTATAAACACAACACATTATTCCCTTATGGACTTAACGACGAATTAAACTACACATACAAACCACAAACAGAAGAAATTTCAACTTATGAAATCAGCTGCAAATACAAAAAAAAATGAATTTAAAACTAAACCTAATAAAACTAGAGGTAAAACTACCAATAAATTAGGTTACATTGAATTTGAAGAATTACTGGACCCAAAACAAATGTACACTAACAACTTCGTCGATAAATTTATTAAAACATTATTTAAACTAAATAATAATAAATTTATCAAACTCATAGAATATATTAAAATTCATAATCTGACTAACAGATTAATAGATATCACACACGACATCTTTAAATACAGAAAAATTAAACAAGCTACTAATAACATTAATATTATCATTAAATTTAATAACAATTTATTTAATCATATTAAATTTAATGATATTTTTAATAACCAAATCATCAATAATCTTTTCCCTATAAAAAATTTAAATTTCAAAACAATCTGGAGATACAACAAAAATATAGGTAATTTAGTTTGCAATTATAACCAATTTATTAATAATTTGGCAAATTTTAAAAAATTAAATGTAATTGCAACAACTATATTGATAAATATAAGTTCTCAGGTCATATATTAACTAGCAATTTTTCTTTTTTAAATCCAGAATATCAGGAAATTTTAAATAAAGGGTATAAATATATACCTCAAATTAAACACAATTATAATAATACAATTAAATCTATATTAAAAGATATAGATATTTTCATAAATAAAACTAGTATAAAATACAGTATTCCAGAATTTACTTTTCTGGAATGGAAACATAATATTAAAAAGGAAATTATAAATTATTATAATAATACACTTAAATACACAAAACCTAATTCAGACATTCCTTCTTTTAAAGAAAATATAATTAATTTACAGAAGGACTATATTATCACTCCTATAGATAAATGTTCTAATAATTTATCTTTAATTTGTAAAAATCTATACCACGATATACTAAAAAAGGAAATTGATAATAATCATAAATACACTTTTGCTAGAACTACAGCCACAAAAATCAAAAAAGACATCAAAAATGTTGAAAATTCACTAAAAATTTATAATAACCACAAAAATCCAAACATACCAAAGTTCTATATAATTCCTAAACTACACAAAAAACCTATTTCTTTCAGAACAATCACATCTGGTATAAATTCAGTCATAAAAAATATTGATATACAATTAGCTTCAACACTACAATTTATTATAAATAAATTAACTAATAAATATAATTATAAATTTATCGACTCAAATAAAAAAATCATTAATTATTTAATGAACAATTGGACAAACATTGAAACAGTACACACATTTGACTTTGAGGACCTATATTCTAAAATAAATTTAAGAGATCTAAATAATAAAATAACCAATTTATTTAATGAATTCATTAATGACAAAACCTTCTACATTAAAATTATTCATAACAGATATAAAACAATTAAATTAGATTTTAAAACAGCAAAAACTCTACTGGAAACATTTTTAAATTTTAACTATATAGAATTTAAAAATAAAATATATATTCAATCAGAAGGCGTTCCCATGGGAACTCCTTCTAGTCCTTTATTAGCCAATCTAATATTGTTCTGGTACGAAAGAGAATACTTTCTACAAAATAATATTAATTGGCAAATATTCCGATATGTAGATGACATAATAATATTTAATAATCCACAGTTTAAAAAATTAATACCTGAAATATATCCTAAATACTTGAAACTTAAGAACAATGAAAAAATCTATAGAAACAAAAAAGTTAACTTTTTAGACTTGAATATAGACCTTACAAATAGTGCTGTTAGAGTTTATAATAAAAAGAGTAATTATAATTTCAATATTATAAAATACTGTAATATGAATTCTAATATATCATTAAATTGCTGTAAGGGTATATATTATGGTCAGTTTCTAAGATTTTATAGAATAAATAATATATTAGATAATTTCATAGAAGATGTTAAAAATTTAAACATGGAATTTATTAAAAACAAATTTAGTATCAAACAAGTAAAATATTTCAACAGTATATCAATTATAAAATATTAAAAAAAAAATAAATGGAAATATCCATTTATGAAATCAACTTTCTATAATTTCTCTTAATAATAATTAATACAAATTTATAATCTTTAACAGTTAATTAAACTTTGATTAAATAACTGATTAAAAGATTTTTTCACAAGATTTTTAAAGTTTTATAATATATAGTTCATTTTGTTTAATCTCCAATTTCTGGGGAGGAAAATGGAAGTTAAATAAAGGTGAATTTGCACAATTAATAGCTTTATTAAACTCTTATAATTTGCCTTTTTAAAGGAATATTAAAGGATGAATAAGTGATGAATCAGTTATTTTGATATAACTAGCTGTAAAGATTATGAAATTCAGCTTTCTTCCCTTAACTATTTTTCCTTTCTTCTTTAATTTTCTTGTTGTTCAAAAAATTCTGAATAAATGGTCTAAATTTGAAATGTCCCCCCCCCCCCGCAACATGTGTCAGCCAGAAATAGATATTCACAATGGAGGACGCCGCGGTCGAGGTAGGTTTACAGTTTGAATTTGTTAACACTTGTATCTGTTATATATGTTCATTTAAATTATTTCACTGAAACAACTTAATATTAACACATAAAATCCGGTTTAAAAGAGATCTGTGACATAATAAAGAAGGGGTGAAATGTCGTTGGGCTTTTATCTGAAGATCCCCGGTCCAGCAGATCTCTTTTTCCAATTTATTTCTATTTAAAGTTTTTTGTGTATGTCTGGTCTACCATTAGGGTTTCAAAACATAATATCCAAACTTATAACAAATGTTAATTCATACTATAGATATATTACTAAATACAACTATTTATAATCATATTATAAAATAAAAAAACCTTTAAAAATCTTTAAAAAAAAAAAAGGATAAAATATAAAATTATAAAAATATATATATATATATACTAACAATCTTATCTACCTTCTTTACAAAACTTTTTTTTTCCTTATTATTAGTATTATTATAGTGCATGGTTCTGTCTTTCTCTTTTTTCTAACTATTATATATATTCTCACTTCGATTATTCTATATATAGGATTAGAGTATGTCTAAATGACGTGTAAAAGCCGATGCAAAAGACGTTACGTTGTTAATTTTTATTGTTATTAATTATAAATATATAATTAACTTGATGATGTATTAGAAGTAAAGGATTTTTTTTTTCTCTCTCTATCTACAAATTAATAACATTTTACAAATTTTATAATTTGAATTTAAATGATCATAATAGTGAAGATAATCTTAATACAAAACTGGACTATAAAATTAAATAACTATTTATTATTATAATTAATTTAGATTTAGCTTGCTAATCTAATCAAATCTAATTGATATAAATTATCATTATTATCAGTTTGCTCCTTAAGTTTTAAAAGTAGAATCACTGTTATAATTTTGTTATATAGTTTCTACACTATATTAATTCATATGAGCTTGCTCTATGATATATTTTTTATATATAACATAATATACAAATTAAATTATATTAGATATTCTAATATAAATAAATCTTCATACAAATTTTAATTATCTTTCATTGTTTGATTATTAAAAAGTAAATTATAAAAGTAATTTTAGAAAAAATAACTACAGAACTTTTGTTTTTTTCAGTGTTTAGTTAGTTTAAAGATGTTTTTTTTATTAGTTATTCTTAAAAATATAACAGATAACAAACAGTAATATCTATATATTTATAGATTAATTATTCAATTTATTACAAATTTTATCACCACAAAAACAATTAAGAAAAATATATTTAAAAATTCATAAGAATAACAAACTAAAAAAACTAAAAAAAACTACAAACATATTAGTGTTAGCACCTCTTTTATGTTAATTTAAACTCGCTAAGAATTGCCTAAGAAAAAATTGTCAAACTTGTCCCTCTCTTAAGAACCATGACACTTTTCAAACAACTAGTTGTAAATTAGTGAATACTATTTATAAATTAACATGCCAAATTTGTCAACTATCATATATAGGACAAACTTGTAATCCATTAAATATACGAATAAACCTACATAGAAACCACGCTAAAAAATCAATTGGTAATATATATATGAAAGAACACAATCAATTACATACTTTTAACAACTTTAAGATAGAAATACTAGACATATGTCAAAGCAAAAAACAACGACTATTATTAGAAAACAACTACATTTATAAACACAACACATTATTCCCTTATGGACTTAACGACGAATTAAACTACACATACAAACCACAAACAGAAGAAATTTCAACTTATGAAATCAGCTGCAAATACAAAAAAAAATGAATTTAAAACTAAACCTAATAAAACTAGAGGTAGAACTACCAATAAATTAGGTTACATTGAATTTGAAGAATTACTGGACCCAAAACAAATGTACACTAACAACTTCGTCGATAAATTTATTAAAACATTATTTAAACTAAATAATAATAAATTTATCAAACTCATAGAATATATTAAAATTCATAATCTGACTAACAGATTAATAGATATCACACACGACATCTTTAAATACAAAAAAATTAAACAAGCTACTAATAACATTAATATTATCATTAAATTTAATAACAATTTATTTAATCATATTAAATTTAATGATATTTTTAATAACCAAATCATCAATAATCTTTTCCCTATAAAAAATTTAAATTTCAAAACAATCTGGAGATACAACAAAAATATAGGTAATTTAGTTTGCAATTATAACCAATTTATTAATAATTTGGCAAATTTTAAAAAAATTAAATGTAATTGCAACAACTATATTGATAAATATAAGTTCTCAGGTCATATATTAACTAGCAATTTTTCTTTTTTAAATCCAGAATATCAGGAAATTTTAAATAAAGGGTATAAATATATACCTCAAATTAAACACAATTATAATAATACAATTAAATCTATATTAAAAGATATAGATATTTTCATAAATAAAACTAGTATAAAATACAGTATTCCAGAATTTACTTTTCTGGAATGGAAACATAATATTAAAAAGGAAATTATAAATTATAATAATAATACACTTAAATACACAAAACCTAATTCAGACATTCCTTCTTTTAAAGAAAATATAATTAATTTACAGAAGGACTATATTATCACTCCTATAGATAAATGTTCTAATAATATATCTTTAATTTGTAAAAATCTATACCACGATATACTAAAAAAGGAAATTGATAATAATCATAAATACACTTTTGCTAGAACTACAGCCACAAAAATCAAAAAAGACATCAAAAATGTTGAAAATTCACTAAAAATTTATAATAACCACAAAAATCCAAACATACCAAAGTTCTATATAATTCCTAAACTACACAAAAAACCTATTTCTTTCAGAACAATCACATCTGGTATAAATTCAGTCATAAAAAATATTGATATACAATTAGCTTCAACACTACAATTTATTATAAATAAATTAACTAATAAATATAATTATAAATTTATCGACTCAAATAAAAAAATCATTAATTATTTAATGAACAATTGGACAAACATTGAAACAGTACACACATTTGACTTTGAGGACCTATATTCTAAAATGAATTTAAGAGATCTAAATAATAAAATAACCAATTTATTTAATGAATTCATTAATGACAAAACTTTCTACATTAAAATTATTCATAACAGATATAAAACAATTAAATTAGATTTTAAAACAGCAAAAACTCTACTGGAAACATTTTTAAATTTTAACTATATAGAATTTAAAAATAAAATATATATTCAATCAGAAGGCGTTCCCATGGGAACTTCTTCTAGTCCTTTATTAGCCAATCTAATATTGTTCTGGTACGAAAGAGAATACTTTCTACAAAATAATTTTAATTGGCAAATATTCCGATATGTAGATGACATAATAATATTTAATAATCCACAGTTTAAAAAATTAATACCTGAAATATATCCTAAATACTTGAAACTTAAGAACAATGAAAAAATCTATAGAAACAAAAAAGTTAACTTTTTAGACTTGAATATAGACCTTACAAATAGTGCTGTTAGAGTTTATAATAAAAAGAGTAATTATAATTTCAATATTATAAAATACTGTAATATGAATTCTAATATATCATTAAATTGCTGTAAGGGTATATATTATGGTCAGTTTCTAAGATTTTATAGAATAAATAATATATTAGATAATTTCATAGAAGATGTTAAAAATTTAAACATGGAATTTATTAAAAACAAATTTAGTATCAAACAAGTAAAATATTTCAACAGTATATCAATTATAAAATATTTAAAAAAAAATAAATGGAAATATCCATTTATGAAATCAACTTTCTATAATTTCTCTTAATAATAATTAATACAAATTTATAATCTTTAACAGTTAATTAAACTTTGATTAAATAACTGATTAAAATATTTTTTCACAAGATTTTTAAAGTTTTATAATATATAGTTCATTTTGTTTAATCTCCAATTTCTGGGGAGGAAAATGGAAGTTAAATAAAGGTGAATTTGCACAATTAATAGCTTTATTAAACTCTTATAATTTGCCTTTTTAAAGGAATATTAAAGGATGAATAAGTGATGAATCAGTTATTTTGATATAACTAGCTGTAAAGATTATGAAATTCAGCTTTCTTCCCTTAACTATTTTTCCTTTCTTCTTTAATTTTCTTGTTGTTCAAAAAATTCTGAATAAATGGTCTAAATTTGAAATGTCCCCCCCCCCCCCGCAACATGTGTCAGCCAGAAATAGATATTCACAATGGAGGACGCCGCGGTCGAGGTAGGTTTACAGTTTGAATTTGTTAACACTTGTATCTGTTATATATGTTCATTTAAATATTTCACTGAAACAACTTAATATTAACACATAAAATCCGGTTTAAAAGAGATCTATGACATAATAAAGAAGGGGTGAAATGTCGTTGGGCTTTTATCTGAAGATCCCCGGTCCAGCAGATCTCTTTTTCCAATTTATTTCAATTTAAAGTTTTTTGTGTATGTCTGGTCTACCATTAGGGTTTCAAAACATAATATCCAAACTTATAACAAATGTTAATTCATACTATAGATATATTACTAAATACAACTATTTATAATCATATTATAAAATAAAAAAACCTTTAAAAATCTTTAAAAAAAAAAAAGGATAAAATATAAAATTATAAAAATATATATATATATATACTAACAATCTTATCTACCTTCTTTACAAAACTTTTTTTTTCCTTATTATTAGTATTATTATAGTGCATGGTTCTGTCTTTCTCTTTTTTCTAACTATTATATATATTCTCACTTCGATTATTCTATATATAGGATTAGAGTATGTCTAAATGACGTGTAAAAGCCGATGCAAAAGACGTTACGTTGTTAATTTTTATTGTTATTAATTATAAATATATAATTAACTTGATGATGTATTAGAAGTAAAGGATTTTTTTTTTCTCTCTCTATCTACAAATTAATAACATTTTACAAATTTTATAATTTGAATTTAAATGATCATAATAGTGAAGATAATCTTAATACAAAACTGGACTATAAAATTAAATAACTATTTATTATTATAATTAATTTAGATTTAGCTTGCTAATCTAATCAAATCTAATTGATATAAATTATCATTATTATCAGTTTGCTCCTTAAGTTTTAAAAGTAGAATCACTGTTATAATTTTGTTATATAGTTTCTACACTATATTAATTCATATGAGCTTGCTCTATGATATATTTTTTATATATAACATAATATACAAATTAAATTATATTAGATATTCTAATATAAATAAATCTTCATACAAATTTTAATTATCTTTCATTGTTTGATTATTAAAAAGTAAATTATAAAAGTAATTTTAGAAAAAATAACTTCAGAACTTTTGTTTTTTTCAGTGTTTAGTTAGTTTAAAGATGTTTTTTTATTAGTTATTCTTAAAAATATAACAGATAACAAACAGTAATATCTATATATTTATAGATTAATTATTCAATTTATTACAAATTTTATCACCACAAAAACAATTAAGAAAAATATATTTAAAAATTCATAAGAATAACAAACTAAAAAAACTAAAAAAAACTACAAACATATTAGTGTTAGCACCTCTTTTATGTTAATTTAAACTCGCTAAGAATTGCCTAAGAAAAAATTGTCAAACTTGTCCCTCTCTTAAGAACCATGACACTTTTCAAACAACTAGTTGTAAATTAGTGAATACTATTTATAAATTAACATGCCAAATTTGTCAACTATCATATATAGGACAAACTTGTAATCCATTAAATATACGAATAAACCTACATAGAAACCACGCTAAAAAATCAATTGGTAATATATATATGAAAGAACACAATCAATTACATACTTTTAACAACTTTAAGATAGAAATACTAGACATATGTCAAAACAAAAAACAACGACTATTATTAGAAAACAACTACATTTATAAACACAACACATTATTCCCTTATGGACTTAACGACGAATTAAACTACACATACAAACCACAAACAGAAGAAATTTCAACTTATGAAATCAGCTGCAAATACAAAAAAAAATGAATTTAAAACTAAACCTAATAAAACTAGAGGTAGAACTACCAATAAATTAGGTTACATTGAATTTGAAGAATTACTGGACCCAAAACAAATGTACACTAACAACTTCGTCGATAAATTTATTAAAACATTATTTAAACTAAATAATAATAAATTTATCAAACTCATAGAATATATTAAAATTCATAATCTGACTAACAGATTAATAGATATCACACACGACATCTTTAAATACAAAAAAATTAAACAAGCTACTAATAACATTAATATTATCATTAAATTTAATAACAATTTATTTAATCATATTAAATTTAATGATATTTTTAATAACCAAATCATCAATAATCTTTTCCCTATAAAAAATTTAAATTTCAAAACAATCTGGAGATACAACAAAAATATAGGTAATTTAGTTTGCAATTATAACCAATTTATTAATAATTTGGCAAATTTTAAAAAAATTAAATGTAATTGCAACAACTATATTGATAAATATAAGTTCTCAGGTCATATATTAACTAGCAATTTTTCTTTTTTAAATCCAGAATATCAGGAAATTTTAAATAAAGGGTATAAATATATAACTCAAATTAAACACAATTATAATAATACAATTAAATCTATATTAAAAGATATAGATATTTTCATAAATAAAACTAGTATAAAATACAGTATTCCAGAATTTACTTTTCTGGAATGGAAACATAATATTAAAAAGGAAATTATAAATTATAATAATAATACACTTAAATACACAAAACCTAATTCAGACATTCCTTCTTTTAAAGAAAATATAATTAATTTACAGAAGGACTATATTATCACTCCTATAGATAAATGTTCTAATAATATATCTTTAATTTGTAAAAATCTATACCACGATATACTAAAAAAGGAAATTGATAATAATCATAAATACACTTTTGCTAGAACTACAGCCACAAAAATCAAAAAAGACATCAAAAATGTTGAAAATTCACTAAAAATTTATAATAACCACAAAAATCCAAACATACCAAAGTTCTATATAATTCCTAAACTACACAAAAAACCTATTTCTTTCAGAACAATCACATCTGGTATAAATTCAGTCATAAAAAATATTGATATACAATTAGCTTCAACACTACAATTTATTATAAATAAATTAACTAATAAATATAATTATAAATTTATCGACTCAAATAAAAAAATCATTAATTATTTAATGAACAATTGGACAAACATTGAAACAGTACACACATTTGACTTTGAGGACCTATATTCTAAAATGAATTTAAGAGATCTAAATAATAAAATAACCAATTTATTTAATGAATTCATTAATGACAAAACTTTCTACATTAAAATTATTCATAACAGATATAAAACAATTAAATTAGATTTTAAAACAGCAAAAACTCTACTGGAAACATTTTTAAATTTTAACTATATAGAATTTAAAAATAAAATATATATTCAATCAGAAGGCGTTCCCATGGGAACTTCTTCTAGTCCTTTATTAGCCAATCTAATATTGTTCTGGTACGAAAGAGAATACTTTCTACAAAATAATTTTAATTGGCAAATATTCCGATATGTAGATGACATAATAATATTTAATAATCCACAGTTTAAAAAATTAATACCTGAAATATATCCTAAATACTTGAAACTTAAGAACAATGAAAAAATCTATAGAAACAAAAAAGTTAACTTTTTAGACTTGAATATAGACCTTACAAATAGTGCTGTTAGAGTTTATAATAAAAAGAGTAATTATAATTTCAATATTATAAAATACTGTAATATGAATTCTAATATATCATTAAATTGCTGTAAGGGTATATATTATGGTCAGTTTCTAAGATTTTATAGAATAAATAATATATTAGATAATTTCATAGAAGATGTTAAAAATTTAAACATGGAATTTATTAAAAACAAATTTAGTATCAAACAAGTAAAATATTTCAACAGTATATCAATTATAAAATATTTAAAAAAAAATAAATGGAAATATCCATTTATGAAATCAACTTTCTATAATTTCTCTTAATAATAATTAATACAAATTTATAATCTTTAACAGTTAATTAAACTTTGATTAAATAACTGATTAAAAGATTTTTTCGCAAGATTTTTAAAGTTTTATAATATATAGTTCATTTTGTTTAATCTCCAATTTCTGGGGAGGAAAATGGAAGTTAAATAAAGGTGAATTTGCACAATTAATAGCTTTATTAAACTCTTATAATTTGCCTTTTTAAAGGAATATTAAAGGATGAATAAGTGATGAATCAGTTATTTTGATATAACTAGCTGTAAAGATTATGAAATTCAGCTTTCTTCCCTTAACTATTTTTCCTTTCTTCTTTAATTTTCTTGTTGTTCAAAAAATTCTGAATAAATGGTCTAAATTTGAAATGTCCCCCCCCCCCCGCAACATGTGTCAGCCAGAAATAGATATTCACAATGGAGGACGCCGCGGTCGAGGTAGGTTTACAGTTTGAATTTGTTAACACTTGTATCTGTTATATATGTTCATTTAAATATTTCACTGAAACAACTTAATATTAACACATAAAATCCGGTTTAAAAGAGATCTATGACATAATAAAGAAGGGGTGAAATGTCGTTGGGCTTTTATCTGAAGATCCCCGGTCCAGCAGATCTCTTTTTCCAATTTATTTCAATTTAAAGTTTTTTGTGTATGTCTGGTCTACCATTAGGGTTTCAAAACATAATATCCAAACTTATAACAAATGTTAATTCATACTATAGATATATTACTAAATACAACTATTTATAATCATATTATAAAATAAAAAAACCTTTAAAAATCTTTTAAAAAAAAAAAGGATAAAATATAAAATTATAAAAATATATATATATATATACTAACAATCTTATCTACCTTCTTTACAAAACTTTTTTTTTCCTTATTATTAGTATTATTATAGTGCATGGTTCTGTCTTTCTCTTTTTTCTAACTATTATATATATTCTCACTTCGATTATTCTATATATAGGATTAGAGTATGTCTAAATGACGTGTAAAAGCCGATGCAAAAGACGTTACGTTGTTAATTTTTATTGTTATTAATTATAAATATATAATTAACTTGATGATGTATTAGAAGTAAAGGATTTTTTTTTTCTCTCTCTATCTACAAATTAATAACATTTTACAAATTTTATAATTTGAATTTAAATGATCATAATAGTGAAGATAATCTTAATACAAAACTGGACTATAAAATTAAATAACTATTTATTATTATAATTAATTTAGATTTAGCTTGCTAATCTAATCAAATCTAATTGATATAAATTATCATTATTATCAGTTTGCTCCTTAAGTTTTAAAAGTAGAATCACTGTTATAATTTTGTTATATAGTTTCTACACTATATTAATTCATATGAGCTTGCTCTATGATATATTTTTTATATATAACATAATATACAAATTAAATTATATTAGATATTCTAATATAAATAAATCTTCATACAAATTTTAATTATCTTTCATTGTTTGATTATTAAAAAGTAAATTATAAAAGTAATTTTAGAAAAAATAACTTCAGAACTTTTGTTTTTTTCAGTGTTTAGTTAGTTTAAAGATGTTTTTTTATTAGTTATTCTTAAAAATATAACAGATAACAAACAGTAATATCTATATATTTATAGATTAATTATTCAATTTATTACAAATTTTATCACCACAAAAACAATTAAGAAAAATATATTTAAAAATTCATAAGAATAACAAACTAAAAAAACTAAAAAAAACTACAAACATATTAGTGTTAGCACCTCTTTTATGTTAATTTAAACTCGCTAAGAATTGCCTAAGAAAAAATTGTCAAACTTGTCCCTCTCTTAAGAACCATGACACTTTTCAAACAACTAGTTGTAAATTAGTGAATACTATTTATAAATTAACATGCCAAATTTGTCAACTATCATATATAGGACAAACTTGTAATCCATTAAATATACGAATAAACCTACATAGAAACCACGCTAAAAAATCAATTGGTAATATATATATGAAAGAACACAATCAATTACATACTTTTAACAACTTTAAGATAGAAATACTAGACATATGTCAAAACAAAAAACAACGACTATTATTAGAAAACAACTACATTTATAAACACAACACATTATTCCCTTATGGACTTAACGACGAATTAAACTACACATACAAACCACAAACAGAAGAAATTTCAACTTATGAAATCAGCTGCAAATACAAAAAAAAATGAATTTAAAACTAAACCTAATAAAACTAGAGGTAGAACTACCAATAAATTAGGTTACATTGAATTTGAAGAATTACTGGACCCAAAACAAATGTACACTAACAACTTCGTCGATAAATTTATTAAAACATTATTTAAACTAAATAATAATAAATTTATCAAACTCATAGAATATATTAAAATTCATAATCTGACTAACAGATTAATAGATATCACACACGACATCTTTAAATACAAAAAAATTAAACAAGCTACTAATAACATTAATATTATCATTAAATTTAATAACAATTTATTTAATCATATTAAATTTAATGATATTTTTAATAACCAAATCATCAATAATCTTTTCCCTATAAAAAATTTAAATTTCAAAACAATCTGGAGATACAACAAAAATATAGGTAATTTAGTTTGCAATTATAACCAATTTATTAATAATTTGGCAAATTTTAAAAATATTAAATGTAATTGCAACAACTATATTGATAAATATAAGTTCTCAGGTCATATATTAACTAGCAATTTTTCTTTTTTAAATCCAGAATATCAGGAAATTTTAAATAAAGGGTATAAATATATAACTCAAATTAAACACAATTATAATAATACAATTAAATCTATATTAAAAGATATAGATATTTTCATAAATAAAACTAGTATAAAATACAGTATTCCAGAATTTACTTTTCTGGAATGGAAACATAATATTAAAAAGGAAATTATAAATTATTATAATAATACACTTAAATACACAAAACCTAATTCAGACATTCCTTCTTTTAAAGAAAATATAATTAATTTACAGAAGGACTATATTATCACTCCTATAGATAAATGTTCTAATAATTTATCTTTAATTTGTAAAAATCTATACCACGATATACTAAAAAAGGAAATTGATAATAATCATAAATACACTTTTGCTAGAACTACAGCCACAAAAATCAAAAAAGACATCAAAAATGTTGAAAATTCACTAAAAATTTATAATAACCACAAAAATCCAAACATACCAAAGTACTATATAATTCCTAAACTACACAAAAAACCTATTTCTTTCAGAACAATCACATCTGGTATAAATTCAGTCATAAAAAATATTGATATACAATTAGCTTCAACACTACAATTTATTATAAATAAATTAACTAATAAATATAATTATAAATTTATCGACTCAAATAAAAAATCATTAATTATTTAATGAACAATTGGACAAACATTGAAACAGTACACACATTTGACTTTGAGGACCTATATTCTAAAATAAATTTAAGAGATCTAAATAAAAAAATAACCAATTTATTTAATGAATTCATTAATGACAAAACTTTCTACATTAAAATTATTCATAACAGATATAAAACAATTAAATTAGATTTTAAAACAGCAAAAACTCTACTGGAAACATTTTTAAATTTTAACTATATAGAATTTAAAAATAAAATATATATTCAATCAGAAGGCGTTCCCATGGGAACTTCTTCTAGTCCTTTATTAGCCAATCTATAATTGTTCTGGTACGAAAGAGAATACTTTCTACAAAATAATTTTAATTGGCAAATATTCCGATATGTAGATGACAAAATAATATTTAATAATCCACAGTTTAAAAAATTAATACCTGAAATATATCCTAAATACTTGAAACTTAAGAACAATGAAAAAATCTATAGAAACAAAAAAGTTAACTTTTTAGACTTGAATATAGACCTTACAAATAGTGCTGTTAGAGTTTATAATAAAAAGAGTAATTATAATTTCAATATTATAAAATACTGTAATATGAATTCTGATATATCATTAAATTGCTGTAAGGGTATATATTATGGTCAGTTTCTAAGATTTTATAGAATAAATAATATATTAGATAATTTCATAGAAGATGTTAAAAATTTAAACATGGAATTTATTAAAAACAAATTTAGTATCAAACAAGTAAAATATTTCAACAGTATATCAATTATAAAATATTAAAAAAAAAATAAATGGAAATATCCATTTATGAAATCAACTTTCTATAATTTCTCTTAATAATAATTAATACAAATTTATAATCTTTAACAGTTAATTAAACTTTGATTAAATAACTGATTAAAAGATTTTTTCACAAGATTTTTAAAGTTTTATAATATATAGTTCATTTTGTTTAATCTCCAATTTCTGGGGAGGAAAATGGAAGTTAAATAAAGGTGAATTTGCAAATTAATAGCTTTATTAAACTCTTATAATTTGCCTTTTTAAAGGAATATTAAAGGATGAATAAGTGATGAATCAGTTATTTTGATATAACTAGCTGTAAAGATTATGAAATTCAGCTTTCTTCCCTTAACTATTTTCCTTTCTTCTTTAATTTTCTTGTTGTTCAAAAAATTCTGAATAAATGGTCTAAATTTGAAATGTCCCCCCCCCCCCGCAACATGTGTCAGCCAGAAATAGATATTCACAATGGAGGACGCCGCGGTCGAGGTAGGTTTACAGTTTGAATTTGTTAACACTTGTATCTGTTATATATGTTCATTTAAATATTTCACTGAAACAACTTAATATTAACACATAAAATCCGGTTTAAAAGAGATCTATGACATAATAAAGAAGGGGTGAAATGTCGTTGGGCTTTTATCTGAAGATCCCCGGTCCAGCAGATCTCTTTTTCCAATTTATTTCAATTTAAAGTTTTTTGTGTATGTCTGGTCTACCATTAGGGTTTCAAAACATAATATCCAAACTTATAACAAATGTTAATTCATACTATAGATATATTACTAAATACAACTATTTATAATCATATTATAAAATAAAAAAACCTTTAAAAATCTTTAAAAAAAAAAAGGATAAAATATAAAATTATAAAAATATATATATATATATACTAACAATCTTATCTACCTTCTTTACAAAACTTTTTTTTTTCCTTATTATTAGTTTGATTAAAAGTGCATGGTTCTGTCTTTCTCTCTTTTTTCTAACTATTATATATATTCTCACTTCGATTATTCTATATATAGGATTAGAGTATGTCTAAATGACGTGTAAAAGCCGATGCAAAAGACGTTACGTTGTTAATTTTTAAATGTTAATTTTTATTGTTATTAATTATAAATATATAATTAACTTGATGATGTATTAGAAGTAAAGGATTTTCTTTTCTCTCTCTATCTACAAATTAATAACATTTTACAAATTTTATAATTTGAATTTAAATGATCATAATAGTGAAGATAATCTTAATACAAAACTGGACTATAAAATTAAATAACTATTTATTATTATATATATATATAGGAAAATAGGATCTGCAGACTTCATTCAACTCAATATACCTCACCAATTATATTCAAGTCAGTATTTTCATATCAATTCAATATATTTAAGAATTTTTGAAAAGTCTGAGTGGTTTAGAAGTATGTTAAAAAAGGGTAGACAAAAGATATAGACACCCGTGAAAGACATTTAAATGAAAGCATTTATAATAGGAATTAGGAGAATATATCTCTATTAGTTCTGGTTAAATTTAAAAAATAATATTTGATAATCTAGGTAATACATATTTTATAATAATATAAACGAACGCGTGTATTCGTTTTTAAAATAGAAATTCAATTAAATTTTTGATAGAAGTAAAGAAGTGGATAAAAAGTTTGTCATTCATGCAATACAAAGAATAAAACAAATACCCAATTGGAATATAATTTACATACTATGCAATAAATTTATAATTTCAATAGTAAAATATTAATTAAAATCAATATCCCTATACAAATTTTAAAATAACCAATGTAGAGACAATTTTCGTTAGGCAAACATTCACTTGGGAAAAAATGAATAAAGCCAGGTAATCCAGTTCGTAAAAATATTTAAACAAAGTGAGGACTACATTAATTTCAATACAATACTAATCAATATTTGATAAACAGATTTGAAACATAAGGGACAAATAAAGTTATTTCAAAGTACGGATATATATTTGGGATAAGGTGCATTAACAGCATGTATAAAATGACATATAGAATATTTTAAAAAAATTATAATATTTGAGGGTACATAGAAGATACTTTGATTATATATATATACATATTACATAAGTCTAAAGTGAGTAGTTACTATTTACCTATTAACTACATCATTGAATAGGCTTATGTTGGATCAAATAATAAAAAAAAAATTTTATTAATAGTCTAATATTTATATACATAAACTCTCACTTACCTCTTCTTCTGGAACTATTTTTCATATTTCAAATGCTTTTTGGATAAAATATTCAATGTTTTCACATGGCTGAATTTCAGAATTGATTTTTAATATTTATTTCCTAATAAGGAAATTCACCTAATGCTTCATTTGTAAGGTATTCGGCTATATTTGCACAATTCATCTTGGTCACATCTTTATACTGATTTTTCTTTGTAGTACACACCCATTTAAAAAGTAATTTACCCCTTTTAATATCCTCCTTGTAGTATTCTTTAATCATGCTACTATAAATTTTAAGGTTGTCTTCATACCAGGTCATATTCCATTCTAGGTGTTCTTTTATCCCATTATTCTCATTGTATATGTACCCAGCTCTTGTGTTTAGGTCAGGTTCCACCAGGTAGCTGTGTAAGGTAATCTGTCCTAATTTGTGGTCCAGAATTGTGGCCACCTCTCGTTGACAACTGTCCCACCAACTTGAGAGCCTCTCTTCTGGGGATACGGCACTAGGAATTGATGATTTGGGATGATAAAGGACAAAATATTTCACCATCATTTTGATAGATTTTGAATGACCTGCATTTGAACCAACACATTCGTTTAGATCGAAATCTCTTGTTGCTTGTAAAAGATATTTCAAGCCAGAAACCACATCTGACCAAGCTAAACCAGAATTATATAGTACTGTATGTGCCAAAGGAATTAATCCCCTATTGTCTTTCAAGTAGATGTCAGCTTTCGACTCAACTAATATCTTCAGTATATTGATATTTAAACCATTAGCAGCTAAATGCAAGGAGGTCATACCAGAGGTATCTGCACTGTTTACATTTGCGCCTAAATTTATCAGTAACCTTGTCATTTCAATATTTTTTCCTAAAATTGCATGATCTAACACATTCCCAAATTTATCTTTAGCATTAATACTTGCACCTGCTCTTATCAACATTTGAGCTTCAAATATACGAGGGGCATCCAATAAATAAGTTTCCCTATTTTGTAACAAATAAACAACTTTATTTACAATTATGCAGTTATTTTATTTTCATTATACAACTCATAGACTACTTCTCTACATAATCACCATTTCTGTCCAAACATTTTTGGTACCGTTGTAGCGATTTTTTGATACCACTGTTGTACCAAGCCGTGTCCTGTCTTCGTAGCCAGTGGTTCGCCTCCGCCTGTTTTCAATTCAAATTCAAAACATCTGACATGATTGTTCCAATCGAAGAGCATCCAATTTCGATTCCAGGAGGCAGTCGAATCATTATTTCGTCAATGGTGACGCGGCGATTTGCTTCCACCACATTCCGAACAGCAGCCACGGCTGCATTGTCCGTAGCAGTAACGGGCCTGTCGCTTCGCTCGTCATCATGCACGTTTTGCCGTCCTTCCAAGAATCATGAACGCCATCGGCGAACCATTTGGATGCTCATACATCCTTCACCATACACTGACACTAAATTGCGATGAATATTGACCACAGTTTCATTTTTCGCTGTGAAAAAACGAATTACAGAACGGAGTTCGCAAGTGGACACGTTCACCAGTGGTAGCTCCATGGAAACTGAAGCGCTACGGACTTGCGCGTACGAGTAGAGTGATTTTGAAAGGTCACCAGCTTCCAACGCATCCTAGTGACCATTTCTTACCTACTAACTAATTTTTACAACGTTTCGTTCGCCGAAAAAAAAAATAGGGAAACTTATTTATTGGATGCCCCTCGTATTTCCAAAATAAGCAATATTCATCAATAGAGTTCTACTCAAACCTCTTGAATTGACATCAGCACCAAATTCTATTAGAAGTTTCATCATTTCTCCTCTTTTTGGATTCCTCGAGTATTTAGATGCATAGTGCAAAGCAGTGTTTCCCAAATAATCTTTAAAATTAACCCCAACACCCAATTCCAATAAATTTCTAATAAAACCTAGGTTTTTTAAGGATCTAACAGCAGTTATTAAAATTGTCTCATTGTTTATATTGTAAGCATTAATGTCAGCTCCATTTTTGATTAATTCTCTTGAAATTTCTAAATGCTTATGTTTTATTGAAAGATGTAATGGGGTGTCACCATTAATATCCTTGATATTAAGAGATGCTCCTGCTTGAATTAGATGCAAATAAGACTTATCATTTGATCTTAATACAGCATAATGTAATGGTGTTTTCCTTAATGAATTCTGAATATTAATATGAGCATTTTTTCTTATCAGATTCAGTAATATATCAGTCCTACCTAGGTCAGCTGCAATATGTAATGGAGTCATATTTTTTTCATTTTCACAATTGATATCAATGCCTGATTCAATAAGTTCATTAACCCATTCTGGATCATTATTTTCAATTGCATATTGCAGAATCATATTTTCCCCTTTCATTTTATAGTGCTACAAAATGTATATTTACTCTTTCTCTCTTGAGGTAACCTGGATTCCTAGAGCGGTGTTAATACTCGGAGCTAAGTGTAGTAATATATATGGGATATTCACGTAATAAATAAGAAAAACAAATCAGGGTAGTAAAATGTTATTTTCAAAATATTGAATAATAATCAATTATTCTATGATATTTAATATATATTTAATAATTACCGCACTGTTTTTAAATGTTTTCCATTAATAAATGATAGCCTTTTTTGAATGTTCAATCTCAATAAATATAAACATTTGTTTGTTTAAGATGAAATCTTCAACTAATATATCATATGTTACCACAATTTTGACAAACCTATTTTGACCCATTGAGATGAGGAAAGGAGAGAAAGCTATAAAATGTTTGCCCGGCGCTCGCCCTACGCGCTTGAAGGACGTCACGAGAAGCGCGCGCATCGATGGTTTTTGTATATTATTTTCTCTCTTATTTAATAAAAAAGAAATCTAAAATATATGGCGCAGCCGACAGGATCAATAGTTTTATACTTCCAACGAGAAAAGGTATTTGGATTTAGTTTTAACCCTACCGGTGAGATATTGAAAATTCCCGAAGAATATCAATCTCCTGTTCATCAAGAACTGGTATTTAAATGCGGTAAACGTCCTACTTCTTACTACCTTCATAAGGATTCAAATAGATTTGTGGGAGTACCAAAAAATGTCATTCAATGTTATGTGGAAAGAAATTCGATCTGTTATGCAAGATATAGAAGATGAAGAATTGGATTGTCATGAAGAAGATAAAATAACTTCAGCTACAAGTATTGAAAACCTTATTCGAGTCATGACAGAACAGCAAATTTTAATAACCCAAATGCTTCTTAAAAATCAGAAAGATATTACTAAATGTGAATCAGTCAAACAAGATGTAGATATTTGTATTGGAAATAATATCGAATTTTGGATGAATTTAGATTTCTTAACTTTACATTAGATAAAAAATATATACTCAATTACCCTTCGTTTTCATATCAAATAATGTTCTATTAAAAAGTGATAAAACATTTTTCATAAAGAAAAAGACGCATTCTGATGAAATAAACCGCGAAAATATTTTAAGAGTTTAAAAAATATTAATATAGGTTGTCATGTATAAAAATGTGTGCTTTGTATGAAGCACATTTATATATACATTAGAATTTGGATAAAAGATCATTTAATGGTCTATTTATATATTATATATATATTATCTTTACATTATCACAAAATAAATAATAAAATAAAACATGTATAGTAGAATCTCCTTGTAAAGGACACCTAATTTCTGATCCAAAGTGTTCTTTAGGAAAAGGTGTCCTCTTATCGGAGAGTTGCTAAATTGTAAATATGGTAATTTTTCAAAGGGAAACTGTTCTTTGTGGAGAGGCGTCCATTAGCGGGGTGTTCGCTAAAGGGAGGTTCTACAGTATTTACAATTGAAATCTTGACCCCCCTAGTAACTCCTGGTGACTCCTGGCCTTAGTAGATATCAAAATTTAATGAAAATATTTTAAAAATGAAAACTGTCCTTTGTGGAGAGTGGCCGCTAAAGGGAGTTCTACTGTATTTACAATTGAAATCTTGACTCCCCTAGTAACTCCTGGTGACTCCTGGCCTTAGTAGATATCAAATTTTAATGAAAATATTTTGAAAATGAAAACTGTCCTTTGTGGAGAGTGGCCGCTAAAGGGAGGTTCTACAGTATTTACAATTGAAATCTTGACTTCTAGTAAATCCTGGTGACTCCTGGCCTTAGTAGATATCAAAATTTAATGAAAATATTTTGAAAATGAAAACTGTCCTTTGTGGAGAGGTTTCCGCAAAAGGGAGGTTCTACTGTATTTACAATTGAAATCTTGACTCCCCTAGTAACTGCTGGTGACTCCTGGCCTTAGTATATATCAAAATATAATGAAAATATTTTGAAAATGAAGAAAGTCCTTTGTGGAGAGGTGTCCGCTAAAGGGAGGTTCTACTGTATTTACAATTGAAATCTTGACTCCCCTAGTAACTGCTGGTGACTCCTGGCCTTAGTAGATATAAAAATATAATGAACATATTTTGAAAATGAAAACTGTCCTTTGTGGAGAGGTGTCCGCTAAAGGGAGGTTCTACTTGATTTACAATTGAATTCTTGACTTTTAGTAACTCCTGGTGACTCCTGGCCTTAGTAGATATCAAAATTTAAGTGAAAATGAAAATGGTTCTTTGTGGAGAGGTGTTCGCTAAAGCGAGGTTCTACTGTATTAACAATTGAAATCTTGACTCTTAATAACTCCTGGTGACTTCTGGCCTTAGTAGATATCAAAATATAATGAACATATTTTGAAAATGAAAACTGTCCTTTGTGGAGAGGTGTTCGCTAAAGCGAGGTTCTACTGTATTTTCAATTGATATCTTGACTCCTAGTAAATCCTGGTGACTCCTGGCCTTAGAAGAGCCTTCGACACCGTACATAGGTATTCTATCATTGAAGCCCTACGAGAGATTAGCTGCCCTGAGGAATTACTACAACTAATTACCAGCTATTTAATAAATAGAAAAATGGCCTATAGCGTATGTGGACACACTGCTCACATTCTGTCACTCCGTGGAGTCCCACAAGGAGCGGCTTTAAGTCACTTCCTCTTCAATATGATTGCAAGAAAAGCATTTACTTTGCAAAAACCTAGAAAGAGCGAATTAGTGGGCTTCGCAGATGATTTCACACTAATGGTGCAGGTGGCCCCAAAGCTTACTAAATGTCAAATAAACAATTTTCTTGATAATTTCTCACAATGGTGCAGAGGGCATGGAATGTTGGTAAATCCCCACAAGACTCAAGCATGCATGTTTTACAGAAACAAACCAAGATGGCAAAACAAGGACAGCATCCGACTTCTTGACCAGCCCATTGCAATCAACAAAACAATTAAAATCCTTGGTATTACCTTTGATTCAAAGAGACAATTTATTAAACATCTCAATAACAGTTTACTCAAATACCGATGGATACTCCCAAGGCTCACTAGCATCATAAAAGGGCAATTTGGTTCAACCTTCAGTTCCGGACACAAAATTTACAAGAGAGTCGTTCTCCCAGCGCTACTGTATGGCTCTGGTATCTGGGGAAAACGTGCATATACACAAATGGGGCTCGCAAGCTACGTAGGCTCCACTACAAATATGCGAAAGCAATAATAAGAGGTGGTCCATGCACACCGACAATACCAGCAATTTCATTGACGGGTTGTCCCCCACTCGATATCTCTATAAAGGCTCACATAGAATATTTAAAAACTTTGAAAACGGGCCACTACGAATCACGCCCAAGTCCTTCCATTTTACCCTATTTCCCATTATGGAAGATAATCTATTTTACCAAATCACTACAACTAAATGTCACCACCATTTATACAGACGGATCCCAATCATCAGAAGGAGTTGGGGCTGGAGTCATCCTACCATCTCCTCTAGAAACCATACAACTTAAACTCCACCAGGAGTGCTCAGCGTTCCAAGCTGAACTGCTTGCCATTCTTTACGCAACAAAAATCACCATGAATTTCCCGAAAAACACTTTATCATTGCCTCAGACTGCCAATCAGCTCTATCAGCCATATGTAGGTCTTGGCCCCCAAGAACACAACTAATTGCGGAAATAATCTACAACCTGCATTTTTCACCAAATGTGCAACTCTGCTGGATCAAAGGCCACAGCGGTATTCCAGGAAATGAACTGGCGGATCAGGCGGCAAAAGCTGCAGCACATTCTAATCTGCCACTATCCTTTACCACCCTCCCAAAGAGCGTCGCGCGCGGTAAAAAAGAACAGATAGCCCTAAAAATGTGGACAGACCTCTACATCCAAGATTACTCCACCAGAAATCTACGAAGATTTGCTGCTACCCCGAAACTACTCCTCCAAATGCTTCGAAACATCAAGCATGGATCTACCTCCACAACAATCTTGACCGGCCATGGTTACATTCAGGCAGACCTTGCAACGGTATCGAAAGAAGACCCAACTTGCCCCCACTGCCAAGATGAAGACCAAACCGTAGACCACCTCCTCTTCACTTGCCCAACCTTCCAATACCAAAGATTCCAGACAGCCACTCTCCTAGGTATCACCAACATATGTCCAGCATCCCTAGAAAATCTCCCAAGAAAGAAATCTGCCTGGCGACACCTCATTAATTGGACTTCCACTGGCATTGTATATAAATCCAAGAAGAATTAGGTCAGAAGGACATCCCGGGTAGTTGGCGACTTGTGTACGCTCCAGGAACCTGGGTTACTTAAATAAATAATAATAATAGAATAAAGTCGATTTATTTTTGTATATTATTTTCTCTCTAATTTAATAAAAAAGAAAAAGAAATCTAAAATATATATCCGGCAGCCGACAGGATCAATAGTTTTATACTTCCAACGAGAAAAGGTATTTGGATTTAGTTTTAACCCTACCGGTGAGATATTGAAAATTCCCGAAGAATATCAATTTCCTGTTCATCAAGAACTGGTATTTAAATGCGGTAAACGTCCTACTTCTTACTACCTCCATAAGGATTCAAATAGATTTGTGGGAGTACCAAAAAATGTCAATCAATGTTATGTGGAAAGAAATTCGATCTGTTATGCAAGATATAGAAGATGAAGAATTGGATTGTCATGAAGAAGATAAAATAACTTCAGCTACAAGTATTGAAAACCTTCTTCGAGTCATGACAGAACAGCAAATTTTAATAACCCAAATGCTTCTTAAAAATCAGAAAGATATTACTATATGTGAATCAGTCAAACAAGATGTAGCTATTTGTATTGGAAATAATATCGAATTTTGGATGAATTTAGATTTCTTAAGTTTACATTAGATAAAAATATATACTCAATTACCCTTTGTTTTTATATCAAATAATGTTCTATTTAAAAGTGATAAAACATTTTTCATAAAGAAAAAGACGCATTCTGATGAAATCACACCGCGAAAATATTTTAAGAGTTTAATGATTTCAAAGCCATGCAGCTGTCCAGCAGTCGCTCTATGTTCTATCCTCGATATAACGGTCCCCTAACATTGATCCAACTACTATCTAATCTAGGTCGTTCCCCTGGATGATCTCCGTAGCCATTGGTTATCTTTGGTGTTCAACCTTTATATTTAAACTACCTACATCATTCCAGCATTCGCTCCATGGCTTCCATTTTTTTATTTTCTTAGGTTGTTCTGAGGTTTATTACTCTTTTATATTAAAATGATTTATATAGTTTTTGTATTCAATAACATCTCACCCCCGTTTTATTTATTTATTCAATCTACATAACCGCTTTTATTTTAGTGATATATTCCTATTTACTTGATAGTGATAACTGGAGAGCCAAACTGTCCTTCAGGGAGAGGCGCCTTCTTACCGGAGAGTTGCTAAATTGTAAAAATGAAAATTTTGCAAATTAAAACTGTCCTTTGTAGAGAGGTGTCTGCTAAAGGGAGGTTCTACTGTATATATATACTTGAAAACACACTCTAAATATTTATCTATGTATGGAAAAATTCAAAGTTTCAAACCTTTAATTTTCAAGCTTGTAATACAGTTAAACCTGTTTATAGCGCCCCCTCTTGGGACTCGCTAAAATAGGGTATTATAGACAATTCACTTTTAATGTAAATCGCATTGTACTACGTATTTAAAATCGGCCGCTATAGAGATGAAGGCGCTATTTAGAGGGGGTGCTATAGACAGGTTTAACTGTAAAAGATAAAATTGCATATTTCGGGAACAAAAAAATAACCATAAGATTATATTAGTAAATTTCTAAAAACGCACACATTGCTCATAACTCTCGAAAAAAATATAAAAATAAATAGGTATTTGCTTTTTAGATATTAAACATTTAGGGATTTATGACAGGTATATATGTGTTTTGAAAATATAGCAATCCATAAATAGATATTTAATTAAAATTATTAAATACTAGAAGAGAATGGCCCGGCTTCCCCCGAGAATTTACCTGAGTGCAATTTCCTTCATACTGAAAGTACATCAATGATAATTAGTAGAAGTGCCATAGAATAGCCATACAGAAGTAACACATAAACCACAGGCAAAAAGTGTGTGTGATGGAAAAAATTGTATTATATTAGTGTTCAGGTATTTGATTTAATTATTTTTTTGCAATCCATTTAGTTGTTTCAAAATCAATATAGTTTAAATAGATGGCAGCTTTTCCACCCAACCCCCGAGGTACCCGCCCCAGTGCATTAACCCTTGAAATTGCCTAAGTTGAGTGAGTGACTGCGATGGATCTTGACTGCGATGCCCACCTTTTCAGTAAGAATAAAAAAAACTAGGTTTATAAAAAAATTAATACAAAATACTGGCATGTAAATATTTTTCTGTAAAAAATAAATGAGCAGGTGGAAATTAGGCAAAATATGTTTTTGCCAATAACTGCGACTGCAATTTACACGATTTAAAAAAAGTTATAAAAAACAAAGGCCAGAACAAAAATTAATAAAAAATACGAAAGTCATTATTTACATACAGTACCGCTAATTTTGTAAAGTTTTTATTTTTTAATTGCATTGAGTGCTTTTACAATAACTTAGATAGTAACATAAATTTCTCTCTCAATGCTCAATACTTTTTTTAAAAAAGTAACACTCGAATAAAAAGATATTTAAAAAAAAGTACGAAAGCAACTTAAAAAAACGCAATGCTCATTGGTCGCTTAATTGGCCTGGTGTTGTTACTTCGCCTCGTATTTAATCCGCATAAAAAAAGTTCTCCAAATGAAAAAAAATAAATAGCCAAATAACTAATCAAAATGTGGATGAAAATCTTCATCAGGTTTATAAAAAGCGACATGCAAAATTTGGAACATTTTGATTCAGTATTTTTGAGTTTATCGCGAAACAGACAACAGACATTGACTTTTATATATAAGAAGATATATGGAATGGATATACAAGTATGCACAAGAGGTTCATATATTGTGAGTAAAATTAATAATTAATGTGAATGTAAAATTGAGAATGAATTACAATACCAGTATGTACAAGGATGATGTAGAAAATACAACTTGAATAATACCTCAGATGCTTAAAGAGCACAGAGCGGCATATCCTCAAAGTTCTTCTAGACTCCATTTCCAAATTTTCTAGCGCCTTCTATCTAAATTAATGCCTAAACGTTGATTTTTCGTAAATTTCTTATATATACATACAGTAGAACCTCCCTGTAAAGGACACCAAATTGCAGAACGAAAGTGTCCTTTAGAGAGAGGTGTCGTCTTACCGGAGAGTTGCTAAATTGTAAAAATGGTAATTTTGCAAATAAAAACTGTCCTTTGTAGAGAGGTGTCCGATAGCGGGGTGTCCGTTAAAGGGAGGTTTTACTGTATATAAATTAACAAATAAAATAGAGAAAAAGTAAAATATTCATAATAAGTACAATAGGAATCAGACAATATTTAATATTTATTTTAATAATAATGATTCCCTAATTAATAAATTAACTTAATGTTACATTTGCAAGATATTCAGCTAGATTAGCACAACTCAGTAGAGTCACATTTTTTAGCTGAATTTTCTTTACAGTACAAACCCATTAGAAAAGTAAGTGACCTCTTTCAAGATCCTCCTTGTAGTATTCTTCTATCATACTACTGTAAATTTGAAGGTTGTCTTTATACCAGGACTTACTCCATCCTATATGTTCTTGTATCTTATTATTCTCATTGTTAACTTTTAAACCATGTACAATATGAAATAATATTAGTAAACTTTAAAATGTTACCTTAAAATAAAAATGTGAAAAGTTTTACACAACAATATTTAAAAATTGTATTACTAAATTCGGTTGTCTTGAAGGCTCTGCAGACCTCCTGACAAAATCGAAACCTATCTCCTCTCAATTACCCAAGTGGGATGTTGGTTGCGAGTGAAATGTACAAATTTGTAAAAAATTCAAAGGATTTTCGAGATATAGAGACCTTAAAACTTCACTATATGTTTTTCCAGATACAATTCTATATACTGTTATAATTTCAGCCAGATTATAACGTATTGAGGACCAACATAGCCGACAAAAATATAAATATATATGGAAATCAAGTATATATACTGTAGTGGTGTCTTGTCCATGGAGGAGATCAAATTGGTCCATGCACCCTGATCACAATACCAACAAAAAAAGATGCTTGTTCCTATGGATGTCTTCTTTTGGATTGATGTCTGCCATATAGAGGGCTGCAAGGATAGCCAGGCAACTGTATATATGGTCCAGAGTGAGTTGGGTGTTGTAACAGTTATTGCAGTCCCTGTAGGATCTAGTCATTTCTGAGTTTATCTTTATTACTTAGAATATATATACTGTATATAGAGATAAAGATTGAATCTTAATAAATATTATTTGTTGAATCACTTTTTTCGTTACTTATTTTGTAAATAAAATTAATCAACTTAAAATGGCATGCTATTTTATAAATTCATGCTAAGATAAAAATTCACTTAGGTAAATTCTTGGCTTTGCTTATTTATTTAGCTAGTAATGCATATTTTGATCAAATGTGTCATAGTTCAATTATTTAAAATAAGAGATATCTCTTTTGAAAATATACCAAATAATTGAATTATGACCATGAATGAGCAATCTTGAAGGTAGAGGTTGCCTGGCCAGCATTCATAGTTCTGTAAAAACGGACACTTCGCGCGCGGCCAGTAAAGTTTTACATTAAAAAATATATATATATGATTGAGAAAGTTGAAAAAATCCAGAAATTTGAAAACTCCGCCCTTGCCGGTCCCAAGCTCGAATGAAAAAGGAGGAGGGGGAGCAATAACAAGCTCACTAAAAAACCTGGACTCAGCTGGCCCGGCTGATAATAGCCTGTAAGGACTCCTAATCCAGGTATACATGACAGCAGCGTTTGTACTCCAGGTTAGAGGCGGCAGCACATGGAGACTTTTCCTCATGTCAGAGACGGCCATTTATTTTGGAGCTAAGTCGGCCTGCCACTGAATAGTGCTCCCAGTCTTAATGACAAAGGCAGACGCATTCTACTTCACCCAGTGTAGAGATAAGAAAGAAGAAATTCAAAAAAATCCTGAATTACATTTATATAACTTAAATAAAAATGAGGGTATATATAGAGTAGCAGATGTCATCTAATATATTGAGGAAAAACAGATGAAAGAATTATGTGAAACATTATTCAATAAAATACTTCCTTGTATCAATATTGAGTAAAAATACCAGAAATTTTAAATCCAGACAATCTGTGTTTTCATTATTGAAAGCCATATCAAGTTTTAAATCTATTTTGAAATATATATTCACATGATATACCTTATTTTTAGTTTATTAAGATAAAATATTTTGTAGTCTAGTGGTCTAAACATATTTTAGAAGGCCCCTTTTCTAGTATTATTATTAGAATGCATTATCAACAAAATAATTCAGTAAATTAGCATAAATCTTTATGACCCTAAAAAGGCAAGTTAGTCTGTTATTAGGCTATTTTAAAATTATGGGTTTGAATTCCTTCCAGATCTAACTATCAGGTTTCTTTCACAAAAAAAAGAGTTATATTAGTGATTAAAATTCTAAACTACTTTGTGCCAGGCCCTCCCATTAATTTTTCCATTGCAGTAAGGGCAGTAAAAATTGTTTATTTAAAAAAATCATACGCGTTTAAAATACTTTTGAATTTTTATAACAGAAGGCGCGCTAATGCATCTTAATAATTAAATTGTTCTAATAAAAGACACAAATTGATATTTGCGGAAGAGCGATTGCTCGAAGCATTTTATATATTTAAAATTGTACGTAATTCTCCTGTCCTCAAAGCTTATGACCTTAGTTCATCTAAAATACCCATTCCAAGAGTCTAGCTTCAGTATCACTATAACATACACATTGAAAAATGCAATATAACAGCGGGAAGGAAGATTAAACTGGGGAAACCGCTGGCAGGGTTCACCACTGATAAGCTAAGCCCTCCCATTAATTTTTCCACTGCAGTATGGGCAGTAGAAATTGTTTATTTCAAAAAAGAACCATAAAGCCTTTATAATAGTTTCGAATTGTGATAACAGTATTTACTGATTTTTTAATAGGCTTTTAATAGCCTATATTTTGAACTGCAATTTGAATTAACTTCTTTTTATTGCGTTTTTACTGAGAGCATTAATTTGAAATATTTTAAAAATTACATCTATTCACTTTTCTTTAACCTTTCCAAAGTATTTATTTCTAATTTCACTTATTCTGACACAATGTAATATATATATATATATATATATATAAGAAAATAGGATCTGCAGACTTCATTCAACTCAATATATATATATATATATATAGGAAAATAGGATCTGCAGACTTCATTCAACTCAATATACCTAACCAATTATATTCAAGTCAGTATTTTAATATCAATTCAATATATTTAAGAATTTTTGAAAAGTCTGAGTGGTTTGGAAGTATGTTAAAAAAGGGTAAACAAAAGATATAGACACCCGTGAAAGACATTTAAATGAAAGCATTTATAATAGGAATTAGGAGAATATATCTCTATTAGTTCTGGTTAAATTTAAAAAATAATATTTGATAATCTAGGTAATACATATTTTATAATAATATAAACGAACGCGTGTATTCGTTTTTAAAATAGAATTTCAATTAAATTTTTGATAGAAGTAAAGAAGTGGATAAAAAGTTTGTCATTCATGCAATACAAAGAATAAAACAAATACCCAATTGAAATATAATTTACATACTATGCAATAAATTTATAATTTCAATAGTAAAATATTAATTAAAATCAATATCCCTATACAAATTTTAAAATAACCAATGTAGAGACAATTTTCGTTAGGCAAACATTCACTTGGGAAAAAAATGAATAAAGCCAGGTACTCCAGTTCGTAAAAATATTTAAACAAAGTGAGGACTACATTAATTTCAATACAATACTAATCAATATTTGATAAACAGATTTGAAACATAAGGGACAAATAAAGTTATTTCAAAGTACGGATATATATTTGGGATAAGGTGCATTACCAGCATGTATAAAATGACATATAGAATATTTTAAAAAAATTATGATATTTGAGGGTACATAGAAGATACTTTGATCATATATATATACATATTACATAAGTCTAAAGTGAGTAGTTACTATTTACCTATTAACTACATCATTGAATAGGCTTATGTTGGATCAAATAATAAAATAATTTTTTTTATTAATAGTCTAAAATATTTATATACATAAACTCTCTCACTTACCTCTTCTTCTGGAACTATTTTTCATATTTCAAATGCTTTTTGGATAAAATATTCAATGTTTTCACATGGCTGAATTTCAGAATTGATTTTTAATATTTATTTCCTAATAAGGAAATTCACCTAATGCTTCATTTGTAAGGTATTCAGCTATATTTGCACAATTCATCTTGGTCACATCTTTATACTGATTTTTCTTTGCAGTACACACCCATTTAAAAAGTAATTTACCCCTTTTAATATCCTCCTTGTAGTATTCTTCAATCATGCTACTATAAATTTTAAGGTTGTCTTTATACCAGGTCATATTCCATTCTAGGTGTTCTTTTATCCCATTATTCTCATTGTATATGTACCCAGCTCTTGTGTTTAGGTCAGGTTCCACCAGGTAGCTGTGTAAGGTAATCTGTCCTAATTTGTGGTCCAGAATTGTGGCCACCTCTCGTTGACAACTGTCCCACCAACTTGAGAGCCTCTCTTCTGAGGATACGGCACTAGGAATTGATGATTTGGGATGATAAAGGACAAAATATTTCACCATCATTTTGATAGATTTTGAATGATCTGCATTTGAAACAACACATTCGTTTAGATCGAAATCTCTTGTGGCTTGTAAAAGATATTTCAAGCCAGAAACCACATCTGACCAAGCTAAACCAGAATTATATAGTACTGTATGTGCCAAAGGAATTAATCCCCTATTGTCTTTCAAGTGGATGTCAGCTTTTGACTCAACTAATATCTTCAGTATATTGATATTTAAATCACTAGCAGCTAAATGCAAGGGGGTCCTACCACGCACATCTGCACTGTTTACATTTGCGCCTAAATTTATCATTAACATTGTCATTTCAATATTGTTTGCTGAAATTGCATGATCTAACATATTCCTAAAATAATCTTTAGCATTAATACTTGTACCTGCTCTTATCAACATTTGAGCTTTAAATATATTTCCAAAATCAGCAATATTCTTCAATGGAGTGTTTCTACTCAAACGTCTTGAATTGACATCAGCACCAAATTCTATTAGAAGTTTTATCATTTCTCCTCTTTTTGGATTCCTCGAGTATTTAGATGCATAGTACAAAGCAGTGTTTCCCAAATAATCTTTAAAATTAACCCCAACACCCAATTCCAATAAATTTCTAATAAAACCTAGGTTTTTTAAAGATCTAACAGCAGTTATTAAAATTGTCTCATTGTTGATATTGTAAGCATGAATGTCAGCTCCATTTTTGATTAATTCTCTTGAAATTTCTAAATGCTTATGTTTTATTGAAAGATGTAATGGGGTGTCACCATTAATATCCTTGATATTAAGAGATGCTCCTGCTTGAATTAGATGCAAATAAGACTTATCATTTGATCTTAATACAGCATAATGTAATGGTGTTTTTTCGAATAAATTCTGAATATTAATATGAGCATTTTTTCTTATCAGATTCAGTAATATATCAGTCCTACCTAGGTCAGCTGCAATATGTAATGGAGTCATTGTTTTTTCATTTTCACAATTGATATCAATGCCTGATTCAATAAGTTCATCAACCCATTCTGGATCATTATTTTCAATTGCATATTGCAGAATCATATTTTCCCCTTTCATTTTATAGTGCTACAAAATGTATATTTACTCTTTCTCTCTTGAGGTAACCTGGATTCCTAGAGCGGTGTTAATACTCGGAGCTAAGTGTAGTAATATATATGGGATATTCACGTAATAAATAAGAAAAACAAATCAGGGTAGTAAAATGTTATTTTCAAAATATTGAATAATAATCAATTATTCTATGATATTTAATATATATTTAATAATTACCGCACTGTTTTTAAATGTTTTCTATTAATAAATGATAGCCTTTTTTGAATGTTCAATCTCAATAAATATACACATTTGTTTGTTTAAGATGAACTCTTCAACTAATATATCATATGTTACCACAATTTTGACAAACCTATTTTGACCCATTGAGATGAGGAAAGGAGAGAAAGCTATAAAATGTTTGCCCGGCGCTCGCCCTACGCGCTTGAAGGACGTCACGAGAAGCGCGCCATCGATGGTTTTTGTGTGTATATTATTTTCTCTCTAATTTAATAAAAAAGAAAAAGAAATCTAAAATATATGGCGCAGCCGACAGGATCAATAGTTTTATACTTCCAACGAGAAAAGGTATTTGGATTTAGTTTTAACCCTACCGGTGAGATATTGAAAATTCCCGAAGAATATCAATCTCCTGTTCATCAAGAACTGGTATTTAAATGCGGTAAACGTCCTACTTCTTACTACCTTCATAAGGATTCAAATAGATTTGTGGGAGTACCAAAAAATGTCCTTCAATGTTATGTGGAAAGAAATTCGATCTGTTATGCAAGATATAGAAGATGAAGAATTGGATTGTCATGAAGAAGATAAAATAACTTCAGCTACAAGTATTGAAAACCTTCTTCGAGTCATGACAGAACAGCAAATTTTAATAACCCAAATGCTTCTTAAAAATCAGAAAGATATTACTAAATGTGAATCAGTCAAACAAGATGTAGCTATTTGTATTGGAAATAATATTGAATTTTGGATGAATTTAGATTTCTTAACTTTACATTAGATAAAAAATATATACTCAATTACCCTTCGTTTTCATATCAAATAATGTTCTATTAAAAAGTGATAAAACATTTTTCATAAAGAAAAAGACGCATTCTGATGAAATAAACCGCGAAAATATTTTAAGAGTTTAAAAAATATTAATATAGGTTGTCATGTATAAAAATGTGTGCTTTGTATGAAGCATATTTATATATACATTAGAATTTGGATAAAAGTTTATTTAATGGTCTATTTACATATTATATATATATTATCTTTACAATATCACAAAATAAATAATAAAAGAAAACATGTATAGTAGAATCTCCTTGTGAAGGACACCTAATTTCTGATCCAAAATGTTCTTTAGGAAAAGGTGTCCTCTTATCGGAGAGTTGCTAAATTGTAAATATGGTAATTTTTCAAAGGGAAACTGTTCTTTGTGGAGAGGCGTCCATTAGCGGGGTGTTCGCTAAAGGGAGGTTCTACTGTATTTACAATTGAAATCTTGACTCCCCTAGTAACTCCTGGCCTTAGTAGATATCAAAATTTAATGAAAATATTTTTAAAATGAAAACTGTCCTTTGTGGAGAGTGGCCGCTAAAGGGAGTTCTACTCTATTTACAATTGAAATCTTGACTCCCCTAGTAACTTCTGGTGACTCCTGGCCTTAGTATATATCAAAATATAATGAAAATATTTTGAAAATGAAGAAAGTCCTTTGTGGAGAGGTGTCCGCTAAAGGGAGGTTCTACTGTATTTACAATTGAAATCTTGACTCCCCTAGTAACTGCTGGTGACTCCTGGCCTTAGTAGATATAAAAATATAATGAACATATTTTGAAAATGAAAACTGTCCTTTGTGGAGAGGTGTCCGCTAAAGGGAGGTTCTACTTGATTTACAATTGAAATCTTGACTTTTAGTAACTCCTGGTGACTCCTGGCCATAGTAGATATCAAAATTTAATTGAAAATGAAAACGGTCCTTTGTGGAGAGGTGTTCGCTAAAGCGAGGTTCTACTGTATTAACAATTGAAACCTTGACTCTTAATAACTCCTGGTGACTTCTGGCGTTAGTAGATATCAAAATATAATGAACATATTTTGAAAATGAAAACTGTCCTTTGTGGAGAGGTGTTCGCTAAAGCGAGGTTCTACTGTATTTTCAATTGATATCTTGACTCCTAGTAAATCCTGGTGACTCCTGGCCTTAGAAGAGCCTTCGACACCGTACATAGGTATTCTATCATTGAAGCCCTACGAGAGATTAGCTGCCCTGAGGAATTACTACAACTAATTACCAGCTATTTAATAAATAGAAAAATGGCCTATAGCGTATGGGTTCACACTGCTCACATTCTGTCACTCCGTGGAGTCCCACAAGGAGCGGCTTTAAGTCCCTTCCTCTTCAATATGATTGCAAGAAAAGCATTTACCTTTCAAAAACCTAGAAAGAGCGAATTAGTGGGCTTCGCAGATGATTTCACACTAATGGTGCAGGTGGCCCCAAAGCTTACTAAATGTCAAATAAACAATTTTCTTGAAAATTTCTCACAATTTATTTATTTATCCATCAATTCAGACGCGATATCCCTACAAGGGATGCTTGCGTCAATAACAACACTAAATTCAGATACTATATTACATCAAAAAAAAAATAATAATAATTACAAGATTTAAAAGATAAAAAAGAGGACATTAAATCATTCTTGATTCTACATCACCACCAACAAAATAAACAAACCAAAAAATACATATATACAAATATGTAATAATTAAGGTTTTTTTAACCAAGAGAGAAAATCATAGATATATTTACAAAATTTTCTAAATTTAAAATACGAGTCCTTACTATTTACAAACATAAAAAGATCCTTGTATTCGATGTTTTCCCGGTTTCTGTAGTTCTGGAAGATTGGGCACTCAAGGAGCAGATGACTGGAATCCTGCTTTCTCTTTCCACATAAACATCCCGGATCGTCTATAGCTTCTATTCGAAACAGAAAATCTCCGAAATTTCCATGACCAGTAACGAATTGCACATTGTAAAAGTCAGGGCGGAAATATTTTGGAATGCCCAGAGGGAAAAAGAGACGAAAGTGATCATTTGTATTAGAAAACATATCTTCCATTCTTGTTCTCAAAAATCCTTTTATAATTGAAGGAGAATGTGGACTGAACGTTCGTTGGTCTTCCTCGCTTAGTTGGTCCAATTCATATTTAATCAATCTTGATTCGATAAAATCAGTCAGGAATGGGATCTCTGCCAGACAGTGGACACAATTTGAGGAAGATGTTTTAAACGATCTAGTAGCCCAAAGAACAATTTGGTATTGCATCGAATTTAATTTCTGTTTAGAGCGGTTATTTATTTGGTAAAACCAAATTTCAGCTCCATTTGTTAGAATAGGTCTAATTAGCGTCTTATACAGAATTAACCTTTTATTAGAATTTATACCCCATATTTTGCCGCTGAGGGAAAAAAGCAGATTTTTCATGCGCTGCGCCTTATGCAAAATCTCATTGATGTGCGGGGTAAAATTTATTTTTGTTTTGAACCTATGATTAGATAATTTCATTCCCAAAATTTTGATTTCATTTGAAGGCTTTATGACGGTTTTTTGAAATTCCAGCTGGAACCTATGGAAATTGTGGAAGTGAATCAAGTTTGTTTTTTCTGGATTTATTTTTAACTTGTTTGAGCGGCACCATTGAGTGACATAGTATAGGGTGTTCACTAACTCAGTTTTTAGACCCTCTAAATTATAATGCCAACACACAATAGAGATGTCGTCCGCGTAGCAAATAATTTCAGCTTTTGTAGATTTAAAATTTATTAAAATGTCGTTTAGCAAGATGTTCCATAATAACGGTGAAAGTGGACTACCCTGAGGACATCCCTTCGTAAGGTTTTTGGAGACCGTTTTGCCACCGTAAGACAGACAGACTGTCCTTTTGTTATTCAAATAGGATTGGATGATTTGAATCAGAGAGCTGGGAACGTTGTCTAAATCCATTCTTTTTATTATAGCTGGCCACCATGCATTATCAAAAGCCCCTGATAAGTCCACTGCGATCAACGCCGTCAGTTCTCTTTGCTTGTGTTCCAGAATAGTTTCAGTCAGCTCTTTCATAGCAGTAATTGTTGATTTATGCCTGGAGAAGCCATGTTGTCTATGACTCATCAAATTGTTTTCGTCATAAAAGGTAGTAAGTTTATTTTTAATTACGTGTTCGAAAATTTTTGAAATGTTAGATAGTAAGGAAATTGGTCTGTAACTTTTATTAACATCATAACTAGTTTTATCTCCTTTAGGAATGATTTTTACAAAAGAGTTTTTCCAATAATCTGGGAAATATCCCAAACTTATACATTTTTCAAATATTTGATGGAGGATTATGGAAATCCTAGGGTAGGCGTATTTAATCATATTATTGCTAATATTATCTGATCCGGGTGCTTTCTTATTTTTCAATGATACAATAATTGTTTCGATATCTGTTAGGCTTATGATCACTTTGTTTCTATTATTGTAGATTGGCGAGTAATATCTAGTTGCTTTGTGGAGTTCCTCCTCGGAAGAAATATCATCGTCCGGGAAAAGATCGTTCAATAAACTTTCCATTTTTGAAGTCCTAGCAAAATCCGGTGCGTTGTCTATCAATGGAATCCCTGTTGTGTTAAATGATGCCTTTAAGGTTTTGAAAGTTTTATAAGTGTTCCCAAATGGATTAGTTGATTCATTTTCTTCGAGAAAGAATCTCCAGCTTTTAAGTTTTGCCTTGTTGATGGCTTTATTATATTTATTACGAGCAGCTTTAAAGAATTTTTCATTAATTATTTTGCCTCGATAGAATAAATTTCTTATATAATTAAAATCATTTTTCATTTTTTCAAGTTTATTCGTCCACCACTTAGATTTGACTTTGTTTTTGTTTATGGTTGGTTTTAACTTAAGGGATGCGAAAGCTGCTTCCCTGATAATATCTGTGAGTTTTAAAACAGCTCTATCTACACTTTCGGAATTTTTTATTTGGTTAGTTTCATCCACGAGGCTGAGCAATTCGGGGGAGGAAAATTCATCATAAAAAGCATTCCAGTCTGCGTCAGTTTCGCTGAATTTCCACGTTGATTTATAACCGTTTATATGACTGTTGTCTTTACTAACGATCTCGTAGGTTATTGTCACGTGATCGGAGGTGTCCGTCATTATGGATGTATTCCAGTTTTTTAAAAGACTGATTGAATTTCTGTTGGAGATAGTGAGGTCGATCACGCTAGAATTACGACACGTTGTAGTTTTAATATTATGGACGAAAAGATTGTGTTGGTTCACTAATGAATGAAGTTTGTGACCATTTGAATTTGTCTTTCGATCATACCAGACAGGGTGCCTAGAGTTAAAATCCCCACAAAGCAGAATCGGTTGAATTTTGAAGGTTTCCAAAATTTCCTCAATAAACTTTTGATGGGTTTCCGAAAAAGAATTGGGGAGAATGTAAAAATTCGCTGCAATTATATTTGACTTTGATAAAAGTATTGAGCTTGTAGTACAAAATGAGTTGGTGAATTTATCTATCTTATTATATTTTAATCCTTTATTTAAAATTATTGTTGCCGAGTTTATCTTGTTTCCTTTTGCTGTTAAAACTGTATGCTCGTCTCCGCCAAAAATAACAACATTGTTCACTGTGTAGGGCTCCTGAATAAATAAAATGTCTGGTGGGTCGTTAGCTATCTGAGCCAGGAGCTCATTTGTTGCGTTTATGCTTTTTCTTAAATTTTGTTGCACACACTTAATTATTGGGGCTTGCATTTTATACTTTCCTGACTGGTATGAATTAGTTATCTGATTGTTCAGTTGGGAAATAACTTGTTCTTTCGATTATTCTGTCGATTTGTGCCTTATACAATGGACATTCCTCCGAATTTGCTCTGTGTGATAAGGGCTTGCTTCTATACTTAGGATGTTGAGAGCAATTAAAACACTTGGGAATTCCTGAGCAATCATGAACTCCCTGAACTCCACATATTCTGCACATTGGGGTGTTAGGGCATTCTGCCATTTTGTGAGAGGGATTGAATTTAAGACATTTCTGGCATTGTTTCACAAAAATCTTATCTACAACAACGCAGCGTTCGCAATCAGTGTAGATTTTATTATTTAATTTCCTAATGGTTTGATATACCCTAGGAGAAACCCGTAAAACTATATTGTGAGTAGGGGTGTTAGATTTTGTGCTGAATAATACCTTAATTTCACTTTTCATATCCCTTAGTTCGTTGTTCATCTGACAGATGGTTTCTTAGAAGGAATTTACCTCGGTGATTTTATTAACATTTTTAACCATTATCGTCGGATCTCTTTTGGTCGGAATAAATGTTTTGCATAAATTTGTTAGCTGAGTTGATTTGCATATTTCCTCTTTTAGTAAATTAGATTCGCGCTCGTCCGACATTTTTATAATAATAGATTTTTTAGTGTTTATAATTTTATTGACTCGAACTTTTTTATTTTCTTCTCCTAACACTCTGAACTTATTAACAATAGCGTGGTGTACATCTTGATTATTTCCCTCATTAAAAGGCTGCGCTATAATTACAAATTCTTTTTCACTAATTTGTTTTTTATTTATTGTGTCCCTCGTTGTTTGAGTTTTCACAACCTCTGAAAAAGAGGGCCTCAGTGTCTTGATTTCTCCCTTGAATTTGTCCAGTTTTTGATCTAGGACATCAGACACTTGCACAGAAAGTTGATCTAAAAAGTCCTGATTATTGATATCCCTCAAGGCAGTAATACCATCTTTTGTCTGCTTTACCATTGTGGACAAATAGGATAGATCATTTTTTGTGAGGTTTTTTTGGTTCTGTTTGACCTTATTGTCAAAATACTCGTAGATTTCATCTAATTTTACAGTCAATGTTCTTATTAGTAAATCCATATTAAATTTCATGCAAATCTATTTTCCTTTTATCCATTTAATTTAAAGTAAATAGTTAAAATTTAATAATGAGCGTATCAGCGACTATACTTAATATAGTAAAATGCTATATTTCAATTCAGTTTAATAAGACTTTAAGGAAAATGAATATTTAAAGCAATATTTACCGAAACTAGCGGAGCCTAGCGGCATGGAATGTTGATAAATCCCCACAAGACTCAAGCATGCATGTTTTACAGAAACAAACCAAGATGGCCAAACAAGGACAGCATCCGACTTCTTGACCAGCCCATTGCAATCAACAAAACAATTAAAATCCTTGGTATTACCTTTGATTCAAAGAGACAATTTATTAAACATCTCAATAACAGTTTACTCAAATACCGATGGATACTCCCAAGGCTCACTAGCATCATAAAAGGGCAATTTGGTTCAACCTTCAGTTCCGGACACAAAATTTACAAGATAGTCGTTCTCCCAGCGCTACTGTATGGCTCTGGTGTCTGGGGAAAACGTGCATATACACAAATGGGGCTCGCAAGCTACGTAGGCTCCACTACAAATATGTGAAAGCAATAATAAGAGGTGGTCCATGCACACCGACAATACCAGCTATTTCATTGACGGGTTGTCTCCCACTCGATATCTCTATAAAGGCTGACATAGAATATTTAAAAACTTTGAAAACGGGCACTATGAATCACGCCCAAGTCCTTCCTTTTTACCCTATCCCCCATTATGGAAGATAATCTATTTGACCAAATCACTACAAATAAATGTCACCACCATTTATATAGACGGATCCCAATCATCAGAAGGAGTTGGGGCTGGAGTCATCCTACCACCTGCTCTAGAAACCATACAACTTAAACTCCACCAGGAGTGCTCAGCGTTCCAAGCTGAACTGCTTGCCATTCTTTACGCAACAAAAATCACCATGAATTTCCCGAAAAACACTTTATCATTGCCTCAGACTGCCAATCAGCTCTATCAGCCATATGTAGGTCTTGGCCCCCAAGAACACAACTAATTGCGGAAATAATCTACAACCTGCATTTTTCACCAAATGTGCAACTCTGCTGGATCAAAGGCCACAGCGGTATTCCAGGAAATGAACTGGCGGATCAGGCGGCAAAAGCTGCAGCACATTCTAATCTGCCACTATCCTTTACCACCCTCCCAAAGAGCGTCGCGCGCGGTAAAAAAGAACAGATAGGCCTAAAAATGTGGACAGACCTCTACATCCAAGATTACTCCACCAGAAATCTACGAAGATTTGCTGCTACCCCGAAACTACTCCTCCAAATGCTTCGAAACATCAAGCATGGATCTACCTCCACAACAATCTTGACCGGCCATGGTTACATTCAGGCAGACCTTGCAACGGTATCGAAAGAAGACCCAACTTGCCCCCACTGCCAAGATGAAGACCAAACCGTAGACCACCTCCTCTTCACTTGCCCAACCTTCCAATACCAAAGATTCCAGACAGCCACCCTCCTAGGTATCACCAACATATGTCCAGCATCCCTAGAAAATCTCCCAAGAAAGAAATCTTCCTGGCGACACCTCATTAATTGGACTTCCACTGGCATTGTATATAAATCCAAGAAGACTTAGGTCAGAAGGACATCCCGGGTAGTTGGCGACTTCTGTACGCTCCAGGAACCTGGGTTACTTAAATAAATAATAATAATAGAATAAAGTCGATTTATTTTTGTATATTATTTTCTCTCTAATTTAATAAAAAAGAAAAAGAAATCTAAAATATATATGCGGCAGCCGACAGGATCAATAGTTTTATACTTCCAACGAGAAAAGGTATTTGGATTTAGTTTTAACCCTACCGGTGAGATATTGAAAATTCCCGAAGAATATTAATCTCCTGTTCATCAAGAACTGGTATTTAAATGCGGTAAAGTCCTACTTCTTACTACCTCCATAAGGATTCAAATAGATTTGTGGGAGTGCCAAAAAAATGTCAATCAATGTTATGTGGAAAGAAATTCGATCTGTTATGCAAGATATAGAAGATGAAGAATTGGATTGTCATGAAGAAGATAAAATAACTTCAGCTACAAGTATTGAAAACCTTCTTCGAGTCATGACAGAACAGCAAATTTTAATAACCCAAATGCTTCTTAAAAATCAGAAAGATATTACTATATGTGAATCAGTCAAACAAGATATAGCTATTTGTATTGGAAATAATATCGAATTTTGGATGAATTTAGATTTCTTAAGTTTACATTAGATAAAAATATATACTCAATTACCCTTTGTTTTTATATCAAATAATGTTCTATTAAAAAGTGATAAAACATTTTTCATAAAGAAAAAGACGCATTCTGATGAAATCACACCGCGAAAATATTTTAAGAGTTTAAAAATTATCAATATAGGATGTCATGTATAAAAATGTGTGCTTTGTATGAAGCATATTTATATATACATTAGAATTTGGATAAAAGTGCATTTAATGGTCTATTTACATATTATATATATATATTATCTTTACAATATCACAAAATAAATAATAAAATAAAACATGTATAGTAGAATCTCCTTGTGAAGGACACCTAATTTCTGAGCCAAAGTGTTCCTTAGGAAAAGGTGTCCTCTTATCGGAGAGTTGCTAAATTGTAAATATGTTAATTTTTCAAAGGAAAACTTTCCTTTGTGGAGAGGCGTCCGTTAGCGGGGATTTCGCTAAGGGATGTGCTACTGTATTTACAATTGAAATCTTGACTCCCCCCTAGTAACTACTGGTGACTCCTGGCCTTAGTAGATATCAAAATTTAATGAAAATATTTTGAAAATGAAAACTGTCCTTTGTGGAGAGTGGCCGCTAAAGGGAGGTTCAACTGCATTTACAACTGAAACCTTGACTCCTAGTAACTGCTGGTGACTCCTGGCCTTAGTAGATATCAAAATATAATGAAAATATTTTGAAAATGAAAAATGTTCTTTGTGGAGAGTGGCCGCTAAAGGGAGGTTCTACAGTATTTACAATTGAAATCTTGACTTCTAGTAACTCCAGGTGACTCCTGGCCTTAGTAGATATAAAAATATAATGAACATATTTTGAAAATGAAAATTGTCCATTGTGGAGAGGTGTCCGCTAAAGGGAGGTTCTACTGTATTTACAATTGAAATCTTGACTCCCCTAGTAACTGCTGGTGACTCCTGGCCTTAGTATATATCAAAATATAATGAAAATATTTTGAAAATGAAGAAAGTCCTTTGTGGAGAGGTGTCCGCTAAAGGGAGGTTCTACTGTATTTACAATTGAAATCTTGACTCCCCTAGTAACTGCTGGTGACTCCTGGCCTTAGTAGATATAAAAATATAATGAACATATTTTGAAAATGAAAACTGTCCTTTGTGGAGAGGTGTCCGCTAAAGGGAGGTTCTACTTGATTTACAATTGAAATCTTGACTTTTAGTAACTCCTGGTGACTCCTGGCCATAGTAGATATCAAAATTTAATTGAAAATGAAAACGGTCCTTTGTGGAGAGGTGTTCGCTAAAGCGAGGTTCTACTGTATTAACAATTGAAACCTTGACTCTTAATAACTCCTGGTGACTTCTGGCGTTAGTAGATATCAAAATATAATGAACATATTTTGAAAATGAAAACTGTCCTTTGTGGAGAGGTGTTCGCTAAAGCGAGGTTCTACTGTATTTTCAATTGATATCTTGACTCCTAGTAAATCCTGGTGACTCCTGGCCTTAGAAGAGCCTTCGACACCGTACATAGGTATTCTATCATTGAAGCCCTACGAGAGATTAGCTGCCCTGAGGAATTACTACAACTAATTACCAGCTATTTAATAAATAGAAAAATGGCCTATAGCGTATGGGTTCACACTGCTCACATTCTGTCACTCCGTGGAGTCCCACAAGGAGCGGCTTTAAGTCCCTTCCTCTTCAATATGATTGCAAGAAAAGCATTTACCTTTCAAAAACCTAGAAAGAGCGAATTAGTGGGCTTCGCAGATGATTTCACACTAATGGTGCAGGTGGCCCCAAAGCTTACTAAATGTCAAATAAACAATTTTCTTGAAAATTTCTCACAATTTATTTATTTATCCATCAATTCAGACGCGATATCCCTACAAGGGATGCTTGCGTCAATAACAACACTAAATTCAGATACTATATTACATCAAAAAAAAAATAATAATAATTACAAGATTTAAAAGATAAAAAAGAGGACATTAAATCATTCTTGATTTTACATCACCACCAACAAAATAAACAAACCAAAAAATACATATATACAAATATGTAATAATTAAGGTTTTTTTAACCAAGAGAGAAAATCATAGATATATTTACAAAATTTTCTAAATTTAAAATACGAGTCCTTACTATTTACAAACATAAAAAGATCCTTGTATTCGATGTTTTCCCGGTTTCTGTAGTTCTGGAAGATTGGGCACTCAAGGAGCAGATGACTGGAATCCTGCTTTCTCTTTCCACATAAACATCCCGGATCGTCTATAGCTTCTATTCGAAACAGAAAATCTCCGAAATTTCCATGACCAGTAACGAATTGCACATTGTAAAAGTCAGGGCGGAAATATTTTGGAATGCCCAGAGGGAAAAAGAGACGAAAGTGATCATTTGTATTAGAAAACATATCTTCCATTCTTGTTCTCAAAAATCCTTTTATAATTGAAGGAGAATGTGGACTGAACGTTCGTTGGTCTTCCTCGCTTAGTTGGTCCAATTCATATTTAATCAATCTTGATTCGATAAAATCAGTCAGGAATGGGATCTCTGCCAGACAGTGGACACAATTTGAGGAAGATGTTTTAAACGATCTAGTAGCCCAAAGAACAATTTGGTATTGCATCGAATTTAATTTCTGTTTAGAGCGGTTATTTATTTGGTAAAACCAAATTTCAGCTCCATTTGTTAGAATAGGTCTAATTAGCGTCTTATACAGAATTAACCTTTTATTAGAATTTATACCCCATATTTTGCCGCTGAGGGAAAAAAGCAGATTTTTCATGCGCTGCGCCTTATGCAAAATCTCATTGATGTGCGGGGTAAAATTTATTTTTGTTTTGAACCTATGATTAGATAATTTCATTCCCAAAATTTTGATTTCATTTGAAGGCTTTATGACGGTTTTTTGAAATTCCAGCTGGAACCTATGGAAATTGTGGAAGTGAATCAAGTTTGTTTTTTCTGGATTTATTTTTAACTTGTTTGAGCGGCACCATTGAGTGACATAGTATAGGGTGTTCACTAACTCAGTTTTTAGACCCTCTAAATTATAATGCCAACACACAATAGAGATGTCGTCCGCGTAGCAAATAATTTCAGCTTTTGTAGATTTAAAATTTATTAAAATGTCGTTTAGCAAGATGTTCCATAATAACGGTGAAAGTGGACTACCCTGAGGACATCCCTTCGTAAGGTTTTTGGAGACCGTTTTGCCACCGTAAGACAGACAGACTGTCCTTTTGTTATTCAAATAGGATTGGATGATTTGAATCAGAGAGCTGGGAACGTTGTCTAAATCCATTCTTTTTATTATAGCTGGCCACCATGCATTATCAAAAGCCCCTGATAAGTCCACTGCGATCAACGCCGTCAGTTCTCTTTGCTTGTGTTCCAGAATAGTTTCAGTCAGCTCTTTCATAGCAGTAATTGTTGATTTATGCCTGGAGAAGCCATGTTGTCTATGACTCATCAAATTGTTTTCGTCATAAAAGGTAGTAAGTTTATTTTTAATTACGTGTTCGAAAATTTTTGAAATGTTAGATAGTAAGGAAATTGGTCTGTAACTTTTATTAACATCATAACTAGTTTTATCTCCTTTAGGAATGATTTTTACAAAAGAGTTTTTCCAATAATCTGGGAAATATCCCAAACTTATACATTTTTCAAATATTTGATGGAGGATTATGGAAATCCTAGGGTAGGCGTATTTAATCATATTATTGCTAATATTATCTGATCCGGGTGCTTTCTTATTTTTCAATGATACAATAATTGTTTCGATATCTGTTAGGCTTATGATCACTTTGTTTCTATTATTGTAGATTGGCGAGTAATATCTAGTTGCTTTGTGGAGTTCCTCCTCGGAAGAAATATCATCGTCCGGGAAAAGATCGTTCAATAAACTTTCCATTTTTGAAGTCCTAGCAAAATCCGGTGCGTTGTCTATCAATGGAATCCCTGTTGTGTTAAATGATGCCTTTAAGGTTTTGAAAGTTTTATAAGTGTTCCCAAATGGATTAGTTGATTCATTTTCTTCGAGAAAGAATCTCCAGCTTTTAAGTTTTGCCTTGTTGATGGCTTTATTATATTTATTACGAGCAGCTTTAAAGAATTTTTCATTAATTATTTTGCCTCGATAGAATAAATTTCTTATATAATTAAAATCATTTTTCATTTTTTCAAGTTTATTCGTCCACCACTTAGATTTGACTTTGTTTTTGTTTATGGTTGGTTTTAACTTAAGGGATGCGAAAGCTGCTTCCCTGATAATATCTGTGAGTTTTAAAACAGCTCTATCTACACTTTCGGAATTTTTTATTTGGTTAGTTTCATCCACGAGGCTGAGCAATTCGGGGGAGGAAAATTCATCATAAAAAGCATTCCAGTCTGCGTCAGTTTCGCTGAATTTCCACGTTGATTTATAACCGTTTATATGACTGTTGTCTTTACTAACGATCTCGTAGGTTATTGTCACGTGATCGGAGGTGTCCGTCATTATGGATGTATTCCAGTTTTTTAAAAGACTGATTGAATTTCTGTTGGAGATAGTGAGGTCGATCACGCTAGAATTACGACACGTTGTAGTTTTAATATTATGGACGAAAAGATTGTGTTGGTTCACTAATGAATGAAGTTTGTGACCATTTGAATTTGTCTTTCGATCATACCAGACAGGGTGCCTAGAGTTAAAATCCCCACAAAGCAGAATCGGTTGAATTTTGAAGGTTTCCAAAATTTCCTCAATAAACTTTTGATGGGTTTCCGAAAAAGAATTGGGGAGAATGTAAAAATTCGCTGCAATTATATTTGACTTTGATAAAAGTATTGAGCTTGTAGTACAAAATGAGTTGGTGAATTTATCTATCTTATTATATTTTAATCCTTTATTTAAAATTATTGTTGCCGAGTTTATCTTGTTTCCTTTTGCTGTTAAAACTGTATGCTCGTCTCCGCCAAAAATAACAACATTGTTCACTGTGTAGGGCTCCTGAATAAATAAAATGTCTGGTGGGTCGTTAGCTATCTGAGCCAGGAGCTCATTTGTTGCGTTTATGCTTTTTCTTAAATTTTGTTGCACACACTTAATTATTGGGGCTTGCATTTTATACTTTCCTGACTGGTATGAATTAGTTATCTGATTGTTCAGTTGGGAAATAACTTGTTCTTTCGATTATTCTGTCGATTTGTGCCTTATACAATGGACATTCCTCCGAATTTGCTCTGTGTGATAAGGGCTTGCTTCTATACTTAGGATGTTGAGAGCAATTAAAACACTTGGGAATTCCTGAGCAATCATGAACTCCCTGAACTCCACATATTCTGCACATTGGGGTGTTAGGGCATTCTGCCATTTTGTGAGAGGGATTGAATTTAAGACATTTCTGGCATTGTTTCACAAAAATCTTATCTACAACAACGCAGCGTTCGCAATCAGTGTAGATTTTATTATTTAATTTCCTAATGGTTTGATATACCCTAGGAGAAACCCGTAAAACTATATTGTGAGTAGGGGTGTTAGATTTTGTGCTGAATAATACCTTAATTTCACTTTTCATATCCCTTAGTTCGTTGTTCATCTGACAGATGGTTTCTTAGAAGGAATTTACCTCGGTGATTTTATTAACATTTTTAACCATTATCGTCGGATCTCTTTTGGTCGGAATAAATGTTTTGCATAAATTTGTTAGCTGAGTTGATTTGCATATTTCCTCTTTTAGTAAATTAGATTCGCGCTCGTCCGACATTTTTATAATAATAGATTTTTTAGTGTTTATAATTTTATTGACTCGAACTTTTTTATTTTCTTCTCCTAACACTCTGAACTTATTAACAATAGCGTGGTGTACATCTTGATTATTTCCCTCATTAAAAGGCTGCGCTATAATTACAAATTCTTTTTCACTAATTTGTTTTTTATTTATTGTGTCCCTCGTTGTTTGAGTTTTCACAACCTCTGAAAAAGAGGGCCTCAGTGTCTTGATTTCTCCCTTGAATTTGTCCAGTTTTTGATCTAGGACATCAGACACTTGCACAGAAAGTTGATCTAAAAAGTCCTGATTATTGATATCCCTCAAGGCAGTAATACCATCTTTTGTCTGCTTTACCATTGTGGACAAATAGGATAGATCATTTTTTGTGAGGTTTTTTTGGTTCTGTTTGACCTTATTGTCAAAATACTCGTAGATTTCATCTAATTTTACAGTCAATGTTCTTATTAGTAAATCCATATTAAATTTCATGCAAATCTATTTTCCTTTTATCCATTTAATTTAAAGTAAATAGTTAAAATTTAATAATGAGCGTATCAGCGACTATACTTAATATAGTAAAATGCTATATTTCAATTCAGTTTAATAAGACTTTAAGGAAAATGAATATTTAAAGCAATATTTACCGAAACTAGCGGAGCCTAGCGGCATGGAATGTTGATAAATCCCCACAAGACTCAAGCATGCATGTTTTACAGAAACAAACCAAGATGGCCAAACAAGGACAGCATCCGACTTCTTGACCAGCCCATTGCAATCAACAAAACAATTAAAATCCTTGGTATTACCTTTGATTCAAAGAGACAATTTATTAAACATCTCAATAACAGTTTACTCAAATACCGATGGATACTCCCAAGGCTCACTAGCATCATAAAAGGGCAATTTGGTTCAACCTTCAGTTCCGGACACAAAATTTACAAGATAGTCGTTCTCCCAGCGCTACTGTATGGCTCTGGTGTCTGGGGAAAACGTGCATATACACAAATGGGGCTCGCAAGCTACGTAGGCTCCACTACAAATATGTGAAAGCAATAATAAGAGGTGGTCCATGCACACCGACAATACCAGCTATTTCATTGACGGGTTGTCTCCCACTCGATATCTCTATAAAGGCTGACATAGAATATTTAAAAACTTTGAAAACGGGCACTATGAATCACGCCCAAGTCCTTCCTTTTTACCCTATCCCCCATTATGGAAGATAATCTATTTTACCAAATCACTACAAATAAATGTCACCACCATTTATATAGACGGATCCCAATCATCAGAAGGAGTTGGGGCTGGAGTCATCCTACCACCTGCTCTAGAAACCATACAACTTAAACTCCACCAGGAGTGCTCAGCGTTCCAAGCTGAACTGCTTGCCATTCTTTACGCAACAAAAATCACCATGAATTTCCCGAAAAACACTTTATCATTGCCTCAGACTGCCAATCAGCTCTATCAGCCATATGTAGGTCTTGGCCCCCAAGAACACAACTAATTGCGGAAATAATCTACAACCTGCATTTTTCACCAAATGTGCAACTCTGCTGGATCAAAGGCCACAGCGGTATTCCAGGAAATGAACTGGCGGATCAGGCGGCAAAAGCTGCAGCACATTCTAATCTGCCACTATCCTTTACCACCCTCCCAAAGAGCGTCGCGCGCGGTAAAAAAGAACAGATAGGCCTAAAAATGTGGACAGACCTCTACATCCAAGATTACTCCACCAGAAATCTACGAAGATTTGCTGCTACCCCGAAACTACTCCTCCAAATGCTTCGAAACATCAAGCATGGATCTACCTCCACAACAATCTTGACCGGCCATGGTTACATTCAGGCAGACCTTGCAACGGTATCGAAAGAAGACCCAACTTGCCCCCACTGCCAAGATGAAGACCAAACCGTAGACCACCTCCTCTTCACTTGCCCAACCTTCCAATACCAAAGATTCCAGACAGCCACCCTCCTAGGTATCACCAACATATGTCCAGCATCCCTAGAAAATCTCCCAAGAAAGAAATCTTCCTGGCGACACCTCATTAATTGGACTTCCACTGGCATTGTATATAAATCCAAGAAGACTTAGGTCAGAAGGACATCCCGGGTAGTTGGCGACTTCTGTACGCTCCAGGAACCTGGGTTACTTAAATAAATAATAATAATAGAATAAAGTCGATTTATTTTTGTATATTATTTTCTCTCTAATTTAATAAAAAAGAAAAAGAAATCTAAAATATATATGCGGCAGCCGACAGGATCAATAGTTTTATACTTCCAACGAGAAAAGGTATTTGGATTTAGTTTTAACCCTACCGGTGAGATATTGAAAATTCCCGAAGAATATTAATCTCCTGTTCATCAAGAACTGGTATTTAAATGCGGTAAAGTCCTACTTCTTACTACCTCCATAAGGATTCAAATAGATTTGTGGGAGTGCCAAAAAAATGTCAATCAATGTTATGTGGAAAGAAATTCGATCTGTTATGCAAGATATAGAAGATGAAGAATTGGATTGTCATGAAGAAGATAAAATAACTTCAGCTACAAGTATTGAAAACCTTCTTCGAGTCATGACAGAACAGCAAATTTTAATAACCCAAATGCTTCTTAAAAATCAGAAAGATATTACTATATGTGAATCAGTCAAACAAGATATAGCTATTTGTATTGGAAATAATATCGAATTTTGGATGAATTTAGATTTCTTAAGTTTACATTAGATAAAAATATATACTCAATTACCCTTTGTTTTTATATCAAATAATGTTCTATTAAAAAGTGATAAAACATTTTTCATAAAGAAAAAGACGCATTCTGATGAAATCACACCGCGAAAATATTTTAAGAGTTTAAAAATTATCAATATAGGATGTCATGTATAAAAATGTGTGCTTTGTATGAAGCATATTTATATATACATTAGAATTTGGATAAAAGTGCATTTAATGGTCTATTTACATATTATATATATATATTATCTTTACAATATCACAAAATAAATAATAAAATAAAACATGTATAGTAGAATCTCCTTGTGAAGGACACCTAATTTCTGAGCCAAAGTGTTCCTTAGGAAAAGGTGTCCTCTTATCGGAGAGTTGCTAAATTGTAAATATGTTAATTTTTCAAAGGAAAACTTTCCTTTGTGGAGAGGCGTCCGTTAGCGGGGATTTCGCTAAGGGAGGTGCTACTGTATTTACAATTGAAATCTTGACTCCCCCCTAGTAACTACTGGTGACTCCTGGCCTTAGTAGATATCAAAATTTAATGAAAATATTTTGAAAATGAAAACTGTCCTTTGTGGAGAGTGGCCGCTAAAGGGAGGTTCAACTGCATTTACAACTGAAACCTTGACTCCTAGTAACTGCTGGTGACTCCTGGCCTTAGTAGATATCAAAATATAATGAAAATATTTTGAAAATGAAAAATGTTCTTTGTGGAGAGTGGCCGCTAAAGGGAGGTTCTACAGTATTTACAATTGAAATCTTGACTTCTAGTAACTCCAGGTGACTCCTGGCCTTAGTAGATATAAAAATATAATGAACATATTTTGAAAATGAAAATTGTCCATTGTGGAGAGGTTTCCGCTAAAGGGAGGTTCTACTGTATTTACAACTGAAACATTGACTCCTAGTAACTGCTGGTGACTCCTGGCCTTAGTAGATATCAAAATACAATGAAAATATTTTGAAAATGAAAACTGTCCTTGGTGGAGAGGTGTCCGATAAAGCGAGGTTCTACTGTATTTACAGTTAAAATCTTGACTTCTAGTAACTCTAGGTGACTCTTGGCCTTAGTAGATATCAAAATATAATGAAAATATTTTGAAAATGAAAACTGTCCTTTGTGGAGAGGTGTTCACTAAAGGGAGGTTCTAATGTATTTACAATTGAAATCTTGACTCCTAGTAACTCCTGGTGACTCCTGGCCTTAGAATATATGGCTTAATGATTTCAAAGCCATGCAGCTGTCCAGCAGTCATTCTATGATCTATCCTCGATATAACGGTCCCCTAACATTGTACCAACTACTAACTAATCTAGGTCGTTCCCCTGGATGATCTCCGTAGCCATTGGTTATCTTTGGTGTTCAACCTTTATATTTAAACTACCTACATCATTCCAGCATTCGCTCCATGGCTTCCATTTTTTATTTTCTTAGGTTGTTCTTAGGTTTATTACTCTTTTATATTAAAATGATTTATAGTTTTTGTATTCAATAACATCTCACTCCCGTTTTATTTATTTATTCAATCTACATAACCGCTTTTATTTTAGTGATATATTCCTATTTACTTGATAGTGATAACTGGAGAGCCAAACTGTCCTTCAGGGAGAGGCGCCTTCTTACCGGAGAGTTGCTAAATTGTAAAAATGGAAATTTTGCAAATTAAAACTGTCCTTTGTAGAGAGGTGTCTGCTAAAGGGAGGTTCTACTGTATATATATACTTGAAAACATACTCTAAATATTTATCTATGTAGGGAAAAATTCAAAGTTTCAAACCTTTAATTTTCAAGCTTGTAATACAGTTAAACCTGTTTATAGCGCCCCCTCTTGGGACTCGCTAAAATAGGGTATTATGGACAATTCACTTTTAATGTAAATCGCATTGTACTACGTATTTAAAATCGGCCGCTATAGAGATGAAGGCGCTATTTAGAGGGGGTGCTATAGACAGGTTTAACTGTAAAAGATAAAATTGCATATTTCGGGAACAAAAAAATAACCATAAGATTATATTAGTAAATTTCTAAAAACACACACATTGCTCATAACTCTCGAAAAAAATATAAAAATAAATAGGTATTTGCTTTTTTGATATTAAACATTAAGGGATTTATGACAGGTATATATGCGTTTTGAAAATATAGCAATCCATAAATAGATATTTAATTAAAATTATTAAATACTAGAAGAGAATGGCCCGGCTTCCCCCGAGAATTTACCTGAGTGCAATTTCCTTCATACTGAGAGTACATCAATGATAATTAGTAGAAGTGCCATAGAATAGCCATACAGAAGTAACACATAAACCACAGGCAAAAAGTGAGTGTGATGGAAAAAATTGTATTATATTAGTGTTCAGGTATTTGATTTAATTATTTTTTTGCAATCCATTTAGTTGTTTTAAAATCAATATAGTTTAAATAGATGGCAGCTTTTCCACCCAACCCCCGAGGTACCCGCCCCAGTGCATTAACCCTTGAAATTGCCTAAGTTGAGTGAGTGACTGCGATGGATCTTGACTGCGATGCCCTCCTTTTCAGTAAGAATAAAAAAAAACTAGGTTTATAAAAAAATTAATACAAAATACTGGCATGTAAATATTTTTCTGTAAAAAATAAATGAGCAGGTGGAAATTAGGCAAAATATGTTTTTGCCAATAACTGCGACTGCATTTTACACGATTTAAAAAAAGTTATAAAAACAAAGGTCAGAACAAAAATTAATAAAAAATACGAAAGTCATTATTTACATACAGTACCGCTAATTTTGTAAAGTTTTTTTTTTAATTGCATTGAGTGCTCTTACAATAACTTAGATAGTAACATAAATTTCTCTCTCAATGCTCAATACTTTTTTTAAAAAAGTAACACTCGAATAAAAAGATATTTAAAAAAAAGTACGAAAGCAACTTTAAAAAAAACGCAATGCTCATTGGTCGCTTAATTGGCCTGGTGTTGTTACTTCGCCTCGTATTTACTCCGCATAAAAAAGTTCTCCAAATGAAAAAAAATAAATAGCCAAATAACTAATCAAAATGTGGATGAAATTCTTCATCAGGTTTATAAAAAGCGACATGCAATATTTGGAACATTTTGATTCAGTATTTTTGAGTTTATCGCGAAACAGACAACAGACATTGACTTTTATATATAAGAAGATATATGGAATGGATATACAAGTATGCACAAGAGGTTCATATATTGTGAGTAAAATTAATAATTAATGTGAATGTAAAATTGAGAATGAATTACAATACCAGTATGTACAAGGATGATGTAGAAAATACAACTTGAATAATACCTCAGATGCTTAAAGAGCACAGAGCGGCATATCCTCAAAGTTCTTCTAGACTCCATTTCCAAATTTTCTTGCGCCTTCTATCTAAATTAATGCCTAAACGTTGATTTTTCGTAAATTTCTTATATATACATACAGTAGAACCTCCCTGTAAAGGACACCAAATTGCAGAACGAAAGTGTCCTTTAGAGAGAGGTGTCGTCTTACCGGAGAGTTGCTAAATTGTAAAAATGGTAATTTTGCAAATAAAAACTGTCCTTTGTAGAGAGGTGTCCGATAGCGGGGTGTCCGCTAAAGGGAGGTTTTACTGTATATAAATTAACAAATAAAATAGAGAAAAAGTAAAATATTTATATTAAGTACAATAGGAATCAGACAATATTTAAGATTTATTTTAATAATAATGATTCCCTAATTAATAAATTAACTTAATGTTACATTTGCAAGATATTCAGCTAGATTAGCACAACTCAGTAGAGTCACATTTTTTAGCTGAATTTTCTTTACAGTACAAACCCATTAGAAAAGTAAGTGACCTCTTTCAAGATCCTCCTTGTAGTATTCTTCTATCATACTACTGTAAATTTGAAGGTTGTCTTTATACCAGGACATACTCCATCCTATATGTTCTTGTATCTTATTATTCTCATTGTTAACTTTTAAACCATGTACAATATAAAATAATATTGGTAAACTTTAAAATGTTACCTTAAAATAAAAATGTGAAAGGTTTTACACAACAATATTTAAAAATTGTATTAATAAATTCGGTTGTCTTGAAGGCTCTGCAGACCTCCTGACAAAATCGAAACCTATCTCCTCTCAGTTACCCAAGTGGGATGTTGGTTGCGAGTGAAATGTACAAATTTGTAAAAAATTCAAAGGATTTTCGAGATATAGAGACCTTAAAACTTCACTATATGTTTTTCCAGATACAATTCTATATACTGTTATAATTTCAGCCAGATTATAACGTATTGAGGACCAACATAGCCGACAAAAATATAAATATATATGGAAATCAAGTATATATACTGTAGTGGTGTCTTGTCCATGGAGGAGATCAAATTGGTCCATGCACCCTGATCACAATACCAACAAAAAAAGATGCTTGTTCCTATGGATGTCTTCTTTTGGATTGATGTCTGCCATATAGAGGGCTGCAAGGATAGCCATGCAACTGTATATATGGTCCAGAGTGAGTTGGGTGTTGTAACAGCTATTGCAGTCCCTGTAGGATCTAGTCATTTCTGAGTTTATCTTTATTACTTAAAATATATATACTGTATATAGAGATCAAGATTGAATCTTAATAAATATTATTTGTTGAATCACTTTTTTCGTTACTTATTTTGTAAATAAAATTAATCAACTTAAAATGGCATGCTATTTTATAAATTCATGCTAAGATAAAAATTCACATAGGTAAATTCTTGGCTTTGCTTATTTATTTAGCTAGTAATGCATATTTTGATCAAATGTGTCATAGTTCAATTATTTAAAATAAGAGATATCTCTTTTGAAAATATACCAAATAATTGAATTATGACCATGAATGAGCAATCTTGAAGGTAGAGGTTGCCTGGCCAGCATTCATAGTTCTGTAAAAATGGACACTTCGGCCAGTAAAGTTTTACATTTTTAAAAAATAAATATGATTGAGAAAGTTGAAAAAATCCAGAAATTTGAAAACTCCGCCCTTGCCGGTACCAAGCTCGAATGAAAAAGGAGGAGGGGGAGCAATAACAAGCTCACTAAAAAACCTGGACTCAGCTGGCCCGGCTGATAATAGCCTGTAAGGACTCCTAATCCAGGTATACATGATGAGCAGCGTTTGTACTCCAGGTTAGAGGCGGCAGCACATGGAGACTTTTCCTCATGTCAGAGACGGCCATTTATTTTGGAACTAAGTCGGCCTGCCGCTGAATAGTGCTCCCAGTCTTAATGACAAAGGCAGACGCATTCTACTTCACCCAGTGTAGAGATAAGAAAGAAGAAATTCAAAAAAAATCCTGAATTGCATTTATATAACTTAAAAATGAGGGTATATATAGAGTAGCAGATGTCATCTAATATATTGAGGAAAAACAGATGAAAGAATTATGTGAAACATTATTCAATAAAATACTTCCTTGTATCAATATTGAGTAAAAATACCAGAAATATTAAATCCAGACAATCTGTGTTTTCATTATTGAAAGCAATATCAGGTTTTAAATCCATTTTGAAATATATATTCACATGATATACCTTATTTTTAGTTTATTAAGATAAAATATTTTGTAGTCTAGTGGTCTAAACATATTTTAGAAGGCCCCTTTTCTAGTATTATTATTAGAATGCATTTTCAACAAAATAATTCAGTAAATTAGCATAAATCTTTATGACCCTAAAAAGGCAAGTTAGTCTGTTATTAGGCTATTTTCAAATTATGGGTTTGAATTCCTTCCAGATCTAACTATCAGGTTTCTTTCACAAAAAAAGAGTTATATTAGTGATTAAAATTCGAAACTACTGTGTGCTAGGCCCTCCCATTAATTTTTCCATTGCAGTAAGGGCAGTAAAAATTGTTTATTTAAAAAAATCATGCGCGTTTAAAATACTTTTGAATTTTTATAACAGAAGGCGCGCTAATGCATCTTAATAATTAAATTGTTCCAATAAAAGACATAAATTGATATTTGCGGAAGAGCGATTGCTCGAAGCATTTTATATATTTAAAATTGTACGTAATTCTCCTGTCCTCAAAGCTTATGACCTTAGTTCATCTAAAATACCCATTCCAAGAGTCTAGCTTCAGTATCACTATAACATGCACATTGAAAAATGCAATATAACAGCGGTAAGGAAGATAAAACTGGTGAAACCGCTGGCAGGGTTCAACACTGATAAGCTAAGCCCTCCCATTAATTTTTCCACTGCAGTATGGGCATTAGAAATTGTTTATTTCAAAAAAGAACCATAAAGCCTTTATAATAGTTTCGAATTTTGATAACAGTATTTACTGATTTTTAATAGGCTTTTAATAGCCTATATTTTGAACTGCAATTAGAATTAACTTCTTTTTATTGCGTTTTTACTGATAGCATTAATTTGAAATATTTTAAAAATTACATCTATTCACTTTTCTTTAACCTTTCCAAAGTATTTATTTCTAATTTCACTTATTCTGACACAATGTAATATATATATATATGGAAGCAATGGTCGCCTCTCCCGTCAAAATAAACGTCAGAAACTGACGCCATCTATTGACCGTCGCCGCAACTAGCGGCATCGGGTCGGTGACAAAGCCACAACACCAACTTTGGCAAACTGATAAGCGTCCACCTAGAGACCATGGTTTCGGGCTAAAGACCATGGTCTCTAGGTGGACGCTTATCAGTTTGCCAAAGTTGGTGTTGTGGCTTTGTCACCGACCCGATGCCGCTAGTTGCGGCGACGGTCAATAGATGGCGTCAGTTTCTGACGTTTATTTTGACGGGAGAGGCGACCATTGCTTCCATGGATTAATTTCCTCCCGGCAAATTTTCCATCTATATATATATATATATATATATATATGTTATGAATATTTTGGTTGTTGTGGTTAGATAAGGCTTGATAAGACAAAGGATCGATAAGATAAAGGGTTGAGGTGCAGTCGTGATAAAAAAAAAAGATATTTATTTACCGTCAAGTAGCTTTTATTTCAATTACTTGAGGAAATATTACACATTAGTTAGTTTTTTCATATTATATAGAATTTATAAGTTAATCCTATATTAGTGATTTAAAATGATTGATTGGTTAACTACGCATATTTATAACAAAATTAAATAACTAAACTGAAAGTATTTTTAAAAACGATGATAACAAAAATAAAAATATCAATGAATATAATAAAATATATATTTTAAAAATATAGAAATATTTTAGGTTTTTAGATTATATAATATTTTTAGATTATATAATATTTCCCCCCTGTGAAAAAGATTTTTAAAAATTGAAATTTTAAAATAAAATTGGTAATTAAAATAATTAATTAAACGAAATCAATAAATCTTTAGAAATAATTAAAATAAAACAATAAAAATCAATACGCACATTTTTTCAAAATAAACAAAAGAAAGTTTGTTTACAAATAATTTATATAATTATGAAATTATAATAAAAGTATATATAAGAAATATTAATGAGTGAAATATATCAAAAATGTATATGAAGCAAAAAAGGTATTTAAAATTTGAGTAATTATGACATGCTAGTTACACTTCAAAGTTGAGTAATGAAACGCTAATAGATGTATGGAGTGACATTAAGTTATTTGTGAAGGCTTAAGAATTGGTGCTGATATTTGTTCTTCATTGTCCATGTCCAAAATATGGCCTTCCTGTAAAAAACATGGTTTATCATCAATATCTATTAACTTTGTGTTAGAATTTTGGTTTACTATAAAGTCATTTTCTATGTTAGTGCTATAGTGAAGTAAAAATCTGTTTCTGGGTAAAATAATTTAAGCTTATTGAGTGTATAATTTCTGTTTGTTTTCTTTGGGGTAAATTGGATTTATTAATTTCATATGTGACTGGAGAAAGTTGTTTTAAAATTGTAAATGGGCCTATATATCTTTGTGTTAATTTACCAGTGTTTGGATAAATAAAGGTTTTTACTAATACCTGATCTCCTTCTTTAAAAATGGGTTCTGGGTGTTTAATATCATAAAGTTGTTTGCTGTGTTCATTGGATTTTATGGTTCTTTCAATGGCTAATTTTCTTGCCTTTTCTATTGGTGTATGTGTTTCTGTGCAATGTTCTATATACTGTGGTTGTATTCCATAGTATAAGAATTTAGGTGTAAAGCCTGTTGTGGTATGTACTGTTTCATTATAGCTTTCAGTAATTTTAGGAATATATTTTGTCCAAGGAATCTTTAAATTAGCATTATATTCACATCTTAACCTATTAATGATAGTGGAATTTAGTCTTTCTACTTTTGCATTTGTTTCTGGGTGATGGGAACTGGTGAGTAGATGCTTAACATTATTTCTATCTAAAAAGTGTTTAAATTTTCTGCTAAGAAAAGCTGCATTTCTGTCAGTTATTAATATTTCAGGTTTATTAATTTGGAATAAATTTCTCAAACAAGTTATATAAGAATCAGTTGATACAGATTTTGTTGGAAAAGCCCAAAGGAATCTACTATGGTGATCTACTATCATATGGATACTGTGTCTAGTTGTCCCATAATTAGGTAACCCGCCCAATGTATCTAGAGAAAAAATGTGATTTGGGTGTGTAGCTATTGGCATCTGTTGTAGTGGTCCATAAACAATTCTGTTATCCCTAGACTTGTTAAACTGGCATGTTGGAGTTTATTAATCTATTTTATTATTATTCTTTGTTTTTTAAATTGGATTTGACCACGGACGTCTGGTCACGTGCCTATTTTAAATTGTATATATTGTGATGCAAAATAAAGTAGTTGTGAGTAGTCACCAAAGTCGTTTTGGCCTCATCCTTCTGAGTTGTTAGTTGGTAAACGTACTCCAGTGGGCCAAGTACCGCATCCTCCCAAGCACCGAGCCTCCCTCATCCCTAGGTCGCTAGCAGGTCGGATCTTCCCTCTAAAAGAAAATCAACTATACAGTCCTCTATAGACGGCGGAGTGAGGTACAGCGGGTTAGTGCCTTTAGGTGAAACACCTCCTCCAGACCAGTCAAAACATTAGTGGTCCTAATCGAGCAGGATTCAAAGGAAGTTGAGAAAATTAGGGAAGAAAAAAGAAAAAAGAATTCTAAGGACAGCAAATTTGCATACCTCTGAAGAAAGAGAAAAAATTTGGTTGATAGTTAAGACGGAAAATTTGCATACCTCTGAAGAAATTTAAAAAATTTTTTGGTTGATAGTTAAAGGGGAAATTTGCAAATTTATTTAATCAAGTGAAATATTTCAAGAATTCAAAATGAAAAGGAATCTGAAACTCCGAACTCTATTGCGATCATCTGCAACAAAGAATATAAGGGAAATCGAGGCGGAAATGGAAAAGGAATCTCCATCTCGTGAGACAATCGGGATAAAACTTGAAGTGTTGGAGACAATTGAAAACCAACTTAGGGATGCAAATGTGCAGGTTATGAATCTGCTGTTGGAGGATGAGGCAATATCTTCACCTGATCTGGAGAAGGAACAGGACATGGTGGTCCAGTATGAAGAGAGCTTTGTACGAACCAAACGCAGGGTAGCTAAATATCTCCAGGTCAGGGAGACTGGGCAACAAGGCCGGGACACTCTGGACCCTGCTAGGAGCGCCCAGGAGGGTATGCCCTCATGCAAGCTGCCTAAGATGGCACTCCCGGTCTTTGATGGAACATGTCTCGAGTGGATGGTATGGTGGTCGCGGTTTGAAATGATCCACGAGAGTGCAGTGTTGACGGAGGTGGAAAAGTTCCAGTACCTTGTGCAGTCAATGAAGGTTGGTACCCGAGCAGATAGATTGGTCAAGAGTTACCCGCTAACCACAGAAAATTATCCAAAGGTGGTTAAGGCCTTGCAAGATCGGTTTGGGGATAAAGTGATATTGACCGAGGTCTATGCACGCCAACTATTGAAACTGGTGATAAATAATGCACGAAAAAAGACCTTAACGTTGGAAGGTTTGTACGACCAGGTCGAATCACATCTAAGAGCCTTAGAATCCTTGGGCGTCACTACACAACAGAACGCATCCTTTTTGTACCCCCTGGTGGAGTCAAGTCTGCCAGAAGACTTGTTGAGAATATGGCAGAGAAGTGCATTGGCAGGGTATGGTGGAGATGAACTTGAACTCCCCATAACCATCGACCAAAGATTGGAACGACTTCTCGAGTTCCTAAGGAGAGAAGTGAAGGGGGACCAACGGCTTGAATATATGAAAGAGGGGTTTGGAGAATCATCCCAAAGAAGGAACTATGGCCAACATATAGCCAGGATGCACGCCGCTCAGATAACGGAGGCTAAGGGTAGAGCGACTCCCCTGTGCCTCAGGTGTAAAGGAAAGCATTGGATCCAGGATTGCGCGGGTTGGCGTTCCATGACAGTGACCAAACGAATGGATGAAATCAGAAAGTTTAACGCCTGCTTTCGCTGTTTGCGGGTGGGTCATGTGATGGCGGCCTGCCGAACCCAACTCCGGTGCTCGCACTGCAAGGGATTCCATCATACGGCTCTGAATCTACCAAGGCGGGTACCAATGGAAGATCGGGATCAAAGGGAAAGGCAAAATACTGAGGAGCCGCGGGTCTCGCCTGGTGAACAGGAAATCGCCTTATCGGGGATGCATGTGAGAACCGCAATCCCAACAGCCTTGTTGGCGACAGCTCGAGTTCGCCTGGTGGGCCCTCGGGGCGTGGGAGTCACTGTGCGGGCGTTGCTGGATCAGGGGTCTCAGTCGTCCTTTGTCCATCGAGACCTTCTTCATCACTTGAATATCCCAGTGCACAAGGTCAATGCACAAATCTACGGGATTAACGACACCAAGGGAGAGCATGTTAAACAGATGGTATCATGTTCGGTGGCGTCATTGACGGAATCAGGATGGACTATACCGATTCGGGCGCTGGTGGTGGGAAGAATGACTGGGATCCTACCTAGTCGGGATCTCCGCATCCCTGTGCCGTCCAGCTGGAAGACCCTGCCATTGGCAGACCCTCAGTTTGAGACAAGTGGCCGAGTGGATGTAATACTGGGAGCAGACGTATATGGAAGTTTATTACTTCCCGACGTTAAGTATGATGAAAAAACCCAATTATGCGCGCAGAAGACCCGATTGGGCTGGATTATCTCGGGAAAATTACCAGGTGAAGGAGAAGTCGGCCCACACAGGGTGTACAACATTCGGGTTAATTATGAAGAAAACCTGGACAACGTATTGCGGCAACTCGGGGAGGTGGAAGAGGTCCCCTTTAGACATGCCAAGTCGGACGCAGATGACTTCTGTGAAGAATTATACAAGACCAGAGGTATGGCAAAGATGGAACGCCATGAAAAACGCAGCAGAACTTCAGCGTCTAGGACGGGTGAGAAAATTTCTGAATATTCCATGTCGAAAGAAGAATACCCCACTGGCAGGGTTAAGTTGACCGAGTGTAAAGACGGATACGGTTCTGAGCGTGTCAAAGGGAAAGTGGATAAACTCTGCCCAGCTAGTGCCATGGTGAAGGTGACCGAAAGAAAAACCTGTTCAGATAGTTCGGCTCTGAAAAGGCCTGACGAGTTAACTTGTCCTGACTGCTCGAAGGTGAAAGGATCAATGTGTCCACACTGTGCAAGGATGAGGGAGATTGGGATGCTAACCTGTACAGACAGTGCCAAAGTAAAAGCAGAACTCTGTCCAGACAGTTCCAATGTGGAAGCAGATAAAGAAGAACCCTCTCCAGAGCTATGGCCCAAACTGCCTAAAGATAGACAGGGATGGAAAAGGTGTCCAGATATTAAGCCGAAAGATTACGATCGTTTGGAAGAGAAGGAGAGTGACAGGAGGATTCTGTCAATCGACGACCTTGCAGAAGAATTGCTGGAGAGCTACAAGGAATTTCCACCAATCCATGTTAAAGTCGACAAATGTGGCAATCTCGATGAGCATTGGCTGAGACGAAAGATCCGCGAGGATTTGTGCCAGGTCCCTCCAAAAATTCCTCCCTACATAAGGATGAGTGACTCCACAAAACTGAGTGTTGAAAAACTTCGGAAAATTGCTTGTTTGTTAAAAAGCACTAACGTGTTGGGAGACTTGCAAACCAATGTCGTCAACCTAGACATCGTGGAAGAACTGCTGAAATCTCGGCTGAATTGTGAGGATAAGGAATCGGAGTTGGACATCTACGAAAACCTTGACTTGGAGCAGAGAATTTTGGATATCGTCCAGGAATCCAATATTGAAAATCCAAAGTGTGAGGAAAATATGGCCGACAGTAAGCTCGTCCAATCTCATGTGGAGATCTGCAGAGTCAACGAAGAACCTGATGACAGGAGCATGTCCATTTCGCGCTATGTGGCTCAACACGTCCCCACTGCATCTTGCTGCGGATATCTACAGAATGGGAGAGAACGGGAGATGCAAGACATCTACGATGACGCCAAGATTTCTAAAGAGGCTGCGATAAAAGAAAAGGTCGAACAACCTCACGAAATCTCCCTATCCTGCCAACTTTTACAGATGGACGGCAATCTGAACAGCGACACAACTGTTGGATGTTCAGAATCACTTTTAGATAATCAGACTTCAGAAGTTCTGTGCGCAGAATCTGTCTGTTGTGACGACTTAGACACCGAAATATGTCCGCTTTTTGAATATTCTATTGGCGAGGAACTTCACAACCTCTTACAACCAAAAGTTAAGTCCCCACACCAGGAGTCGCTTATCGAAAATCTAACTGAGAATGACGACATTCCTGGGGCTATCGATGAGAATCGCGAAGAAGATTCTTCAATTTTAGAAACCACTTTTGTCATTGAAGACGAAGAGCCTAACGAAGCTATCGGAACTCCAAGAATCGAAATTTTCGAGGTTTCGGTTATTGATAAATCTGAAGGCAAAGATTCGAAAGAACCAATGGTCAGTGCAGAAGCTCTGGATAAGAAAGAACTCTGCCATAATGACCCGGCTCACCTCAATGTGGTTGAAGCTGATCTTAATCGACCTAAAGAGGCTACCAGTGGCATAATTAATGTTTCTACTGAAAGCAAAGAGAAAGCTGTACCTGTTGAAATTGTGGATCCATCGGCAAAGGATTATCTGCAGAGCTGTGAAAAGGCTAACTTATCCCGTTGGAGGCCCATCGATTCTCTGTGCTTGGAAGACTTCAAAGAATCTGAAAACGACGATGAAAAGTACAGTTCATCGGCATCTATGGAATGGCCAGAAATCTTGAAGAAAGAAGTCTTAAAACCCGAAGCGTTAGAAAAAGCAGCCAAACAACTGCGTATAGGATTCTATATGGCTCGGGATCAGATGTCGGAGATCGCGGAGATAGTGGCCAATGATGGAACGGAGTGGAGGTTTAGTCCTCCAGGTGCTCCTCACTTTGGTGGCCTATGGGAAGCCGGCATAGGATGCTTCGGGTGTCACTTTCGCCGCCTCATTGGAGAAACCTTGCTGACCTATGAGGAGTTCCTGACCCCAATTGTCCAAATAGAAGCCTGTCTGAATTCAAGACCTTTGGGACCAATTAGTGGCGACCCCAATGATCTGGCGGTATTGACACCAGCACATTTTCTGCTGACATCTTCGTCTTATTGCGTCCCTGAGGAGGACTTATTGAGCGTTAAGCTATTGTCTCTGTGGAAAATGGTACCGAGGATGGTCCAACATCTTTGGAGGCAGTGGTCTACAGATTATATTCATAATCTGCAACAACGACACAAATGGAGAACGCCAAGGCCCAATGTGGCTACTGGTTCCTTGGTTCTTGTCCGGGAAGAACATGTGCCCCCCGCCAAGTGGATAATGGGGCGAGTGGTGGAGATCCATCCAGGCAAGGACGGATTGGTCCGAGTTGTGTCTATCCGCACCAAGGCTGGCTTACTCAAAAGACCACTGGTTAAGCTGGCATTGCTGCCTGTTCCCCACGACTTGGTTTGATGGTTCCCATCAACTCGGGGAGAATGTTGGAGTTTATTAATCTATTTTATTATTATTCTTTGTTTTTTAAATTGGATTTGACCACGGACGTCTGGTCACGTGCCTATTTTAAATAGTATATATTGTGATGCAAAATAAAGTAGTTGTGAGTAGTCACCAAAGTCGTGTCGGCCTCATCCTTCTGAGTTGTTAGTTGGTAAACGTACTCCAGTGGGCCAAGTACCGCATCCTCCCAAGCACCGAGCCTCCCTCATCCCTAGGTCGCTAGCAGGTCGGATCTTCCCTCTAAAAGAAAATCAACTATACAGTCCTCTATAGACGGCGGAGTGAGGTACAGCGGGTTAGTGCCTTTAGGTGAAACACCTCCTCCAGACCAGTCAAAACAGGCAAGTTTCACAATGTTTGGTGTAATTAGCAATATCTCTAGTCATATGTGGGCAATAATAGTGTGGAGAAATTATTTTAGTCATTTGAGTTGTTCCAATATGTCCATGCTTTGTATGTACTTTGCTTAATAATTTCTGTCTTTGTGTCTGTGGTACATAAGCTCTTTTAAAACCCTTCTTGTTAATCATATAAAGGCCATTTTGTATTTTAATTTTAGCACTACTAATTTGTTCTGTGGATTGGTGTTCTTTTAACTCATTATATGTTAGGTAAAATGAGACAGGTGCTCTTGACAGCATGTCTGCTTCTATATTATTTAATCCTTTAATATGTTTAATGTCAAAGCTATATTGAGATAGAATTAAAGACCATCTAAATAACCTACCTTGTGGGTTTTTTACATTTTTTATCCATTTTAAAGGTAAGTGATCTGTGTGCAATGTAAAATGTATGTTGTGTAGATATGTGTGAAACCTTTGTACTGAATTAATGATAGCTAATGTTTCAATTTCTGAGGCAGTATAATTCTGTTCATATGGGTGAAGTTTTCTTGAAAAATAGCCTATGGGGTGTAAAATGCCTTGTTCATCTGGTTGTTTAAGAACTCCTGCTACTCCTAGACTTGACGCGTCTGTGAATAAATGGCAAGGTTTTGATGGGTCATAAATATATAGTACAGGTTGTGATATGAGTAAATTTTTAAGTGTATGGAAGGCTTGTTCATGTTTCGCACTCCATAGCCAAGGAGCATTTTTTAACAAAAGTTCATTCAAAGGTGCCCTAATTTGCGCATAATGGGGAATAAATTTATTATAAATATTTATGGTGCCTAAAAATCTCTGTAAGGTTTTAATATTATATGGTCTATTTAATTTTAAAATTGCTTCAATATTTGTGTTATTTGGTGTATATTTTTCTGAGTTAATAGTGTATCCTAAGAATTGTATTTCTTTTTGTAAAAATTTGCATTTATTGAGATTCAGCTTTATATCCTCTTGTTCGAATATACCTAATATGTCATCTAAATGTGTAATGTGTTCTTCATAAGTTTTGGAGTGTATAATAATGTCATCAAAATAATTTAAGGCATAGTGTATATTATGCTTAGTGAAAACTGACTTCATAATCCTTTCAAATTGTGAAGGTGCATTTTTTAGACCATATGGAAGTCTGTTCCATTCATAACATCCTAATTGTGTTACAAAGGAGGTTTTATGTCTATCTTTTTCATCTATGGGTATATGCCAGTATGCATTTTTAACATCTAGAATAGTATATATTTTTGACTGTGATAACCTATCTATAATTTGTTCTATAAGTGGAATTGGGGTATGTTCTGGAACTGTTTTTGATTAAGTTTCCTATAATCTATACAGAGTATTGTGGGGTGATTTGGGGCATCAGATTTCTTATTCACTAATAATGCAGGAGAACTATAGGGGCTAGATGAGGGTCTAATAATATCATATTTTAATAATTCGGTTATTTGTTTTTGTATTTCAGCATTATTGTAAAAAGATGTCCTATATGGCTTTAGTGCTATGGGAATATTATCTAAAAGAGATATGCAAATTGGGTTAGTCTTTATGTGTCCTATATCAAAATTGTGTTTAGAGAAAACATTCCTATATTTATGCAATATATCTGAAATTGTTTGATTTGAGAATTTTGGATTAATATCTACTTTACTAAAGTCTAAATATGAATTATAATTTGTTATAGAGCCCGGTTGTCGCATACTGTGAAATGGGTTAGAATCAATAATGGGATTTGAATTAGGATCTATAAGTTTAACATTTGTAGTTGGCATATCAAAAGAATTGAAATTACACAATGGGTTAATATTCAAAAGAGATGAATTTTTAACATAGTATGGGTCTGGAATACATAAGGTGGTAGCATATGACTTCTGATTATCAGTTTTTGGATTAAAGGAATACAAGAATTTATAATTTTGGAAAAGAAGGTTTTTTGAGAAATCTATTTGTAACTTAAATATATAAAATGTTGGTAAACCTAAAATAAGATATTCTATTGGACTATCACAAACAAACATTTCTTGATACTTTGTAATTTTACCTAAGCTAAGCCTAACTAATATTTTGTATAATGGGTAAGTAAATCCTTCTACCTGGCCTATTCTTTCTTTTGGGGAATTATCTAATATTTTATAATAAATATGGTTTAAGTATTTTAAAGGGATAATGGAAATAGATGATGCAGTGTCAAGTACACAAGGTAAGGATATTTGGTTTATAAATACAGAAAAAAGTAATGATGCTCTACCTGGGTTGATGCGCTTCGGATGATTATTGTTCTTAAGTGGGCAGTCTCTATGGAAATGGATCTGGTTGGGTAGCTGGTGAGATGCACATATCTTGCAGGGGTATGGAGGCTGGTTTATGGATTTGTAGGGTTCTTGCTGGTGGTGAGTTGCTGCTGCTGTCCTGGGAAATGGCTGGTATTGATGAGCTTTGGAGGAGTTGGAGTTAACTTTTTTTACTGGAGTGCTTGTACTGGTAGAGGGTTGTTGGGGTTCTTATTCTTTATTTGTTGATAATTTTAATTGGGTTGTGATTTTATACCATTCTGAAGGTTCTTGTACTCTTGCATCTATTAGATATTTTTTAGGTGATCTGGCATTCCATCTGTAAGTGCTTCTAATAAAAGTGTTTTTTCAAGATTAAGTTTATTGGCTAAGGCAGATTTTTCTTTAAAATATTGTTCAAGATCATTATTATCATTATATTTTAAATTTAGAAACCTACTAAATAAATTTGAATCATTTATTGAGAAGTATGATGTTAATTTTTGTTCTATTTCCCCCCAAATATTTATATCTTGTAACTCTTCTATATAATAATTGAAAGCTTCACCCTCGAGATAATTTGATATATTATTTTGTTTAAAATCTTCATCAAGATGTTTCTGTAAACATTTTTTGTTAAAGAATTTGAGCCAAGATATTATGTGTAAATTTTGACCATTAAATTTCGGTATTTCTATAGTATTTGGATTTGGCGTCATGGCATGTTCTACATTCCTTTGTTTGCGAGACATTTTGTAAAAATAGTTTTATGAAATTTGAATAATTTATAGAGCAATTATGTTGAAAATTCAGGTAATCCTGTCGGCTTATTGTTATGAATATTTTGGTTGTTGTGGTTAGATAAGGCTTGATAAGACAAAGGATCGATAAGATAAAGGGTTGAGGTGCAGTCGTGATAAAAAAAAAGATATTTATTTACCGTCAAGTAGCTTTTATTTCAATTACTTGAAGAAATATTACACATTAGTTAGTTTTTTCATATTATATAGAATTTATAAGTTAATCCTATATTAGTGATTTAAAATGATTGATTGGTTAACTACGCATATTTACAACAAAATTAAATAACTAAACTGAAAGTATTTTTAAAAACGATGATAACAAAAATAAAAATATCAATGAATATAATAAAATATATTTTTTTTAAATATAGATATATTTTAGGTTTTTAGATTATATATAATATTTTAGATTATATAATATTTATATATATATATATGAAAATAGAATCTGCAGACTTCATTCAACTCAATATACCTCACCAATTATATTCAAGTCAGTATTTTCATATCAATTCAATATATTTAAGAATTTTTGAAAAGTCTGAGTGGTTTGGAAGTATGGTAAAAAAGGGTAGACAAAAGATATAGACACCCGTGAAAGACATTTAAATGAAAGCATTTATAATAGGAATTAGGAGAATATATCTCTATTAGTTCTGGTTAAATTTAAAAAAATAATATTTGATAATCTAGGTAATACATATTTTATAATAATATAAACGAACGCGTGTATTCGTTTTTAAAATAGAATTTCAATTAAATTTTTGATAGAAGTAAAGAAGTGGATAAAAGGTTTGTCATTCATGCAATACAAAGAATAAAACAAATACCCAATTGGAATATAATTTACATACTATGCAATAAATTTATAATTTCAATAGTAAAATATTAATTAAAATCAATATCCCTATACAAATTTTAAAATAACCAATGTAGAGACAATTTTCGTTAGGCAAACATTCACTTGGGAAAAAAATGAATAAAGCCAGGTACTCCAGTTCATAAAAATATTTAAACAAAGTGAGGACTACATTAATTTCAATACAATGCTAATCAATATTTGATAAACAGATTTGAAACATAAGGGACAAATAAAGTTATTTCAAAGTACGGATATATATTTGTGATAAGGTGCATTACCAGCATGTATAAAATGACATATAGAATATTTAAAAAAAATTATAATGTTTGAGGGTACATAGAAGATACTTTGATCATATATATATACATATTACATAAGTCTAAAGTGAGTAGTTACTATTTACCCATTAAATACATCATTGAATAGGCTTATGTTGGATCAAATAATAAAATAATTTTTTTTATTAATAGTCTAATATTTATATACATAAACTCTCTCTCTCTCTCACTTATCTTCTTCTGGAACTATTTTTCATATTTCAAATGCTTTTTGGATAAAATATTCAATGTTTTCACATGGCTAAATTTCAGAATTGATTTTTAATATTTATTTCCTAATAAGGAAATTCACCTAATGCTTCATTTGTAAGGTATTCAGCTATATTTGCACAATTCATCTTGGTCACATCTTTATACTGATTTTTCTTTGCAGTACACACCCATTTAAAAAGTAATTTACCCCTTTTAATATCCTCCTTGTAGTATTCTTTAATCATGCTACTATAAATTTTAAGGTTGTCTTTATACCAGGTCATATTCCATTCTAGGTGTTCTTTTATCCCATTATTCTCATTGTATATGTACCCAGCTCTTGTGTTTAGGTCAGGTTCCACCAGATAGCTGTGTAAGGTAATCTGTCCTAATTTGTGGTCCAGAATTGTGGCCACCTCTCGTTGACAACTGTCCCACCAACTTGAGAGCCTCTCTTCTGAGGATACGGCACTAGGAATTGATGATTTGGGATGATAAAGGACAAAATATTTCACCATCATTTCGATAGATTTTGAATGACCTGCATTTGAACCAACACATTCGTTTAGATCGAAATCTCTTGTTGCTTGTAAAAGATATTTCAAGCCAGAAGCAACCACATCTGACCAAGCTAAAAAGGAATTATTTAGCACTGTATTTGTCAAAGGAATTAATCCCCTATTGTCTTTCAAGTAGATGTCAGCTTTCGACTCAACTAATATCTTCAATATATTGAAATTTTTAAATCATTAGCAGCTAAATGCAAGGAGGTCATACCAGAGGTATCTGCACTGTTTACATTTGCGCCTAAATTTATCAGTAACCTTGTCATTTCAATATTTTTTCCTAAAATTGCATGATCTAACACATTCCCAAAATTATCTTTAGCATTAATACTTGCACCTGCTCTTATCAACATTTGAGCTTCAAATATATTTCCAAAATCAGCGATATTCATCAATGGAGTGGTTCTACTCAAACCTCTTGAATTGACATCAGCACCAAATTCTATTAGAAGTTTCATCAGTTCTACTCTTTTTGGATTCCTCGAGTATTTAGATGCATAGTGCAAAGCAGTGTTTCCCAAATAATATTTAAAATTAACCCCAACACCCAATTCCAATAAATTTCTAATAAAACCTAGGTTTTTTAAGAATCTAACAGCAGCTATTAAAATTGGCTCATTTTTAATAGTGTAAGCATGAATGTCAGCTCCATTTTTGATTAATTCTCTTGAAATTTCTAAATACTTATGTTTTATTGAAAGATGTAATGGGGTGTCACCTTTAAAATCCTTGATATTAAGCGATGCTCCTGCTTGAATTAGATGCAAATAAGACTTATCATTTGATCTTAATACAGCATAATGTAATGGTGTTTTCCATAATGAATTCTGAATATTAATATCAGCATTTTTTCTTATCAGATTCAGTAATATATCAGTCCTACCTAGGTCAGCTGCAATACGAATGTGACAGGACGTGACAGAGTTAACACGAATGTGAAAGAGGCGTGACACGAATGTGACAGGACGTGACAGGGTTAACACGAATGTGACAGAGACGTGACACGAATGTGACAGGACGTTACAGAGTTAACACGAATGTGAAAGAGGCGTGCCAGAGTTAACACGAATGTAACAGAGACGTGAAACGAATGTGACAGGACGTGACACGAATGTGACAAGACGTGACAGAGTTAACACGAATGTGAAAGAGGCGTGACAGAGTTAACACGAATGTGACAAAGACGTGACAGAGTTAGCACGAATGTGACAGGACGTGACAGAGTTAACACGAATGTGACAGAGACGTGACACGAATGTGACAGGACATGACAGAGTTAACACGAATGTGACAGAGACGTGACACGAATCTGACAGGACGTGACAGGGTAAACACGAATCTGATAGAGACGTGACACGAATGTGACAGGACGTGACAGAGTTAACACGAATGTGACAGAGACGTGACACGAATGTGACAGGACGTGACAGAGTTAACACGAATGTGACAGAGGCGTGACAGAGTTAACACGAATGTAACAGAGACGTGAAACGAATGTGACAGAGGCGTGACACGAATGTGACAGGACGTGACAGAATTAACACGAATGTGACAGGGTTAACACGAATGTGACAGGACGTGACAGGGTTAACACGAATGTGACAGAGACGTGACACGAATGTGACAGGACGTGACAGAGTTAACACGAATGTGACAGAGACGTGACACGAATGTGACAGGACGTGACAGAGTTAACACGAATGTGACAGAGGCGTGACAGAGTTAACACGAATGTGACAGAGACGTGACACGAATGTGACAGGACGTGACAGGGTTAACACGAATGTGACAGAGACGTGACACGAATGTGAAAGGACGTGACAGAGTTAACACGAATGTGAAAGAGGCGTGACAGAGTTAACACGAATGTAACAGGGACGTGAAACGAATGTGACAGAGACGTGACACGAATGTGACAGGACGTGACAGAGTTAACACAAATGTGACAGAGACGTGACACGAATGTGACAGGACGTGACAGAGTTAACACGAATGTGACAGAGACGTGACACGAATGTGACAGGACGTGACAGAGTTAACACGAATGTGAAAGAGGCGTGACAGAGTTAACACGAATGTAACAGAGACGTGAAACGAATGTGACAGAGGCGTGACACGAATGTGACAGGACGTGACAGGGTTAACACGAATGTGTCAGAGACGTGACACGAATGTGACAGGACGTGACAGAGTTAACACGAATGTGAAAGAGGCGTGACAGAGTTAACACGAATGTAACAGAGACGTGAAACGAATGTGACAGGACGTGACAAAGTTAACACGAATGTGAAAGAGGCGTGACAGAGTTAACACGAATGTGACAGAGACGTGAAACGAATGTGACAGGACGTGACAGAGTTAACACGAATGTGACATGCACGATACGAATGTAACAGAGACCTAACAATAAGTGTAATAGGAAGACTATCAGAATGTGTCACGGACGTGACACTAATTTTAAACAGGGATGTGTCAGTAAATGTGAGAGAGGGACATGACACGAGAGAGACAACATGTCCCGAGTACGACGCCTGGAAGCTGTGCCTCAAGCTGAAGGACAACGGTCTACTGGCCAAGCCTACCTACGGCGACAGGATCCGCTTCGCACCACCGCTGGTCATTGGTCGCGAGCAGCTGGAGGAATGTCTGCAGATCATCTCGTCCACGGTGGACAGTCTGTTGGTCAAATAAACTCTTTTCACTCTTATAGTGGCGTCTCTTTGCTATAGCTTGGATCATTTTCACCCACTTTACATATTTACAGAAAACTATCCTCCTTTATTATCTCCACTCAATCATGTAAGGGTATCAAGCCTGTAGAGCTTAAGACTTTTGACGGTGTGGGTGAAGTAGAATGCGTCTGTCTCTGTCATTAAGACTGGGAGCACTGCTCAGTGGCAGGCCGACTAAGCTCCAAAATAAATGGCCGCCTTTGACATGAGGAACAGACGCCATGTGCAGTCGCTCCTAACATGGAGTTCAAACGCTGCTCATCCTGTATACTTGGATCAGGGTACTATCAGCTGGGCCAGCTGAACCCAGGTTTTTTAGCGAGCTTGTTATACAGAAATACTATAAAATGGTATACATACACCTCGAGTTTTATTCATTCTTCAAATATCAATAATTTTATCTTCCAAATTGCCTGTGTATGTTTTTCTCAGTGAGTCCCATACTTTCTTAGCATTTGTTTCTCCTATTAACATTCCACCTTGTTCATTTGTCAACATAGTGATGATTATCCCAAAAGCTTCATCATTTTTACCACTCCAAATCTCCCAAGAACTTTTGTCTTCCATATCAGGTTCTGGATCAGAAATTACACGTTTAAATAATTTTCTTCCTCTCAGAACTGCGCCGATTTTCAACGCCCATATTTGATAATTTGTTCCTTTTAATGGTTCAATTTTTTTGGGGGGATAAAAAAATTATATTCAGCCATTTTCGCCTTTTGAGCTAATATAAACAAACCAATATAATTTAAAAACAAATATATATTTTAAATTTATTTAAATATTGGGTAGCTTTTAAACATGCAATACATAGATATAATTTAACGTAATCTATATAAATACCTTTAATCTTCTCAGAAGTGCTTCAGTTTACCGATCAGAATAAACTTCTTGCTTAATCTTCAGATTAAATATTTTCGCTTTTGAACTTTATATTGAACAACCACGCTCTGCTACAAATTGCTGACTTTGCTTAGAATTATTATTGAAACTGATTCCAATAATTATTAATTAAACATTATATTTATTGATTTACAAGAGAAAGATCAAAATATAAAAGGGAAACTAATATTAAAACAAAGGAACTTTTTTTTCTGTTTCGGTTAGCGCCTATTTTCCTGTTAGCTTACACACACTCTGTGGTAACAAATAATTAATATATGTACAACACTTATGTTGTTGCTTATTTGATTAATATATATGTTTCATTAATACTCTTTTTTTCCCATTTCAGGGCAGTAGAAATTGTTTAATTTTCAAAAGAATCATACGCGTCTATAATAGTTTCAAATATTCATAACAGATGGCGCGCTATGCATCATAATATAGATGCTCTTTTTATTAATTGTTTATTTTCTTTTGTGTGATAATTTTGTTACCTACTCTACTACAATATGAATTATTGTAAATAGTTTCACGCGCAATTATTCAGATCGGATATAGCGTGCCTTATTTGCAACTGGTAATAAATTTTGAGGAATATTAATAATTTTTTGTATATATTCATCTAATAAATCTTTTATGGCCCAATTCCCCGAATTTTAGGATAATACCTTGTATATAAAATGTTTACATATATAAATGCGAAAAAAGAGTACAAATGTGAAATTTTACTAAGGTGAATAAATTAAGAAAAAGGCATCTACTTATCGTGCGACTGAAAGTTGCTAATGGCTTATTCCTATTGGTGACGCACGTCATCAGCTACTTTCAATCGTACGATGAAGATATGCCTTTTTCTTCATATATAAATGCGTGTATCAATTATATATTTGGCTTCAAAAAGTTTTTACATATAACTATGTTATTTGAAACATTTATTAAAACTTATAAGGCTATAACACGCATTGTAAGTTTGAAAGTTTTATTTGAATTTCGTAATTCAAGTCTTATAAAAAGAAATAAAAATATAATATAAAATATATTTACACAGTAATTTAAAAAAATAATATTCAAAATTAAAATTAGAATAATATTTATCTCAAAGATAAAATTTATTTTTACTCTATTTTAATTATTTTTGATAACATTCTTTAATATTTTCCAAACATAGTTAACACATGTTAAGTGGCGCGACAAGATTTTGTTACAAGTTTTTTATTATTATTATTATTATTAATACAATTAAACGAAGCGAAACATTAGTATATTAAAAAAGAGTGAAAAACTTCTAAAACAAAAGTAAGCGCACTTAACCTTTTATTTTTATTATTAAAAGCTTTTATTTAACTTGCCTCCATGTCTGTCTGTCTGGATGTCTGTCGCCAAATCTTGTAATTAATTTTTAATATACTTATAGGGCACCTAGAAATATGAAATTTGGTACACATGTTCAAACCTGATGACAATACTAGCTGACCAATTTTCAGACTTCTAGGTTGTCAGGTTGGCCAAGAACGGACAAATTTCCTTTCAAATTTTGTATATTTAATTTTAATATGCTTCCAGACCATATAGAAAATTGAAACTCACAATACTCGCTCAGTCCAATTAACAATGCAAATGTACTAATTTTCAGACTTCTGAACACACGAAAACCTGAACAGAGATATAAAGTGATCAAATTTTATGAAGCTGGTCGAGCCATGGGCTATTGTGCAAATATTTTCTAAAGGTATGAAAAGCGGCCAGCTAATCACGCAGATTATGACTTCAGTAACATGAGCTTGCTTGAGTTTGCGATGCTGTTCGAGCCATACTACGCTAGAAAACAAGAACATAATGAAGAATGCGTAGATCAGTACGAGAAAGAAGATATATCAAGAAGACAATTGATAAAATTGAATGACGGTTGTAAGATTTCGGTTAGAAACAATCCAGCTGTAGTGAGAGTGCCATATTTCAAGGTCGATATTGAGCCGGAAAACTATTACTACAGCTTACTTCTCCAGTACCTGCCATATCGTGATGAATCCGAAATATTGTACGAGTTCAACACAGCACGCGAGGCATTTCTGGCTAAAGAACAAGATCTGCGACGTATGAGCAAGTATCTGGAGCTGTACAAGGAACGTGACAAGCTACTTGAGAATGCCTTCAATCAGGTACATGCATTCGAAATCCTAAGCCAAGAGCCCTTTCAAATTGAAGAAGACCACGAAGAAGAGGTACCTGATCAGTTAATGAATGATGAGCAGTTTCATTTGGCGTAGAGGTCAATGAACATTGGCCAACGAGACGTGTATGAACACATCACACGCAGCCTTCAAGAGCAATTCAGTGGGAGCGATTTAAGATTACGGCTCTTTATAACTAGCAATGCGGGTACAGGAAAGACCTTCCTGTTCAAACTTCTCAAGAACCAAGTAAATCGATATTACGGAAAGCAAGTAGTCAAAGTGTGTGCTTTGACCGGTGTAGCGGCTCGTCTTGTTGGAGGGTCAACCCTGCACACCACACTAAAATTACCAGTTCAAAAAGACGGAAAGATGGTACAAATGCCGATGTTGACAGGAAACTACCCGAGACTGATGCGTCAACAATGGATTGACACAGAATTCATTTTCATCGACGAAATCTCTATGGTACCTTATGAGATGCTGTGCATGATAGATTCGCGTCTCCGACAGCTGAAAAATAAAGATAAGGTCTTCTTCGGAGGAATCAATGTGCTCCTATTCGGTGACTTGATGCAGCTACCACCAGTAAGAGGAAATCAGGTGTTTGACCAACCACTCAGGATGAAGCCAGCAAAAAACTTATGGCGCCTATTTACAATGGTTGAATTGAAAGAGAATATGCGACAAGGAAGCACAACATTTATCGATATTCTGAATGCATCACGAATTGGAGAACTTCGAGCTGAGCACATTGCAGTTCTATTGGAAAGAGTCCTTAATGAAGCTTCTGGTGACTTCTCTATTGAAAAGGCTTTAAGAATTCACCCAACCAATGATCAGGTCAATGCCCACAATCAAGCAGTCCTTCAGCATTTCCGTGAAAAGAAAGTAGAGATGCTCAAGATTCGCGCTCAAGACCAGTTAGTTGATGCAACACGTAATTCTGATCATGTTAACATGGACGACATACTTACTGAAACGTCACACACTATCTATTTATTTGGATTTGGTCTTATTACCTTGTGTTTACCAACTGATATCAACTAGACAGGAGGACTGCCGAAGGAATTGGAGATATTTGTTGGGGCAAAGATAATGCTGCGATCTAACATCGATGTGTCCAAGGGATTAGTCAATGGAGCGATAGGCTTTATTACAGAGATTATATGGCCCCACTTCCTCCGTGCCCAAATGTATGAAACGGACATATCATCAGTTCGAGTAGACTTTGCACAAGACGGCAATCATTTGATTCGGCCGATAGTAATACAATTCCTGGCCAAGTATAGCTACGGAATCGCGGAACGTAGAATGTTGCCAATGGTCTTGTCTTGGGCATCAACAGTACACAAAATGCAAGGAAGCACTGCTGATCACGCAGTAGTTTACTTGGGATCGAAGCTCTTTGCGGATGGCCAAGCTTATGTTGCCGTCAGTAGAGTCAGATCACTAGAAGGCCTGCAGATAGAGGAATTGGACTGCAACAAATTGACAGGACTGAAGCCATGCAATAAGGAGGCACTAAAAGAAATGGACCGTATGCGAAATCACAGAACTGATTTAAATAATATATATAACTAAAATTGCATAAATAAATACTTAATAATAAAAAGACTCATTAATAAAAAAACTTTTATTTAACCTGCTTCTATATCTGTCTGTCCACAAATCTTGTAATCAATGTTTATATACTTCCAGAGCACCTTTTTAAATAGTTCCTCTTTTTCAATTAGTATGTTGCTACTTTTAACTATTTAATCAATTGTTTAATTATAATTCAAATTTTATATGTACCAATTATCCCCTAACAATAATCCACTGGGTGTCTTTAACTTTGTAATATAATTCAATAAATTTAGGGTTCCCAAAAGCAAAGAGACGCAGTTCTGTTAGTAACGGATTTTGCTTACGTCACTTCCGACCTCCCACGAGGAATTGACCAATCTGCTGCGAGCAGGCTTGCAGCTATTTAAGGCCAACGTCGTCTCAGTGATAAGGCTTTTTTTTTGGACTGGCATATATACGACTAAAAAAGCATGAATAATTAATTATAAAAAACACTTTTTTAAAAAAAGCTTTTATTTAAAATGCACTAACAAAAACAAAATAAATATTTCTGAAGTATTGCTTTTTTTTTTTGAAGGTACCATTTAACAAATAAAATAATAGACTTAGAAATAAAAAGCGGTGAGCGATAATAGCCATGGATTTGAGATTTTTGTGATTTTATATGAAGCAAATGATTAGCAAGATTACGCCTTTCATTAAATTTTTGCCTATTTAACGCATAAACGATGATCATCCCCCAAGAATAAAATAGATATTTATGAATGTGCCATTTAACAAATAGATTAACAGAATTAGAAATAAAAGCGGTGGGGGATGATAATCATTCATACAGCAAATAGGTATAAATTTAATGAAAGGCATAATCTTGCTCATCATTTGCTTCATATAAAATCACAAAAATCTCAAATCCATGGCTATTATCCCTCACCGCTTTTTAATTCTAAGTCTATTATTCTATTTGTTAAATGGTACCTTCAGAAAAAAAAGCAATTCTTCAGAAATATTTATTTTGTTATTTTTAGTGCATTTTAAATAAAAGCTTTTTTAAAAGTGTTTTTTATAATTAATTATTATTGCTACAATGATATACCTTTTAAATGTACCCATTTAATAATTACAATTGGGAGCGTTCCCAGTTAACAACAACTTTGGTACGTTGCCACCGCTGTACCTTCGAGGCGTTTTACACGAGTTTGATTAAAAGCGATATACAGGGTGCGGTAGATAAGTAATGAGACTGGCCGCCGCGCGGCGCCCCAGTCGCTCGCAGTGCGCTCTCCACCTGCAGGTGACGTGGTGTGGGGGATCTGAGCTAACAATAGAACCGGTTCGCAGTCGCGTCGTAGCTCTGGCGCAGTGAGGGTCGAGCTTCGCGTATTACGTTGTTTGTGTGCCCGTGACACTTGCGAGTGCTCACCGCCGAACAAAAGCAACGACGAGTGGACGTTTGCCGTGAGATGTTGAATGAATTGGAAAATAATCCAGACTTTTTAGACAAGGTAGTAACAGGCGACGAATCGTGGACATTCCAATACGACCCGGAGACGAAAGCCCAGAGCTCGGAGTGGCACACACCCGCATCCCCGCGGCGAAGAAAGCAAGAATGTCAATGTCCCGAGTCAAGACAATGCTGATTGTGTTTTTCGACAAGCGGGAGTTAATTCACAAAGAGTTTGTCCCTCAGGGGAAAACTGTTAATACCGAATTCTACAAAGAAGTCCTTCGGCGATTGCACAAAGCCGTCAAATGGAAGCGACAGGACCTTGCTCAACGCTGGCGTCTCCACCACGACAACGCTCCGGCGCACACAGCGTTCCTCGTGACCTCCTATTTGACCCGAATTGGAGTTGAAGTTCTGCCACAGCCACCATACAGCCCTGACATGAGTCCTCCTGATTTCTTCCTATTTCCGAAGGTAAAAAGATGCCTGAAGGGTCATCGTTTCGACGATACCCTGAACATCCAACGTGCTGTCACGAAGGCACTAACTGGGATAACTCCAACGGACTACAGTGGGGCCTATGAAGCTTGGAAAACGCGCTGGCAACATTGTGTCGACGCCCAAGGCGAGTTCTTTGAAGAATATTAACGTTTTGTACAAATCGGATCAATAAATTTGTTTTTCTAGACTGAGTCTCATTACTTATCTACCGCACCCTGTATTTTGTGTGCTCCCCTTTATATTTAAACTAGCCGAATGACCCGGGCAACGCCCGTGTTTTACCCGATTGAATGTTTTGATTCAAATACTATTTGTTACAATTATAAACTGGCGCCTTATATAAATGCATTTTGGAATTTTTCCCGATATAATTTTGTATCTGATAATCAAACATGATACAGCAATATCGTCATCATAATTTTCTGACTAAAAATATATAGTTTTAATAATTGATTTATATATTTTTTAAAATAGCCTATCGCCTTCCCCGTATTTTTTTACCTATGTATGGAAATTTTGGTTTGAATTAGTGAACTACTGCGAATTTGTTTACCGTACATACAAACACAAACATACAAACATTCATTTTTATATATATATATAATCCAAATTGTGCCTTATCACACACTATTTATTTATTTGGTCTTATTACCTTGTGTTTATAATCTATAATCCAATTTGTGCCTTATCACACACTATTTATTTCTTTGGATTAGGTCTTATTACCTTGTGTTTATAATCTATAATCCAAATTGTGCCTTATCACACACTATTTTTTTTATTTGGCCTTATTACCTTGTGTTTATAATCTATAATCCAAATTATGCCTTATCACACACTATTTATTTATTTGGATTAGGTCTTATTACCTTTTGTTTATAATCTATATTCCAAATTGTCCCTTGTGCCCCGGGCAACGCCCGTGTTTTACCCGATAAATTGGCGCCTTAAATAAATGCATATCCTAATCCTAATCAATCAGTCATAGGCCGCCTCTGTCACGGATGGCCGGCGCCCTCCTATTGGACGGCTACGATCACGTGTCATCGTTGGCGCGTAGGTGACCTTGAGTGACGTAATGCCCCCCCTGCCGGCGGCGCGCGCCCGTTGGCTGCCGGCGAGCACGTGACCTCCCTGTGCGCGCGCATCCGTGACAGAGGCGGCCGGCCAATGACTGACTGATCAGGAAAGACTCTCGTGACTATATATAGCAGTGATTCTCAACCTTTTTTTTTTTGTTGCGGCATTATTTTAAAGATTTGAAAATTTGGCGGCACAATTTTAGAATTTCGCGGCACACTTTTGCTAACTTGAATGCAAGAAAATTCAAATTATGTATCAATATTTCTATGCAAAATATAAGTAATATACATCTCTAACATTCAATTTGCTAATTTCGTTATTTTAAAAAGTAAAAAAATGAAAAAGAAAAAAAGAAAAACCAATACAAACGTGAACATAATCATATGACTAAAATTCGGCGGCACATTTTTAGAATTTCGCGGCACACAAAATTACCGCGGCACATTGGTTGAGAATCACTGATATATAGTAACTAGCCGAATGACCCGGGCAACACCCGTGCTTTACCCGATTGAATGTTTTGATTCAAATACTATTTGTTACAATTATAATTTGGCGCCTTAAATAAATGCATATGTTAGTTAATAACTATAGCCTATGTGGTTTATCTATCTATGTACAGTTGGCTTCCGTAGGCGTCTCTTACTGGGAAAAAGAAAGAGGGGATTCCATTTGGTTATTAACTAATATATGCATTTATTTAAGGAGCGACCCGCTCCAACACAATAGTTACAGAAATGGGGGGGGGCATGATGGGGGGGGGGCAAAGGTGGCGTGATCGTAGCCGACCAATAGGAGGGCGCCCTTCCAAAAAAAAAAAGCAAACCGCGACAGAGGCCGATGAGGAATGACGCTCGTAACTATATATAGAATGATCTGGCTTTTGTTTTCTGCTCGAATGAATGTTTTTCCGTTAGAATTTTGTTCCTGCGTACAAAATAATGAACTGGTTTCACCCGTGGTCTCGGCTTTTTGGAATTTTTCCCGATATAATTTTGTATCTGATAATCAAACATGATACAGCAATATCGTCATCATCATTTTCTGACTAAAAATATATAGTTTTAATAATAATCTATATATATAAAATTGAATGTCTGTTTGTTTGTTTGTTTGTACTCTATAGATTCAAAAACCATACATCCAATCGCCGTGAAATTTTGGGATATTATTAGGTATATCACCGGAAAGGTTTTTGAAAAATAATTTCATGAATATCTTGAATATCCTTAGAGTTATTTGCAGATTTGTAGATTTAACTCGCAAGCAGCGCCCCCATTGTGACGATGATAACAAGTTTTCTTATCACTAAGAACTAAGATGATTTTCTATATGATATAAAAAGCCAACAATGAAGAGTGAATGTAATATAAAAAGCCAACAATGAAGAATGAATGTAAGATAAAAAGCCAACAATGAAGAGTGAATGTAAGATAAAAAGCCAACAATGAAGAATGAATGTAAGATAAAAAGCCAACAATGAAGAGTGAATGTAAGATAAAAAGCCAACAAGGAATAGTAAATGTAATATAAAAAGCCAACAATTAGAATGAATTTAAGATAAAAAGCCAACAATGAAGAGTAAATATAATATAAAAAGCCAACAATGAAGAATGAATGTAAGATAAAAAGCCAACAATGAAGAGTAAATCTATATATATATAAATGAATGTATGTGTGTGTGTGTCTGTTTGTTTGTCCTTTTATGCCTGACCAAACCACTCATTGGATCGCCATGAAACTTTGGGAAGTTATTTAGCATAGTACTGGGAAGGTTTCTAGCAAATAAAATTTTTGAAATAACTTTTCGCCTAGAAATAATCAAGATAAATATTCTAATTTATCTGTTATAATTCAACAATCTGCTCTAAATATTATCATGATGATACGATGATTTTGTAATGTAGAAAATTAGGAAAGACAAAATTCAGGATGACACGGCAATTTATTTGAGACAAGAATAATGATACAATTCAAAGGCAAGATACTATTCCTTTAACTTCCAATTACCGAGGGAACCAATTAATATTGATTTTATTCAACTTATCGAGTATTTTTCAAGGGACCGGGAAAAAATGTTCACTTTATCGAGAGATTCTCGTTAAACAAACCTTTACTCGGGTAAAACCCGGGCGAAGCCGGGTACATCCATACAAGAATAATGATACAATTCCAAGGCAAGATACTATTCCTTTAACTTCCAATTACCGAGGGAACCAATTAATATTGATTTTATTCAACTTATCGAGTATTTTTCAAGGGACCGGGAAAAAATGTTCACTTTATCGAGAGATTCGTTAAACAAACCTTTACTCGGGTAAAACCCGGGCGAAGCCGGGTACATCCATACAAGAATAATGATACAATTCCAAGGCAAGATACTATTTCTTTAACTTCCAATTACCGAAGGAACCAATTAATATTGATTTTATTCAACTTATCGAGTATTTTTCAAGGGACCGGGAAAAAAATGTTCACTTTATCGAGAGATTCGTTAGACAAACTTTTACTCGGGTCAAACCCGGGCGAAGCCGGGTACGTCCGCTAGTATAATATAAAAAGCCAAAAATGAAGAGTGAATGTAAGATAAAAAGCCAACAATGAAGAGTAAATGTAATTTAAAATGCCAACAATGAAGAATGAATGTAAGATAAAAAGCCAACAATGAAGAGTAAATATAATATAAAAAGCCAACAATGAAGAGTGAATGTAAGATAAAAAGCCAACAATGAAGAGTAAATGTAATATAAAAAGCCAACAGAGTGAATGTAAGATAAAAAGCCAACAATGAAGAGTGAATGTAATATAAAAAGCCAACAATGAAGAATGAATGTAAGATAAAAAGCCAACAATGAAGAGTGAATGTAATATAAAAAGCCAACAATGAAGAATGAATGTAAGATAAAAAGCCAACAATGAAGAGTGAATGTAAGATAAAAAGCCAACAATGAAGAGTAAATGTATATAAAAAGCCAACAATGAAGAATGAATGTAAGATGAAAAGCCAACAATGAAGAGTAAATATAATATAAAAAGCCAACATTGAACAGTGAATGTAAGATAAAAAGCCAACAATGAAGAGTAAATGTAATATAAAAAGCCAACAGAGTGAATGTAAGATAAAAAGCCAACAATGAAGAGTGAATGTAATATAAAAAGCCAACAATGAAGAATGAATGTAAGATAAAAAGCCAACAATGAAGAGTGAATGTAATATAAAAAGCCAACAATGAAGAATGAATGTAAGATAAAAAGCCAACAATGAAGAATGAATGTAAGATAAAAAACCAACAATGAAGAGTAAATGTAATATAAAAAGCCAACAATAAAGAATGAATGTAAGATAAAAAGCCAACAATGAAGAGTAAATATAATATAAAAGCCAACATTGAAGAGTGAATGTAAGATAAAAAGCCAACAATGAAGAGTAAATGTAATATAAAAAGCCAACAGAGTGAATGTAAGATAAAAAGCCAACAATGAAGAGTGAATGTAATATAAAAAGCCAACAATGAAGAATTAATGTAAGTTAAAAAGCCAACAATGAAGAGTAGATCTCTATATATAGTCGCTACAACTGCAAATTATCGAATCTGAAAATCGGTACTTTTCAGGAGAAGATAAAACTCCAATAGTTGTGAACCCAAAATCAGCCCATTGTCCAATGTAAAAAATCCTTCACATTCAATACATCCTCAAAGGTTTTTCCAGCGTTCCTAATGAAGCTAGAGATTCGACGATTTGCAATAAGACGTGCCGTTCCCAATGCAAATTGAAAATTGAATTTTTCACATTCGATAGTTTGCAGTTGTAGCGACGATATATATAAAAGTCAATTTCTGTCTGTCCGTCTGTTTCGCGATAAACTCAAAAACTTCTGAACCAATTGGTACCAAATTTTGCATGTCGCTTTTTATAAACCTGAGGAAAATTTTCGGCTGCATTTTGATTTGTATTTTTGGGTATTTCTTTTTTTCATTTGAAGAACTTTTTTTTATGCGGACTAATCCGGAATGGAATGAATACCTAAATATGGCCATTTTTTTAAGCATCGGTGGTTCAGTGGTAGAATGCTCGTCTGCCACGCGGGCGGCCCGGGTTCGATTCCCGGCCGATGCATTTTTTTTTTACAATTTTTAAAACTCATTTATATTATCTTATATATATAAAATTGAATGTCTGTTTGTACTCTATAGATTAAAAACCATACATCCAATCGCCGTGAAATTTTGGGATATTATTAGGTATATCACCGGGAAGGTTTTTGAGAAATAATTTCATTAATATCTTGAATATGCTTAGAGTTATTTGCAGATTTGTAGATTTAACTCGCAAGCAGCCCCCCCCCCATTGTGACGATGATAACAAGTTTTCTTATCACTAAGTTTGTTATCTTAAATATTATTTATCAAAAGTAAGATTATCTCAGGATGACACGGCAATTTATTTGCGACAAGAATAATGATACAATTCCAAGGCGAAGATACTATTCCTTTAACTTCCAATTACCGAGGGAACCAATTAATATTGATTTTATTCAACTTATCGAGTATTTCTCAAGGGACCTGGAAAAATGTTCACTAGATAAAACTATGATTTTCTAATGTAGAAAATTAGGAAAGACAAAATTCAGGATGACAAGGCACACAGGGACCGGGAAAAAATGTTCACTTTATCGAGAGATTCAAATTTACGAGTTTCAAATTATCAAAATATATCTTTTTTATTTTTTAATAAGTTTTTAGAGAATTGTTTTAACAAATGTTCGCTAGACAAACCTTTACTCGGGTAAAACCCCGGGCGAAGCCGAGTACGTTTTATAAGCTTAAAGAGAATTGTTTTAACAAATGTTCGTTAGACAAACATTCACTCGGGTAAAACCCGGGCGAAGCCGGGCACATCCGCTAGTTGATTAATATATTTTTAAAATAGCCTATCGTCTTCCCCGTATTTTTTTACCTATGTATGGAAATTTTGGTTTGAATTAGTGAACTACTGCGAATTTGTATACCGGACATATACAAACAAACATACAAACATTTATTTTTATATATATAGATAATCCAAATTGTACCTTATCATTAGATTAGGTCTTATTACCTTCTAATCTATGATCCAAATTGTGCCTTATAATTAGATTTGGTCTTATTACCTTCTGTTTCTAATCTATATTCCAAATTGTGCCTTATCATTAGATTTGGTCTTATTACCTTCTGTTTATAATCTATAATCCAAATTGCACCTTATCATTAGATTTGGTCTTATTACCTTCTGTTTCTAATCTATATTCCAAATTTTGCCTTATCATTAGATTTGGTCTTATTACCTTGTGTTTATAATCTATGGCCCTATTTGGGTATTTATTCCATTTACAAAAGCAAACGATGACAGAATTGTTGATGACTCTGATACTTGTGATGTTAGCATAATGAATTAGTCAGTATTCCCATGGTCTCTAGCGAAGCGGTGTGAATTGATTTTTTGAAAATATACATAATTATAAAGATAGAAGCTTCTATAGAATAAATAAAATAAGCCGAAATAGCTCAGTTAGGAGAGCGTTAGACTGAATATCTAAAGGTCCCTGGTTCGATCCCGGGTTTCGGCATCTTTTTTTAATTTTTGAATTTCATCCGTGACAGAGGCCAGGAAAGACGGTCGTGACTATATATATAGATAATAATAATAATTATCATTAGATAATGATAATGATCATAATGATGATGCGCGCGCATCCGTGACAGAGGCCAGGAAAGACGGTCGTGACTATATATGTTGATAATAATAATTATTATCATATATATATATATATATATTAGATAATGATAATGATCATAATGATGATGCGCGCGCATCCGTGACAGAGGCTAGGAAAGACGGTCGTGACTATATATGTTGATAATAAAAAGGCATATATATTGAATTGAATAAGAGATGTATTTGCCAATATTTGCCTTTTTATTTTATCTAATGATTTTAAATTTGGATTGTTCTATTTTCAAAATATAAATATATCTATATTAATATGTGAGAAATGATATAAGTTATTTGTGTAAAATTTTAACGATAGAGGGCAATAAAATTTAATTTACTAATATATAATGGTTATGAAAACATGTTTTGCGCGGAAGAGCTTTGCTCGATGCAATACCTTGAAATTTATATGTATGTACCTCTACAGACCTATAAGCTTATGTCCATAGTTCACTAAACACCATTTAGCTGCCTTCCATAGAAAATGCAGGGTATATAACAAAACCAGTCCAATACAATAGTAGAGCGGTCTAGAGATTAATTTGGCGAAACCGCTGAGAGGGTTCACTACTGATGAGCCAAGCCCTCTCATTCATTAAATCATATCATTGCAGTAAGGTCTGTAGAGATTTAAAAAAGAAACGCATTGCCAGTAAATTTATTTGTGTAAAAAAAATATAAGTATTTGTTCAAAATCTTAATTTATTAGTTAGGCATGAGTACATTTTGTGTAGAAATAGGATTAGTTGACTTTTTAAGGTAAACTTATTCATTGGTTTGTATCCCTCGATAGCTCAGTTGGCAGAGCGGAGGACTGTAGATGTAATTAAGCGGTGATCCTTAGGTCGCTGGTTCAAATCCGGCTCGAGGGAGTTTTTTTTTTTTTTTTGGTAAATGCGCGCGCATCCGTGACAGAGGCCGATGAGGAAAGACGGTCGTGACTATATATAGAGATAATTTATATAAATATACCAATAGAGAATTGAAAAATTTCGTACTCTATATTTTTGTTCATTAATATTTTTCAATCTATATTTACCGTTTATATATAAAAATGAGTTTACATCTAAATAATATTTGGGCAAATGTAGATGGTCTTCATATACACTTTTACACTACCTTTTCATTACAAAATTAAATTAAAATACGTTTATATTAAATAATAACATTTTTTAAAAATCGACTTTCTGGTTCCCACTTTTGTATCTAATCAATTATGTATTTTTTTATTTCTCTCTATAAAAAATTCTCAGTATCGTTTATATTAAAACTAGACGAATGGCCCGGGCAACGCCCGGGTTTTACCCGAGTGCGTATATATTTTAAAAACGTTTTAATTCAAATACTATTCGTTACAATTATAAATTGGCGCCGTGGATGTCTCTCTTGTGAAACGTCCCGCCCCAAACTGTGTGTGTCTTGAAAATATAAAAATAAAAATGTGAATTTTCATAAAGATTTCATCATGTCGATTTTTTTTTTTTTTGCATTTCACCTACTAAATCGATAGAGATAATTACATTTGCAACATGAACTTAGGTATATTGACTAAATAGAAAACTGCATAGTAATAAAGATCATTTTTTAAAGGCACCATATCGTTTTTTTTTCAATAAAATCGAAACAAAAATTAACGATAAATAACGATAATTGCCTTAAAAAGAAATTGCCTTAAAAAAGAAACATTCGCGGTGATTTTGTCTTGCATTCGTTTATACAATTATTATATACGAATGACCCGGGCAACGCCCGGGTTTTACCCGATTAAATGCTTTTATTCAAATACTATTCGTTACAATTATAAATTGGCGCCGTGGATGTCATTCTTGTATAATATATAAATGAGTTTTAAAAATTGTAAAAAAAAAAAAAATGCATCGGCCGGGAATCGAACCCGGGCCGCCCGCGTGGCAGGCGAGCATTCTACCACTGAACCACCGATGGTTATGAAAATTCCCATCCGTGAGCTTCAGACAAACAAACAGACAGAATAAGGCAAATATATAAGTAGATTTACTCTTCATTGTTGGCTTTTTATCTTACATTTATTCTTCATTGTTGGCTTTTTATATTACATTTACTCTTCATTGTTGGCTTTTTATCTTTCATTCATTCTTCATTGTTGGCTTTTTATATCATATTTACTCTTCATTGTTGGCTTTTTATCTTACATTCATTCTTCATTTTTGGCTTTTTATATTATATTTACTCTTCATTGTTGGCTTTTTATCTTACATTTATTCTTCATTGTTGGCTTTTTATATTACATTTACTCTTTATTGTTGGCTTTTTATCCTACATTCATTCTTCATTGTTGGCTTTTTATATCATATTTACTCTTCATTGTTGGCTTTTTATCTTACATTTATTCTTCATTGTTGGCTTTTTATATTATATTTACTCTTCATTGTTGGCTTTTTATCTTACATTTATTCTTCATTGTTGGCTTTTTATATTACATTTACTCTTTATTGTTGGCTTTTTATCTTACATTCATTCTTCATTGTTGGCTTTTTATATCATATTTACTCTTCATTGTTGGCTTTTTATCTTACATTCATTCTTCATTGTTGGCTTTTTATATTATACTAATGATGATGCGCGCGCATCCGTGACAGAACCGGCCGGCCCATGACGGTCGTGACTATATATGTTGATATTCCAAATTGTACCTTATCAGTAGATTTGGTCTTATTACCTTCTAATCTATAATCCAAATTATTTGAATAATGATAATGATCATAATGATGATGCGCGCGCATCCGTGACAGAACCGGCCGGCCGGCCGGCCCGCCCGCCCATGACGGTCGTGACTATATATGTTGATATTTTAAGTGGGATATTTTCAAGTCATATATTTATACACAAGTTTTATATTTATTTTACAAATATTGTATAAGATGTGAATAATAAACTTTGTAAAAAATTCTTAATACATTTTTAATAACATGACGTTATGTTATATTCCAATAGTTAAAATAGGTTAGTTTCAGATGGGTTATAAAATAGGTTAGTTTCAGATAGGTTAAATTAGGTTAGTTTAATCGCTAAATAAGGTTATTTAAACATGAAAACTTTCTCCTTGGATTATAAATATTATAGAATAAAGCGTTAGGAGAAAATAATTTTTATTAATCGGCTACACGAGCTTTCGGGCAGTCACGCCCTTCAACTGGTCATTGCCCGAAAGCTCGTGTAGCCGATTAATAAAAATTATTTTCTCCTAACGCTTTATTCTATAATATAAATAAGGTTAGTTTTAGATAAGTTGAATTAGGTTATTTCTTGAAAAAAAGATACTTCGGCCAGTATAAATCTTTTTATTACCTCGACGTTTCGACAAAAAGCTTTTGTCCTCGTCAGGAGCAAACAAAAATTAAAACATATTTTTTAACATTGAATTAGGTTAGTTTCAGAATATTAAAAAAATAATGTTCGTTTTTAGAATAATTAGTTTAATATTTTATTAAGTTTTTTTTTTTTACTTTTAAATCTTTTTTTAAATTATAATTAATTTAAATTTATATATTTAAATTGATAAAATTCAAAGTATTTCACCGAAATTGTATTTTTAACTCGTGTAAAACGCCTCGAAGGTACGGCGCCGGCAACGTACAGCGCCGCCTACCAAAGTTGTAGTTAACTGCGAACGCTCCATATAAAGCCTAATTATTTTCTATATAAATATTTTTGGCAGCCATTACTTAGAATTAAAGTCTTTTGTTACTTTGACAGTATAAAAATCCAAATAAGTTGAGAAATATATAACTCTTATTAGACATTAACTATTTAAGGAGCTATCTTGCAGTGTTTATCACTTTCCATATCAAGAAATGAACATCTTTTTTATCTTACTTCACTCAATCATATTAGGGTATCAAGCTTATAGAGCTTGAGACTTTTAATGGCGTTTAAGAAATGATTAATTTGAAGGTTGCAGAAACACAGTAACATGATGTCATTCTAACTGGCAAATGCTTCTTTTAGCCAATCATGGAACTTATTACCAAATAAATAAACCTAAAACATGTTGATACAACTACAAGGTAATAAGATCTAATCCAAGTAAATTAATAGTGTGTGACATTTTGGTAATAGCCTTGTTACCATCATCAAACAAAAGTCTAAATGAGAAAAAATATCACAGAAAAACATGCTGTGAATACAAGGTAATAAGACCAAATACATAAATACTGAGTGACACACGGTAATTAGACCAAATATATAAATTAATCGTGTGACGTTTCAGTAACAGCCTTGTTACCATCATCAGACAAATGTGCTGAAAGTAGAAATGGTAACAATGCTGTTACTGAAACATCACGCACTATTTATTCATTTGGATTTGGTCTTATTACCTTGTGTTTATAATCTATAATCCAAATTGTATCATATCAAATACTGAGTGACGTTTTGGTAACAGCGTTGTAACCAAAGAAAATCATTCAGTACTTTTGTATGAAGATGGTAACAACGCTGTTACCGAAACGTCACACACTATTTATTTATTTGGATTTGGTCTTATTACCTTGTGTTTATAATCTATAATCCAAATTGTGCCTTATCAATTTCTGTGAAGTGATTTAGCCGAACTTTAAAATTGCCAAAGCCTATTTTAGTAATTTATGCTCAATGTTATTGCAGGATCTCCTCATTATAGATTATAAACCATCAAATAAAAAAATTAGCATTACTTGTTGGCACTATAGATCATTACATATCATAGATAATTACATATCTTATCTTACATACATACTGTGGCCAAATACACTCATAGACAAAACTTAAGGAAGTTGTACCTTTTAGCATGTATATCGGGATTGAGACAATAACTCTGAAAGATACACTCACGGAAAAAACTTAAGGAAGTTGTACCTTTTAGCATGTATATCGGGATTGAGACAATAACTCTGAAAGATATTACAGATATCCAAGAAAACTCTGCCTTTGCCGGTCCCAAGCCTGGATGAAAAAGGAGGAGGGGGAGCAGTAACAAGCTCGCTAAAAAACCTGGGCTCAGCTGGCCCGGCTGATAGTACCCTGTAAGGGCTCCTAATCCAGGGATACAGGATGAGCAGCGTTTGTACTCCATGTTAGGAGCGGCTGCACATGTTGTCTGTTCCTCATGTCAGAGGCGGCCATTTCTTTTGGAGCTAAGTCGACCTGCCACTGAGTAGTGCTCTCAGTCTACTTCCAGGAGAGACTAGTTTTAGCCATGTGTTAAGCTCTGGTCTCTTATGAGAGCCTGTATTATGTCAGAGGCCAAGTTATGAGGAGTATTTCAACAGAGTCTCTGATAAGAGACCACTACCTCCAGGAGAGACCATATGTTAGGCTCTGATCATTCACAGGAGACTCTACAGTACCTTGCTGTCTGTCCAGAAAGGTTGTGTGTCCCCAGAGCCAGGTGGAGCAGAGTGGAGGATACAGCAGTGCACTGCTGGACTCCGGACTCTCCGCCCTCAAGGCTTCCCCCCCAGAGGGCAGGCTCCAGGGACTCCAGGCAGCTCTAGGGACCCAGCTGGAGGGGTGGGGACTGTGGCTGGGCCAGGTGGAGGAGGGCCTCAACTCCCTGACTCACTACACTTCCAGTAGGTGGCCTGTGGCTGTGTTCATAGTTCTGTAGAAAAACATAAACAGTAGTGTTTCTTTCTTCTTCTCTTCTTTCTTATCTCCACTTAATCACACTAAGGTATCAAGCTTGTAAAGACTTTATCCAATCATGATGGTTGTCAAATCTCCCCACTATGCTGCTGCGTTTTTTTATTCGTGTAAAGTACAAAATTTCAGGTATTTGTAATCCTTCCACAGGCATAGTCTGTAGCAGAGCTTCTACAGAGCTATGCATGTAGAAGGATTAGTATTATTATTTTTGCTTATCCCTAGTACACGTGCTACAAGCAATGATAATTATGGTGGGTAGAGGTAGGCGACTGCTTTTACTGTATATGCATCATATGTCTACACATGTGAAAAGCAGTTTGAATTTGCACTTACCTATGTGCCAAAGCCCCGTTTTGGTTACTTGCCCTCGCTGGTGGGGTTGGACTTTTGCAAGAATCGGAGGCCATTGGAGCATTTTTTTTTAATCAAAAAAAGTGCCCAATGTGGGAATCGAACCCGGGTCGTAGTGGTTGAAAACCAAAGGTTTAGATCATCCTTCCACTGTTCCCCGTATAGAAGGATTATAAA